>JAKRSK010008689.1:655000-825000 GCA_029891615.1 Natrix natrix natrix
TCGGTTCTAAGTTGCTTCTCTCCTTGATTAGTTTCCACCCATTGCTTCTTGTCCTGCCCTCAGGTGCCTTGGAGAATAGTTTGACTCCCTCTTCTTTGTGGCAACCCCTGAGATATTGGAAGACTGCTATCATGTCTCCCCTAGTCCTTCTTCCTCTTAAGCTAGACATACCCAGTTCCTGCAACTGTTCTTCGTATGCTTTAGTCTCCAGTCCCCTAATCCTCTTTGTGGCTCTTCTCTGCACTCTTTCTAGAGTCTCCACATCTTTTCTACATCATGGCGACCAAAACTGGATGCCGTATTCCACGTGTGGCCTTACCAAGGCATCATAAAGTGGCATTAACCCTTCACCTGATCTTGATTCTATCCCTCTGTTGATGCAGCCTAGAACTGTGTTGGCTTTTTTGGCAGTTGCAGCACATGGCTGGCTCCTGTTTAAATGATAGAGGGTAAGCTGTTCCCCATCCTCCCTGTTGACAGCTATCTCTAGGTGAGACGGGCGGCACATGCATTTAAATAATAAATCCAATCTGAAAGTCAGTTCTCGATAATCCTCTGGTGGGGCCACCTGGCTGGATGGGGAGCCTGACCATTGAAAAAAAATAAAATAAAAATGTTACAGAGAGATCGGATGGCGGGCGTCTCCTCAGAGATGCTTACCTGACACAAACGCCCTCCAGCCAGGTCTCAATGGACTTGAAGTGATATTTCATGTCTCCGTAAGAGCTGGAGACAAACCTGTAGGAATCAAAGACCTGGGCTCGGCCGTGCTTCCTCCTGGCCCCCAGGCTGCGTTGTCCTTCCCCCAACCAGATTTCCACATGGACGATGTCGTGGGGTTGCCTCTTACCTGCAAAGAAAGGGGCCCAGTAACACCTGAGCAGGCCAGCGCTGATGAGGTTACCTAGTTTGGTAATGAAACGTCTGCAAGAAAACTACCCAGGCTCAAAGAGAATCAAGGACCCCCACACACACACACCTGGGCAGGTAGGTATTTATAATAATAATAATAATAATAATAATAATAATAATAATAATAATAATAATAATAATAATAATAATAATTTAATTTAATTTGTTAGCCGCTCCCTCTCCACAGGGGACTCGGGGCGGCGTACAACAAGAGCACATACATATATACATATAAACATACACATACACGCATACACATACACGGAGGAGGAATAGTAATAAAATTAACAATTAAAATACCCCAAATTTAAAATTACAAATTTAAAAAAGACTGTCAGGAGGAATAGGATGAAACTACGGTCGAGCCAGGCCAGATAATTGAAAAAGGTGGGTCTTGAGCTTTACACGGAAGGAGCGGAGATCGGAAGTGATCCTGATGTCAAGGGGGAGGTCATTCCAAAGGCCTGGGCCCATCACAGAGAAGGCCCTGCTCCTGGGTGTCTCCCCCTGACACTGTTTAGCGGACGGCACCCACAAAAATTTAGGCTGTTAGCAGATGCAGGGATGATTGAGGAGAGGTTGGCTGGGGCAAAGGGGTTTTTCTTAATTTATCTCACATTTTGTCTCCAGATCTTAGTTGAAAACCTGTTTGTTTGTTTGTTTGTTTGTTTGTTTGTTTGTTTGTTTGTTTGTTTGGATTTATATGCCGCCCTTCTCCAAAAGGACTCAGGGCGGCGTACAACATTAAAAAACACACATCCCAAAAGTTAAAAAAAAATTAAATCCATATCCAAAAAAAAAACAAACCGAATTTATAAGACAATACATTTAAAAATGAGTTAAAATTAACAGGCCAGGCTGGCTTGCTGGAAAAGCCAACTTTTTAGGACGCGTCGGAAGGACCGGAGGTCAGGGATTATGCGAAGAAGCTCCGGGGGCAGCTCATTCCAGAGGGAAGGCGCTCCCACAGAGAAGGCTCTCCCCCTGGGGGTCACCAGCCGACACTGTCTGGCCGACGGCACCCTGAAGGAGAGATCAGGATTCAAATCTGGAGTGAGACCCAACTAAGTCCTGGTTTCTGTAAATCCATACCCCAATCTTCTCTCAAATCGAACCAGGTGTCTGTTTTGAGTTAGGCATCACCAAATCACGCAGCAGACTCCTTGTCCTGACAAAAAACCCATTTTGTTAAGCTAAGGCGAATTCCTCTCATTCACGTCCAGCAAAATCCCGGCAAACGGTCTTTTCAAGGGTGAATTGACAACCACAGACCTTATCAGGCTTGGAGAGCTGCCAGGCCGATATCTTCCAAACGCAACTGCTGTACAAGAAAATACTTGGCAAGGAGTCTCGGAGGGTCACGAACAAACCTTCACACTAATTAAGCGAAGTAATTGTCTCCTGAAAACTCCACTCCCCTTTCGCTCCTCTTTATTCCCTATGGGAGGGGCCATTCACCATCCACCTGTCCCTTTACAAGTCAACCTCTGTTCCTTAGCTGTTCCCTTCTGCTGGCAGCTCTGCGCATGCACACATCAGGAACAGGCTCCAGCTGTTCTTCTGCCTCACTGATGTCTGATTCCAAAGGCAGCTGATAGCTGGCATATGTCTCTGCCCCTCTCTCTGCCTCTGACACAGAGCCCTCATCAGAGCCTTCCCCAGACTCCAGGACTGGCCCATCTTCCTCCCCAACCTCCTCACTCTCCGAATCTGCCGCCAGCTCCACTGGCGGGCCGCAACAGTGTCCTTGGGAGAATTCCTCTGTAACGGAGATGCAGATGGGAGAACGGGAGGGCAGGGAAGGAAGCGCGTCCCACAGAAGACACTTACGTTGTGGATCAAAGTAAACTCCCGAGATGAAGATGAGATCGCCCGGCTTCAAATGGTCCTCGCTGGGTAGCGTCAGAGGAAGGGTGTCATACTGATAGGCTTGGTTGCCTGAGCCCATGTAGAAGCCGAAATTGTCCGCCAGATCTTGCGCTGCTCTCCGGACGAACCCACAACAATCCAGGAAAAGGGGAGATTCATATTCAGGACCTGGAACATACAAAAATTAAAAGGGGAGTGGGGGAGGTCATCAGAAATTTGGACATTGGTACCATCCCAAAGGTCAGAATATCCTTGGATTTAAGGGGTGGCTGCAAGGAACGAGGATTCAAAACACAAGCTAGTCCTCGGCTTCCAACGATTTGTTTAGCGACTGTTCGAAGTGAAAACGGCACCGATCAATGCTTCTCGTGCTTTTTGACCCTCCCAGCATCCTCAGGTCACGTGATCAAAATTCGGGCGCTTGGCAACGCCCCTGCGTAAATGGATGCGGCATCCCACAGGATCATCCTTTGCAAACTCCCTAGCTGGCTTCTGACAAGCAAAGTCAATAGGGGGGGAAAGATGGCTTCGCTTAAGGACCGCTCGTTCACTCAACCACCACGGTGATTCATTTAACAAACCCCGGCCAAGAAATGGCCGTAAAATTGATTCACTTTTCAATTGCCCTTGCTCAGCTAGGGACAATTTGGGCTCCGTTGTGGTGCTAAATTGAGGACTTACCTGTATCAACCGTTCACGGTGGTTCATCTTCTTAGCTAAAGGTGGGGGGGGGGGGAGATGAGAAATTTGCTCCCCACCACCACCCTCTAATTCTGTGATGGTAAACCTTTGGCTCACATGCCAGAGGTGGCCCGCAGAGCTCTCTCTTTGGGCACAAGCACCGTTGCATGTTGGTCTTCGCAGGCGCTAGAGCGCCAGAAAACGGCCTGAAAACGACCCCCCAAAAATAGCCAAAAACGTTTTCAGGTAGTTTTCAGACCAATTTTGGGGCCGTTTTCAGACCAATTTTTGGGCCATTTTCAGACCGTTTTGGGGCTGTTTTCAGGTGGTTTGTTGGGCCAAAAACAATCTGAAAAATGGCTTTAAAATGGCCCCAAAACGGTGTGAAAACGGTGTGAAAACAGTCTAAAAACAGCCTGAAAAACGGCCTGAAAACGACCCGAAAAATGTTTTCTGGCCATTTTCAAACCAATTTTTGGGCCATTTTCAGACCGTTTTTGGGGCATTTTCAGGCTGTTTTTTGACTATTTTTAATTGTTTTCAGGCAGTTTGTTGGGCCAAAAACGGCCTGAAAACAGCCCGAAAAACGGCCTGAAAACAGTCTAAAAATGGCCAAAAATAGGCATGTGCATGCCAGCCAGCTGGCACTGGCACTCTGGTGCCGGAAAGGTTTTCTATCACTGCTCTAGGTTTTTAACCAACCGTCCCAAAGCTCAGGTCTTAGAAAGTTTGGCATTAATTTGGTGGGCATCAGCTTTGGATGTGATTGATCAAAGAAGAAAATCAAGGGAACGAGGAACTGCTTACATTCATCCTCTAGCAAAGGAGAAAAAAAGCAAAATACAGTCCTTGAGTTACGACCACAGTGGAGCCCGGAGTTTAGGTTGCTAAGTGAAACATTGGTCAAGCGAGTTTTGCCCCGTTTTACGACTGTCCTCGCTTAATAAGCGAATCTCCACATTGGTTAAGTTGGTCACCCAGCTGTTAAGCCAATCTGAGGTTTCCCCCTTGGACTGTCAGAAGGTCGCAAAAGCGGATCGTGTGGTCCTGAAATAGGAACCTCTTGCCAAGAGCCTGAATTCTGTCCACCCGGCCGCGGGGGATGCTGCAACGGTCGTAGGTATGAAAAATGGTCATAAGTCCCTTTTTTTCTGGTGCTGTTGTTAACTGACTGGCCACTAAATGAACAGTCGTAAGTCCAGGGCTACCTGTACCTTGGCAATGAAGACGGACGCCTCTCCAGTGGTGGAGATTGAGATGCCCACCCAACTGTGCCCATGTTGCGGCCATCATCTTTTGCCTGTGGACTCCGGAATACGGTTCTTACTTCCAGGCTGATGGTATTTCTTGGCATATGGCGTGCCAATGTAGCTCTGTGCCTGCTGGAGGAACTTCATGCGAAGTTGCCACCTGTCATTGGGCTGCTGAAGCCTTTGAGTCGGTGTCTCTTTCCACCTGGCCCAGCGCCTGAATTCCTCCTACAGTCAAAGGGAAGGATGGAAAAAAATAGAAACTTGCTTATTTATTTATTTATTTTAATATACATTTTATTTGCCCATTTTTCTTTAACATAAAGGACTGCTTAATAAACAGCGTATTGCCTGGGTCAATTTACTTATGCCTAACATCAATAAGAGTAACACATATTGGTCTAACCATTTGTAAAACAAGTTGCATGTTAAAAGATATTCTGTATCTTCTTCATCCTTCAGCTTTAACGTTAACCTATCAATTTCGGCACAGTCTAATATTTTTAAAAATTGTTTTCATCTGTAGGAATTTCCTCGTATTCCCAATATGGTACAAATACAACTCTTGCTGCTGTCAGCACATGTAATATTAAATACACAAACCCTTTATCATATTTTTGTGGTAATATACCTACCCGTGTTTCCCCGAAAATAAGACAGGGTCTTGTTTTCTTTTGACCCCCGAAATAAGCGCTTGGGCTTATTTTCAGGGAGGGCTTATTATTGTAGAGGTGCAGGAGGCCCCTTAACCTCAGCCCGCAGATCAGCTGATCCAGAGAAGGCCAGAGGTTCTGTCTCTATTTCTGGCACACTCTTGCCAGCTCTCTTTGCAGCTGCCACTAAGAGAAGTAGCAAGGGTTTGTGGGAGCGGCCTCCGCAAGGCCATTCTGCATGGATGGCAGGCACGTGTGTGCAACATGGGGAATGCCCCCCCCTTTCCGCCCTGGAAATGGCGGGGATTGGCTGCGCATGCGGTTAAATATTTTAGGGGAGGGCTTATTTTCAGGGGAGGGCTTATTTTAACCCATGCGCTCAAGAGTCTGATTGGGCTTATTATCCAAGGGGGGGGGTGTGTCTTATTTCCAGGGAAACAGGGTAACAGAACTATCTCTGGCTTTAGATCTATATCATTTTCTCTAACCGTGCATGTATTTTCGTCCAGTTTTGGGAGGCATGTCCACCCCATATGATAGTACGAGCCCAGAATCTGATTGCAGTTTCCAACATGTGGTGGACGTTTTTAGGATCTTTGGCCTGCCACACTCTTATTTTACTATGCTGTTTCATTAGTGGGGAATTGGGAGTGGGAATTGTACGGAGTTAGATGATATGTAGCCATAACAACATTCTTTCTAGAAAGCCAAGGTCATTCTTTGTCTCCGCACCTGTGCACCTGACCGGAACTAGATGGGTGGAAATGCCAGCTTGGCAGTGGAAGATTGGACCATGGGATGGACTTGTCGGTGTGGGGGCAAAGTTTTGAACTTTCAACTGGGTGGGGGAACCCAGGAAGCTTTCAGATTCGGGGTTTCCCACAGATGTGCCAACGTGTCTCTCTTAATAAATTGGAACTTTGAGGAAAGCTCTGCCTTGGACTCTGATTTAATACTGGATGATATTTGGAACGCTGACAGCCTGGTGGCAAAGGAACTTGCTTTTGAAACGTGGTCTCTTGTCATAGCAGCAAAGGAAAGGAGGATTGGGGGGGGAGGGGAGAAGAAAATAATGGCCCATATAAACCCATTAGACATGTTGGATAGATAATTAGGTGCCCATTGGGTCGATGGTGACTCTTAGCGGCCAGGGAAGATGGATTTTCTCCCTGAGGATCTATCTTTAGCTTCGTCTTTATGGATTAGGTATTGATGGCAAAGGGGTTAGAACAGTGATGGTGAACTTATGGCAGGCATGCCAGAGGTGGCATGCAGAGTCCTCTCTGTGGGTGCCATTGCCAACTGGTTTCCACTGGTGCTGGAGTGCCAGAAAACGGCATGAACATACATCCCTGCGGCCAATCCGCTCTCACAGGGAGGGCCTTCTCCAGGTGCCGTCCACTAGGCAATGCCAGCGGGCGGCGCCAAGGAGTAGAGCCTTCTCTGTGATGGGCCCAACCCTCTGGAATGACCTCCCCCCCGACATTAGAACCACCTTGGACCTCCGCTCCTTCCGACAAAAATTGAAGACTCACCTGTTCCGATTAGCTGGCCTGGCATAATTATAAATGTTACAACTATGAACTCCTGGTAGTATACTCTCATCTGGTTATTTTAAGGGTAATGTTTTAATTTTTAATTGTTCTTAGGGCTTTTAGACCCATATTTATTCTTCTGTACAGTACTCTTAATTTTAACCTCCTCCACATATATACGTATATTTATAGTTATATTTATAGTTGTATTTTATTTGTTATTTGTTGTGTGGACTGTACACCGCCCCGAGTCCCTTTTTGGGAGAGGGGGCGGTTTAGAAATGCGAAGAATAAATAAATAAAATAAATAAATAAATGAAAACAAACACCCACAAAACAGGCTGTTTTCCACACTGTTTTAGGCTGATTTGGGGGACATTTTCTGGCCAGGTTTTGGGGCTGTTGTTTGAGCCGTTTGTGGCCCTGAAAATGGCCCAAAGAACAGCCTGAAAATGGCTTGAAAAACCAGTTTTTCAGGCCATTTTGAGGCTGTTTTATCCTGTTTTTGCCCCCCCAAAAAACACCTTGAAAATGGCCTGAAAAATGACCCAAAACCAGTTTTTCAGGTCATTTTCAGGCTGTTTTTGTTTTTGGGGCCAAAAACAGTCCGAAAAATGACCCAAAAAACAGCCTGAAAAAAACAGCCTGAAAACGGCCTGCAAAATGGCCAGAAGACAGGCAGGTGCGCACCGGTCAGCTGGTCTCTTGAGTATTCGGCACTCCGGAACGCATGCATGTACATACATGCACACACATTTTGGTTTCGGCACTCGGTGCTGGAAAGGTTCTCCATCACTGGGTTAGAAGGAAGGCGGCATGAGTAATCTGAACCGAGTCTTATTGAGACTGAGGTTCCAGGCAGGAATTAATGATCTGTGTCTGGTACCTGGCATTTTTCAGCTTGGGACTTTCACAAACGCAAGAATGCACCTCTGCGATTACCAACAGCAGGAAGAATGAGGAAAAGAATTCGGGAGTCCCTCCCCGTGGCTGCTTCTCTCTCTTTCCAGCCAGCGGCAATCTTGGGTGGGGCCACCCTCCCCTGGCTGACATCATCCCCGATGCCATCAAGAAGCCCAAGAAACGGGCACGAGCTTGCCGCGTTCCTGCCCAGAGCCGAGCTGCTTGCAAAAGGTGGAAACTGGAGTCCCTTTTTTTGTGGGGGGGGGGGGGGGGAGAAACAGGTAGAGTGGTTTATCGAGCGGTGGATCATTTATTGACTTTGCAGTAGGGCTGGGCTGTGGGTCTGTTCGTCTGCCGGAAGACTTTGTTGGAAATATGGATTGGCCCTTCTGAGGGATATAGAATACGATAGCAGAGTTGGAAGGGACCTTGGAGGTCTTCTAGTCCAACCCCCTGCCTAGGCAGGAAACCCTATACCGTTTCAGACAAATGGCTATCCAACATCTTCTTAAAGACTTCCAGTGTTGGGGCATTCACAACTTCTGGAGGCAACTTCTGTTCCACTGATTAATTGTTCTAACTGTCAGGAAGTTTCTTCTTAGTTCTAAGTTGCTTCTCTCCTTGATTAGTTTCCACCCATTGCTTCTTGTCCTGCCCTCAGGGGCTTTGGAGAATAGCTCAACTGCCTCTTCTTTGGGGCAGCCCCTGAGATATTGGAAGGCAGCTATCATGTCTCCCCTGGTCCTTCTTTTCATTAAACTAGACTGCAACCGTTCTTCGTATGTTTTAGTCTCCAGTCCCCTAATCCTCTTGCTTGCTCTTCTCTGGACTCTTTCTAGAGTCTCCACATCTTTTCTACATCGTGGCTACCACAACAGGATGCCGTATTCCAAGTGTGGCCTTACCAAAGCATTATAAAGTGGCATGAACACTTCACGTGATCTTGATTCTATCCCTCTGTTGATGCAGCCTAGAACTGGGTTGGCTTTTTTGGCAGCTGCTGCACACGGCTGGCTCCTGTTTAAATGTTGTCCACTAGGACTCCAAGACCCTTTTCACAGTTACTACTACTGAGCAAGGTGCCACATATTTCCTAGTGAAGTCAAAGAAGTGTAGGAGGGAAGGTTTAAGGGGAGGGGCCCATTGCTTGAAAAGTGGTTTTCCAGGCCACTTGGTTTTTCAAGTGCCCCAGATCAGCAATCAGCCTTGAAAAGGCAGAGCGGGAAAGAGAAAATGGATGGGCATGGAAGAGAGGGGGGATTTCTCCCTTTCACATGCCATGGTTTTTAACTTGCTGGAGGTGAGATAGATTTGGGGTTAACAAACCAGAAGTGAACAGAGGGTAGGAAGGAGAAAGAGAGAACGAAGCAGTCCATATGAAGAAAGAAAAAGAGCAATTGGTGCAGACAAGGCTAGTGTAACGCAGCAGCTTATCCTAGTCCCTTCTTCATTCCAAATCATGAGATCTAGAGCCTTGCCTGGCTGGGGCATCTCTCTCAGATGAAGACAGCCAAGATCATTTTGTGAGCGTTACTTATTTATCTGCCAACACCAGGGCAATCTTGACAATATTAACTCTGAAGTTGGCAAACAGGAGAAAATAAATATTTATTTTATATTAAATATTTATATTTAAGGGGGGGAGAGAAGAAAAAAAATATGAGTGGAAGAGAGGAGGAGAGGGGTATTATTACAAAAAAAAATACAGTAGGGAAATACAATGCCTGCATATCATAACTGCAGCTAGAATAACGTATGCCCAGAATAGGAAAAACAAGGTAGTACCAAAGGAAGATAATGGATAGAGGGATAGAGAGAGGGGAGGGGATAGATAGATAGAGGGATAGATAGATAGA
The DNA here is from genome assembly GCA_029891615.1 of Natrix natrix natrix. Lineage (NCBI taxonomy): Eukaryota > Metazoa > Chordata > Lepidosauria > Squamata > Natricidae > Natrix > Natrix natrix. The sequence continues at coordinate 664,660 of JAKRSK010008689.1, forward strand.
TAGATAGATAGATAGATAGATAGATAGATGGATGGATGGATGGATGGATGGATGGATGGATGGATGGATGGATGGATGGATGGATGGATGGATAGATGGATAGATAGATAGATAGATAGAGGGATAGATAGAGGGATAGATAGATAGAGGGATAGATAGATAGATAGATAGATAGATAGATAGATAGATAGATAGATAGATATGGATAGATAGAGGGATAGATAGATGGATGGATGGATGGATGGATAGAGGGATAGAGAGGGGTGATAGATAGAGGGATAGATAGATAGATAGATAGATAGATAGATGGATGGATAGATGGATGGATGGATGGATGGATGGATGGATAGATAGAGAGATGAGAGAGAGAGAGAGAGAGAGAGAGAGAGAGAGAGAGAACGATAGACAGACAGAAGCATAGATAGGTAGGTAGGAGGCCAATTGTCTAAATATAGTTCTGTAAATAAAAGTAAAGGAAAATAAGAAAATAAGAAAAAATTTAGAATGTGCGGAAATGGACAAACTGACAAAAGAAATATAAGGAAAGGAGGAATCAGAATATTATTTAATATGGAATAAATGGTATAAATGGTTAGAAGATAGCAACAAGACGTAGGGGTACATAAAACAGTGATGTTGTAGAAATATTAAGTAGCCAAACCATAGTAAGTATACAACGTGTCATATATGTAAACTAATATTCTGATATAAACAGTCACATGTAAATAAATATGGAATAGTATACATAAATAAGTAAAGAACCAAGGGGTCACAAATGTAAAACATGAATGTATAGAGGGAAAAGCACCCGTGTGATGGATTTTGTTTGTTTGTTTTTTTCTGTTGTTTTAATCTATGTCTTGTTTTGTTTATGGGTTTAAAATAAAATTTCTTTAAACGAGAAAGAAAGAGGGGAGACCGATCTGCAGCATGCAACTCGTGCAGAGGTCATCGTCCCGGAAAGCCGAATTAAATAGCGAAGGTTAAAACAGGAAAGCAGATGAGGGATGGGCGCCACGCTCCCCAAAAAAAATAATAATCCGGCTGGCATTCCTTAAAGTCAATCATTGGCACGGCGGAGTTCGGATTAGCAGTAGGCCAACACTGATACGTTGGAAAAGAATGAAAGGGTAAGGATGGTTCATTCCCCCCCCCCACCTCCTGGGCTTCTTAATCTCTCTATCCAAAGCCCACGGCCAAAGACCCCGCTGCTTGTGTGAACTTCACACAACTTCTCTCGGGTTGTCCTCCCACATACATCCCTGCGGCCAATCCGCTCTCACAGGGAGGGCCTTCTCCAAGTGCCGTCCACTAGGCAATGCCAGCGGGCGGCGCCAAGGAGTAGAGCCTTCTCTGTGATGGGCCCAACCCTCTGGAATGACCTCCCCCCCCCCCCCGACATTAGAACCACCTCGGACTTCCACTCCTTCCGACAAAAATTGAAGACTCACCTGTTCCGATTAGCTGGCCTGGCATGATTATAAATGTTACATCTATGAACTCCTGGTAGTATATTCTCATCTGGTTATTTTAAGGGTAATGTTTTAGTTTTAATTGTTTTTAGGGCTTTTAGCCTCATATTTATTCTTCTGTACAGGACTCTTAATTTTAACCTCCTCCACATACATACATATATTTATAGTTCTATTTATATTTGTATTTTATCTGTGATTTATTGTGGACTGTACACCGCCCCGAGTCCCTTTTTGGGAGAGGGGGCGGTTTAGAAATGTGAATAAATAATAAATAATAATAATAATTGTTTTTTTTTGGGGGGGGGGGGGAAGCAAGCTCAGCCACCTGGCGCCCTCTGCGTTGACAAGGGCCTGCAGCAGAGAGAGAGACTTTTTAAATAGTTTTTTCCACTAAAAAAAAAAAAACAATCCTTGGGGATGATGGGATGCTGGGTGCTTTGAAGCTTCCTGTGGGTTGTTGGGTCCTGAAGCTGGCCGAGTTATGGATGGAGAGTTTCCCACAGTGCTCAGTGGTTAATAACTAATTGCCAGTGTAAATGAAATGAAGAGCTCTTAGAGCATTGGCGAGGACCTCTCTCCCTGACCTCTCACGTAACAGCGGTTTAATGTTTCTCCCCGGAGACCTGGCCTCGGTTTCCCAGGCTGGTTTTCCTTTTTCCCACCAAGGAGTGGAGCCCGAGCCTTTATTGGGGGGGGGAGGGGGGGAGGAAGTCCCTTAACTTCTTCTTCCTATCATCTTGGTTTGCAAAAAAAAAGCAGCCACCATCCTTTGCAAGGCTCTAAGGCAGCAGTCATCCACCGGTGGTCCGTGGGCAGGTCCGTGAGAAAATTCGGGGGGTCCGCAGAAAAATTATTTGCATTTTTTATATTGCATTATATTAGGGGTCCTCAAACAACGGCCCCTGGGACGGATACGTGCAATGAAGGCTTGTGTTGCTGCAGAGAGTCTCCCCCTTTGGGGTCTTTTTGTGTGGGTCGAAGGGGGGCAGAAATTCTGACTTGGGGTCTGCTTCAGCCTCCTGGTGGGGGGCTTTGGGCGAAGGCTGGAGGGAAGAGCCCCTGGTGGAGAAGAGCCGGAGGGCCTCGTTCCAGTGGGACTGCATCACGGCCTGGAACTGGCTGACCATCTCAGCCCGCTGAGCCTCCAGGTGTTGGCACCTGGCCTTGCACTCCCGCAGGTCTTCCCTCTGCATGGAAAGCCTATGCTCCTAGTCCTCAGTGAGGTGCTTCTGCTGAGCCTCCTTCTCGGTCAGATCCAATTTGAGAGCTGTTTTGCCAACTCTTTCTCCTGGGGGCTGCTTAGCTCCAGCAATTGGAGCAGGCAGGCGAGGGGTGGCTGGGAGGGGAGGGCGAGCAGAGGCAGGCGAGGCGCCCCTCGACCTGAGTGACATCGAGTTGGTCACACCCACCCAGTCCCATGACCACCTAGCCCCGCACATCCATCCGGTCATTAGGCAGATCATATTAGCGGTCTGCGGGATTTAAAATTATGAATGTAGCGGTCCCTGAGGTCCGAAAGGTTGGGGACCCCTGATCTAGGGTTCTCCAAGGAGGGAGGGAGGGTTAACTGCTGTTGGAGAATTAATCCAGTTTTTTTTTATTTTGATCCGGATTGGATGAGTGGGCTTTTCTAGGCAAGCAAAAAAAAAAAACCCACATTCGATCCCAGGCCAGGCGAAACACCCGCTTGTGAATGATTTGCTGGCATCTTCATCACAGTTTGTTTGCCCAAGCCCCAAGGGGGTCAGTTTCCCACAGCGTTTTTGCCAAAGCCCCAGCTGGCAAACAAGGGCGCCAGAGGTCAAGGCGAGGCGCCTGGAGAACTGGAGGAGAGTGACAAAGGACGCTCTGTTTGGCACGAGGCCATAGGGTGGAGCCACCACGGGGATGAGTTCAAAGGAGGTGTGTGTGTGTGTTGTTTGGGGGGGGGGAGTCTGCTGGGATTCCTGGCTAGCTTTTGGGGTCTGTTGGAAGAAAATATCCATCTGGGTTTAGTTCCAAAGTGAGGGGAAAAGACACTGGAAACAATGGTGGCTGTTTGGAAAGATGGTTTTAATGGTGGACCACATGGTTTGAGGTCCTGGGCAAAGAGGCACATGGGAGAGAGAGAGAGAGAGAGAGGGAGGGAGGGAGGGAGGGAGGGAGGGAGGGACAGAGAGAGAGAGAGAGAGAGAGAGAGAGAGGGATGAGAGAGAGAGAGAGGAGGGAGGGAGGGAGGGAGGGACAGAGAGAGAGAGAGAGGGAGAGAGAGAGGGAGAGAGAGAGAGAGGGAGGGAGGGAGGGAGGGAGGGAGGGAGAGAGAGGGAGGGAGGTGGAGGGAGGGACAGAGAGAGAGAGGGAGAGAGGAGGGAGGGAGGGAGGGAGAGAGAGAGAGGAGAGAGGGAGAGAGAGAGAGGAGGGAGGGAGAGAGAGAGAGGGAGGGAGGGAGGGAGAGAGAGAGAGGGAGGGAGGGAGGAGGGACAGAGAGAGAGAGGAGAGGGAGAGGAGAGGTGAGGGAGGGAGGGAGGAGTGGGACATGAGAGCAGAGAGAGAGGGAGAGAGGAGAGAGAGGGAGGGAGGGAGGGAGGGAGAGAGAGAGTGAGGGAGAGAGAGGGAGAGAGAGAGAGAGAGATTTATACCCTCTGTTGAGCTTTGAATTTGAGCTTGCATTCTGATTGGTCATCAGACTCCCATGGGTCCACGCAGGGGCAACTCTGTAGGCTGAATTGAGTCTTGGTTGACTCTTGCTGGGTGATGATGTAAGGAAAGGGCTTTGGGATTCCTATTATGGCTCTGCCTGAAGGAGGTGGCAGACCTTTGTCATGTAGAATAGACTCAAATGCAATCAAGGACATTTCTCCTTAGTTCCAGGTTGCGTCTCTCCTTGGTGAGTTTCCATCATGTTGCTTCTTGTCCTGCCTTCTGGCACTTTGGAAAATAGCTTGACCCCTCTTCTTTGGGAGCCCCTCAAATATTGGAAGACTGCTATTATGTCACCCCCTAATCCTTCTATTTACTAGACTAAATGTAAAGGTAAAGATTCCCCTCGCTAGTCGTTCCCGACTCTAGGGGCGGTGCTCATCTCCGTTTCAAAGCCGAAGAGCCAGCGCTGTCCGAAGACGTCTCCGTGGTCATGTGGCTGGCAAGACTCAACGCCAAAGGCGCAGGGAACGCCGTTCCCTTCCCACCAAAGGGGGTCCCTATTTTTCTCCTTGCATTTTTTCACGTGCTTTCGAACGGCTAGGTTGGCAGAAGCGGGGACAAGTCACGGGAGCTCACTCCGTTACGCGGCGCTGGGGATTCGAACCGCGGAACGGCCGACCTTTCTGATCGACAAGCTCAGCCTCTTAGCCACTGAGCCCCCGCGTCCCTACTCACTGGACTAGATAGACCCAATTTCTGAAACCGTTCATTGTATGTTTTAGCCCCCAGGCTTCCTGATCGACTTGGCCGCTCTCTTCTGCGCTCTTTCCAAAGTCACAACGTCTTTTTTATGATGTGTGACCAAAACCAGATGCAATATTCCAGGTGTGTCATCCAGATGGACAGTAAACATTTGGGGGTTTTGTCTGTGGCCGTGTATACAAGAATAGAGAGCGCCTTCAATGAGAGGGAAGTGTCTGATGTGTACAAAGTGCATTTCCAGCAACGTAAGAAGAACCGTGGGGTTATTCCGAGCTAAACAACCTTCTGGTTGAGTTGTATCCTTCGGCATTTTTAAAAAAAAGAATTTGTTTTATTTTAATTGAACAAAAACACACACACACACACAAAAGAATCATCCTTCAATGCATCTTGTAGAAAGCGTGTCGATTGGTTACAAATAACTTTCGTGCATTTCATCCATAGTCATTACTTGTACTTCATCATAAGATTATACCCTTTAAATCAAAACTCTTTATACATATCTTACCATCAATATGTCACCATTCTCATTTGACTACAATTATTTGAACGTGCTTCTTTCTGCCTGAACTTATTCATACTTTAAAACACAACCACATAATGGCACGTGTTAGCTATTTCAAAAATCCTCCAATAACATTACGCTTTTATGACATATTCTGAGTAAAAATCAGTTAATAAAGTTTCTAAGCTTTTTTTCCCCGCTATCTAGAATATTATATCCCAGTTGCTTTAACCAATACCAGAGCATGTATATATTATTAAACAATACCCATTAACATTTCCTTGTTGTTATTATAATTAGCTAAAAGTCATTTACTATTTATATCCCAACTCCTCTCGTCAACCCCCCCCCCCCAAAAAAAAACATTACACCGTTATGACAAAACCTAAATAGAAGTTTGTTGGTAAAATTTATAGGTCTTTTTCCCAGGTCACAATTTGCAATCTGTATCCAGATTTCTTTTACTAGTTTAACAGTACATAGTATATATGTTACAGTGAAAGACAGAAATTGGTGAATGTCGACTTTCACCGGTGAATGTCAACACATACCAAATACGTAGGGTTAGGGTAAGGGTTAGGGTTAGGTATTTAGTGTAAGTCATAAATAAGGGTATTTAGCAAATATTTCGCACATACACCAAGCGACTATGTGAATGTTCAAATCCTAACCCTAACCCTAACCCTAACCCTAACCCTACGTATTTGGTATGTGTTGACATTCACCGGTGAATGTCGACATTCACCAGATTTCTGTCTTTCACAGTAACATATATACAATACACTACAATAGGAGAGTTGGAAGGGACCTTGGAGGCCTTCTAGTCCAACCCCCTGCCTAGGCAGGAAAGCCTATACCGTTTCAGACAAATGGCTACCCAACATCTTCTTAAAGACTTCCAGTGTTGGGGCATTCACAACTTCTGGAGGCAACTTCTGTTCCACTGATTAATTGTTAAGTTGTATTAATATCATTAAGTTGTATCCATTATCGTTCCATCATTATTAATTGTAGTTATTTAATTGTTGACGAACGAACATTTAATAACAATCTAAAACAATCTAAAAATTACTAAATTCCTACTTATCGCTCAACCAAGATTAGCTAGTCCTTCTGCATTTGTACTCCTAGTTGTGAATGTGAGGCGGCTGTCATTTTAGCAGTGATTACAGAATGCCAGGTGGGGTTTTTTCTACCCGAAACAGTATTCGTCTCCAGCCCTTATGTAACTTTGAATAGACTTCCCCCCCCCCCCTTCAGCTTTCTCTCATAAAAACTCCACAAAAAACTTCCCCATGGAGTTTGCGGGTCCGGGAGGGTGCAAAAGGGAATTGCGTGACTCCCCCCCCCCCGACAGGACGCTGCAAACGTCATAAATGTGAGTCAGTGACCAAGTGTCTGAATTTTAAACACGTGACTGGGGGAGGGAAAGTGTTACGATGGTCCTAAGTGTTGGAAATGGTCATAAGTCACTTTTTTCAGTGTTCTTGAACGCTAAACAAACTGTTGTAAGTTGAGGACTACCTATATGGGGAAAAAAGGCCCAAGGATGCAGTCGTTAGAAGACAATCAGTAAGTCCCAGGTTCAAACGCCAGCTTGGCTAGGTGGCTCAGTGGCTAAGACGCTGAGCTTGTCAATCAGAAAGGTCAGCAGTTCTGCGGTTCGAATCCCTAGTATAGGTCTCCTGCGTGGGCAGGGGGTTGAACTAGATGACCTCCAAGGTCCCTTCCAACCCTCTTACTGTTAAGCTGCCATTTGAGCAGGATCCTCATTGGTTTGACCTTGTTGTTTCGAAGGGGAGAAGAGAGGGAACTCCGAGTGCGATATCTGGAGCTTTGAGAGCAAAGATAGAACATGAATGCTTTTTTAAAAAAAATGATTTGAAGTACAAATGAAAAAAAATATGGGGATGGGCACGCCCGAACGTAATGCTTTGCGTTACGGTACTTCTGCTAATCAGCATCTCTACGTGGCTAACCAGTAGGGAAAAAAAAAACATCCTTTTACGTGGAGGGTTATTTTTTTTCTGTTTGTTTGTATGTGTGTGTGTGTAAATAAATAATTCACAACCCAATTAGAAATCCACATGTTTTTTTATTAATATTGTATAAACAAGAGACGGGAGCATTTTCCGCGCAGATCTAAATAAAAGAGGAGGAGGGAGATTGAGGGAGAATGGAAAAAACCTCGACACTTTTGCCGCATTTCTGCCAGGAATGTTAAGTCAACGCTGACAGGTTTGATTTGCGCAGCCTGGCAAGAGAGGGAAGAGGATAAAATATTGCTGGGGATCTGGGTGGCACCAGGTTGCAGCCATCCATACGCCAAGGCTGGCATTTCATGGTTGAGCCAAGACGCAAAAAGGAAACAGGCGGGGTTTTTGTTTTTTCTTCATGATCCCAAAACGCTTCCTCAACCTGACCACCCACCTTCCCCAAACTGGTTGGGCCAGAGGTTTTCATGAGTCACTTGGGGGGGGGGGGGGAGAGAACGTCATTGCCACGTGATCCGGGACGGTGGAGGTTCTTTAAGGTAACACACGAAGAAGGAATAAAGTTAGGATAGGCAGAAAATTTAGAACAGAATGGAATAACTGGAGTCGGAAGGGACCTTGGAGGTCTTCTAGTCCAACCCCCTGCTAGGGCAGGAAACCCTATTTGCCAGGATCCTACAAATTTAGAATAGAATGGAATAACTGGAGTCGGAAGGGACCTTGGAGGTCTTCTAGTCCAACCCCCTGCTAGGGCAGGAAACCCTATTTGCCAGGATCCTACAAATTTAGAATAGAATGGAATAACTGGAGTCGGAAGGGACCTTGGAGGTCTTCTAGTCCAACCCCCTGCTAGGGCAGGAAACCCTATTTGCCAGGATCCTACAAATTTAGAATAGAATGGAATAACTGGAGTCGGAAGGGACCTTGGAGGTCTTCTAGTCCAACCCCCTGCTTGGGCAGGAAACCCTATTTGCCAGGATCCTACAAATTTAGAATAGAATGGAATAACTGGAGTCGGAAGGGACCTTGGAGGTCTTCTAGTCCAACCCCCTGCTTGGGCAGGAAACCCTATTTGCCAGGATGCTACAAATTTAGAATAGAATGGAATAACTGGAGTCGGAAGGGACCTTGGAGGTCTTCTAGTCCAACCCCCTGCTAGGGCAGGAAACCCTATTTGCCAGGATCCTCCAGGGGTTCCCAGGGATAGAATGGAATAACAGGAGTTGGAAGGAGAGGAAGATAAGGAGGGATAGAAAGAGACAGGGGGTGGGTATGAAGGAGAAGAGGTAGAGAGGAGTAGGGGAGATGGAGGGGAAGAAGGAAGGGGAAAGGAGAGGAGGAAAGAAGAAAGTAGAGAAGGGAGGGAGGGAGGAAAGGAAAGGAAAGGAAAGGAAAGGAGGAGGTAAAAAAAATATAGACTTATGGGATGGTAAGCAAAGCAATTCCGATCAATATATTTTAGTTTTTTAATATGGAAAAAATGAATGTTTCAAAGTGTTAAAATGTGATAAGGATCATATCTAAGAGAATGTATACTTGCAAACGTGTGTGTGAGACTAAAAATGCAAATCTTATTTTTTTAAAAAAGGACCCCTGAGTGTCCCTGTTTGCCCACCTGCCTGATTTGCGCAGTGGGTCTTATCTTGCAACCCGCCATGGACTGGCTTGCAGTTAAACTGGAGTTTATCTGGCTTTTGGTGGGCGGAGCCTGGAGTGAAAAGGAGGGGCCTCGTTTAAAAAAAAAAGAGGAGGGGGGGTGCAGGGTTTCACCTGCCATGAATGGAGCCTGGCAGCATTCAGAGTTGGCAAAGGGGCGGGGGGACTTCCCATCATCGGGTGGGGGTGAAAGGAAGACCCGGAAAGCCCAGAAGAGGTAGGGAGCCAGGCTGACCCATCCCAGGAAGCCAAGAAGGATTTCGAGGGCTTGGCTTCGTCTGTTATGTCAGCCAAGGCTCTGGGGCTCGAGTTCAAGAGCTCCTCCGGACTCACTTCCTGCTTTCTTCTGGCTCTCAAGCGAAGGGTGTACTACGAGATCCTAGGAATTTGGAGTCCAATCTGGATGGCTCCCAAGCCTTGTCTCCTCTTCTTTTTCCTTCTTCTTTCCTGCCCTCTATCATTCCTCCTTCTCTCCTCCCCCTCCTCTTCCTCCTCCTCCATCACCATCACTCCTCTTGTCTCTTCCTGCTCCTCCTCCTCTTCCTCCTTCTTCTCTTCTTCCCTCCCTCTGCCTCCTCTTCCTTCTCCTCTTTTTCCTTCTTCTTTCCTGCCCTCTATCACTCCTCCTTCTCTCTTCCCCCTCCTCTTCCTCCTCCTCCACCACCATCACTCCTCTTGTCTCTTCCTGCTCCTCCTCCTCTTCCTCCTTCTTCTCTTCTTCCCTCCCTCTGCCTCCTCTTCCTTCTCCTCTTTTTCCTTCTTCTTTCCTGCCTTCCGTCACACCTCCTTCTCTCCTCCCCCTCCTCTTCCTCCTCCTCCACCACCATCACTCCTCTTGTCTCTTCCTGCTCCTCCTCTTCCTCCTTCTTCTCTTCCTCCCTCTCTCCGCCTCCTCTTCCTTCTCCTCTTTTTCCTTCTTCTTTCCTGCCTTCCCTTTTTGGCTCTCCCATTCAGGGGATGGCATGCTTGGTTTGGCTGGGGGTGCCCCTACATGCTCAAAAATGCTTGAGGTTTTAGTCTGGGAGTGGTGTGTGTGTGTGTGTGTGTGTGTGTGTGTGTGTAAAGGGGGGGGGGAGCAGGACAAGTTTGAATCATGCATTTCTCAGGCCAAAGCAACCCCACCCCAGGGAGAAATGCCGGGAAATGGCCCACACGCTGCCTTTGTTCCCAGGATAATGGCAGAATTCTCTTTTGTCTGATGTGCCATGTGCATACAGGGACAAAGATCACAAAACTCACGTGTTCCTGCTTGGAGTGGAGGGCGGGCGGGGATGGACGGAGAGACGACAAAGGCTTTAATTTCAGCCTACATTTGCAGGAAGGGAGGGAAGGCGTCTTCCCTGCCCTGCACACTACTTCACAATTCAACGGTTGGGCTGCCCAACCGTTGTGGGCATTAAAAATGGCCTGTTGTGTGTTCTCCGTGGTTGAGGCAGCAGACCAGAGGTTTAATCAGGACTCACTAGGTTAAGGACCTACGGCTTCTACATTCACAGAGAGTCCTCGCCTTACGACCACCACGGGCGCCAGAATTTCCTCTGCTTAAAGCGGAGCAGCTTGCCTCCAGAAGTTGGGGACCCTCCTACACTGGATGAGCTAGAAGACCTCCAAGGTCCCTTCCGACACTGTTATTCTGTAAGTTCAGGGGGTTATTAAGTGAGCCCTGCCTGGTTTTATGACCCTGTTTGCCACGGTGGGTTAAGCGAATCGCTGCAGCTGAGTGAACCCCAAGGAAATCCAGTTTACCCCATTGATCGGCTGTGAAGGTCAGAAACGGAGATGCTACAACTATCCCCAATCCATGTTGGTTGTCAACGCCCAAATTTTGAGCACGTGGCCGCCGGGATGCTTGCAACGGTCGTAAGGGTGAAAAACGGTCACGGGTCACTTTTGTCCGTGCCGTTGTTAACGTGGTCACTAAATGAACCACGCTTGTAAGCCGAGGACTACTGGTGTAGGGCAGATATGGTCCACTACTTCTGACCCATAAAAGGAGAAAGAGAAATCGTTGTACTTCCAAGACATGGGGAAGATTCTATGACTGGCTAGAGAAAGAAATTTAGAAAAGAAAATAAGAGAGAGAGAGAGAGAGAGGCAGAACCCAGACGACACGTTATTAAATGGAAAAGTGGAGAAGAGGGGGAAAATAGAAAAATATGTATTAATATATAAGCATATGTTCAAGAATGAGACATAGATGAAAAATAGTTGGGATATGATAGCGAAGAAAAGGGAATGGGAAACGACAAGTATAAAGTTAAAATCGGGCTCGCGGGAATAAAAGAAGAAGAGAAGAAAAGAGATAACCACAATAACAGAAAAGGAGAGGAGGAGAGGAGAGGGAAGGAAGAAAGAGAAAAGGAGAGGAAGCAGGGAAGGGATAAAAAGAGAAGGAGAGAGGGTAGGAGGGGGAAGAGGAAAAGAGGAGTAGGGGAGAAGTAAGGGAAGAAGGAAAGGGAAAGGATGTGTGTGTGTGTGTTATGTCAAAGCACCTGGTATGCCCAGGTGCTTTGACATTACACTTAATTATTTCCTTGGCCCAGCTGATAAGGGAGGAGAGCATGTGGCTTAGAGGCTAATACAACTGCCTAACATGTAAAAACAGCTCAGGTTCGAATCCCAGTAAGGGTATGGCTAGCTGATGAGAGCTAAATAGCTTGAAATAGATCGATACTAGTCTCCCTTTATTTATCAGCACAAATGCAACACACACACACACACACACACACACACACACACTGTTTTCTCAAGGCACCTGGTATGTCCAAATATGGGAGGGAGCATACTGCTTCCTTTTTGCCTTTCAGCTCCAATCTAGGAGCCTTCCAGGCCAAAACCATTAACCATCTAATCATTCCCCAGCTCACCTGATAAGGGATGAGAGCTAAATAGCTTGAAATAGATCTATGCTAGTCTCCCTTTATTTATTTATCAGCAAAAAAATGTAATACAAAAATGTTTTTTTTTTCCTGCCTGGAAAGCTCCTAGGGTGGAACTGAAAGGCAAAAGGGAAGCAGTATGCTCCCCTCCCATATTTGGGGCATACCAGGTGCATTGAGAAAACATCTAATCATTCCCCTGGCTCAGCTGATAAGGGAGGAGAGCTTGTGGCTTAGAGGTGATTATAACTGCCAAAGATGTAAAATAGCCCAAGTTCAAATCCCAGAAGGTGCTTTGCTGTTTGGTTAAGGGACTCGGCTATTGGCCAAGCCTCTTCGCGTCCCCAGGAGGAAACCAGGAACTAAGCTCAGTGTGGCTGTTGTTGACACAGCTCAATTTTGACTTCTCGGGCAGCAACCCAGAGAAGGTGGGTTAAACCCGCGCAGCTTATCAAGGCTGATTCCTTCTCTACATTAAGGCCAATCTCACGGTGATAAAAGCAGACTTTGAACCCGGATGGAGCCAAACAGGTGCTCGGGCCGCACCCAGGCACCCGGGGAAGCGACCCCGTGTCGGTGAGCCTTAGGGCTTTAAGCAGAGAGGCGATTTTTTTTCCCCCATTCCGTGGGGCGAAGACAATGCCAATGCAAATCGACGGCATTACCAGACAGTATTAGACAGCGATAGAGTAAGATCTAAATTTGTCTGGTAAGACAGCGATCGGCCGGCAGGCAGGCAGGCAGGCAGGCAGCAAGGCAGGCAGGCAGGCGCTGGGCCACGCAGGATCACCATCTGGCTCAACCGTCGGCGAGGAAAAAAGACAGAAAGGACTAGCGGCTTAAGTTCCAGGTCATTCCCTTTCTCTCCTCTCCCTTCCCGTTTCTGAGACCCTCCAAAAAGCAACTTTAGTTCAGGGGGTTGTCGGTGATCCCCGGGTCCCATCTGCTCTAAACGCAATTTAGATTCGTTTTCACTTTTTTAAAAAAAAAAACGAGTTAGAAAAAGGAAATGTTTTATTTTTAGGCAAACGCCCCTCAATCGAAACGGCAGGCGCTCGACTCCTAGGGCTTATCGGTGGGATTGGAATCCGTTGCTCCGGGGGGTGGCTGCCTGCTGTATCCCTGGGCACACGTCTTTTGAATTTCATCTTGCTTATCTGGCTCAGGGAGAAGGATCTGGTTAAAAGAGGCCGGGGTTTAAGGCAAAAAAAAAAAAAAAAAAAAAAAAATGAAGAAGGAGGATTCTCCCCCTCCCCCCCCCCCTAATTCAATTCCTGGCATTTTGCAGGACTGGTGTGTTTGGAACCTGTATTTTTTTAAAAAAAAAACCTGTCACTGCACAGAACTTGGCTCAACTTCCCAAAACTCTGCTCAACTGAAAATATTCATTAACGAAACGAGAAAGAGAGAGAGACACACACAGAGAGACACAGAGACAGAGAGATAGGCAGAGACACAGAGACAGACAGACACACACACACACAGAGAGAGAGAGACAGACAGACAGACACAGAGAAAGAGGGAGAGAAAGAGAGAGAGAGAGACAGAGAAAGAGAGAGAAAGAGAGGACACAGAGACAGAGAGATAGGCAGAGACACAGAGACAGACACAGAGAGAGAGAGAGAGAAAGAGAGAGAGAGAGAGACAGACAGACAGACACAGAGAAAGAGGGAGAGAAAGAGAGAGAAAGAGAGACACAGAGACAGAGAGATAGGCAGAGACACAGAGACAGACACAGAGAGAGAGAGAGAGAAAGAGAGAGAGAGAGACAGAGACAGACAGACAGACACAGAGAAAGAGGGAGAGAAAGAGAGAGAGAGAGAGAGAGAGAGAGAGACACAGAGACAGAGAGATAGGCAGACACAGAGACAGACACAGAGAGAGGAGAGAGAGAGAGACAGACGAGAAGAGAGAGAGAGAGAGAGAGACGAGACGAGACAGAGAGAACAGAGAGACAGAGAATGGAGAGAAGAGAGAGAGAGAGAGAGAGAGCAGACGAGACAGAGAAAGAGAGAGAAAGAGAGACAGAGACAGAGACAGAGAGATAGGCAGACACAGAGACAGACACACAGAGAGAGAGAGAGAGAGAGAGAGAGAGAGAGACAGACAGACAGACACAGAGAAAGAGGGAGAGAAAGAGAGAGAGAGACATAGAGAAAGAGAGAGACAGAGAGGGAGAGAGACAGAGACAGACACACACAGACAGACAGACACACACACACAGTTCAGCAGGTTGTGAGTTTTAGCAGCGACTGCAAGAGAATCTTTAAGAGAGAGAGAGAGAGAGAGAGAGAGAGAGAGAGAGAGAGAGAGAGAGAGAGAGAGAGAGAGGTGTTTTCCTGTTTTATAGGGCTGCCAAGTGACCGGACCTCTTGAAGGCTCTTCTGCTCTTTGAAGCTCCAAGGCCAATCTTAAATGAAGGTCCCTTTCTCTCCCTCCCCGCACCCCTTCTCCTTCGGCAACCACCCCACCCAATTCATACAGCTCCCCCTGGAGCCTGGTCACCAGCACTGAAGGTGCTTAGACTTATCTACCGCTTTGTGGTGCTTTTACAGCCCTCTCTAAGCAGTTTACAGAGTCAGCCTAATCGCCCCCCAACAATCGGGGGTCCTTGTTTTACCGACCTCGGAAAGATGAAAGGCCGAGTCAACCCTGAGCCAGGATCAGGCTCGAACTGCTGGCAGCGGGCAGAGCTGGCCTGCAATACCGCATTCTAACCACCGCGCCTCAAACTCTGCCGAAGACAAAACTCACTGAACGTCGGGGCCGCTAAGAGGATGAACTTTTCCGTCGCAAAATGGGGACTGGGGCCTTGGCTTGGGAATGTCCAAACTCCCAGCGAAGGAGCGACGATGCAAGGAAACGGCAAAGGGGCGGGAGAGCTTGTAATAGGGGGGCGGAAAAGGAGAGATTGTCAAGAGGAGATGCACAACGCCTGCACGCACAAACACAACTGGTCCAAAACGCCTGGGGGTTTTAATTTAATTCCCACCCAACTTTCCAAAGCAAACACGCTCTGCATGAAGAGTTCCCTCCCTTGCAGCCCCCACGGCAAAAGTCAATTTTGACGGGGCGTCGTTCCCGCATTTCCTTAACCGGGTTTCTGGCTGGTTAATCAGTAACCCCACATCCCCGTCTCCCACTCCTCGGTATGATGAGGATCGAGATCATAAATCTAAGGAAGGAGGAAGGAGGGAAGCCGGTTTGGTTGGCCGCAAAACTGTGGAGCATTCAAGCGTTCGCTTCAATATCCCAGCTCGCGTCCGCTTAGAAAGCCTGGTTAGAGGACCTCAAGGGTGGGGGGAACCAAAGTATTCCTCCCCCCTCCCGCCCCATAATGGGAAGAATTCCTCAAACTCTTTTGTCTGCATCCAGCCTCCCCGTAAGCAAAGGGAAAGATGATGATTGTCGTTTTTCTAGGCCGTTCGCCCTGAATGGGAGAAAGAGCGTAAAAGCAATCAATGACAAATTAGGAGGAAAAAGCCGTCGGCGCTGATCATGAACGGCGTACCGATATCGCGGTTTTCCCGGAGGGCGATGCGCACAAGCCGACGGGGGCCACGCGAGTCGTATTGACGGGGATCCAGATTGTAAATCTAGATCGGGGGGGTCTCCAACCTTGGCAGCTTTAAGCCTGGAGGACTTCAACTCCCAGAATTCCCCAGCCGGGGAATTCTGGGAGTTGAAGTCCTCCAGGCTTAAAGCTGCCAAGGTTGGAGACCCCCCCGATCTAGATGAGGGAATGTTGCGAGGTGTGGCATTCTACATCTTCTCCGCCTGCTCTTCCACCTCCTTTTTCCAAAGGGCAGGTCTGATTCAGTTGGGAAGGTCCAAGTGGAGGATGGATGGATGGCTTGGCCTGGCTTATCCCATCTCTGGTTCTTGACCGGGCCGCCGAGTTGGCCCTGGCGTGAAAAGGGAAGGCAATCCGGATGGGCTTCTGGTGGGATGAGAGGCATCACCTCCAATGACGTAGGAGAAATGCAGAATCCCTTCGCAAGGGTGGGAGGGCTCTGTGGAAACAGCCATGGAAGCAGGGAGGAAAAAAAACCCACCATGGAAAGTGGCTCTAGGAGGTTCTGCGTTCTAGGTATAGAAGGGGACCCCCTTGGCTAGGTCTGGCCAGGAAAAGCTTGGCTGAGACCCTCCCAGGCTTAGCTTGAATCTGACAGGGTGGGAAACTACCCGCCCACCCTGTATTTCTAGGCTCTGAAAGA
Source organism: Natrix natrix natrix (assembly GCA_029891615.1). Taxonomy (NCBI): domain Eukaryota; kingdom Metazoa; phylum Chordata; class Lepidosauria; order Squamata; family Natricidae; genus Natrix; species Natrix natrix. The sequence continues at coordinate 680,770 of JAKRSK010008689.1, forward strand.
GAGAGAGAGAGAGGGAAGGGGGGAGAGGAAGAGGAGAGGAAGGGAAGGAGAAAGAGGGGTCAGAGAGGAGAGAGAGAAGAGAGGGGAGAGAGGGGGGGGGGAAGAGAGGAGGCAGGGAGAGAGAGAAGAGACAGGGAGAGAGAGGAGAGAGAGGGAGAGACAGAAGAGAGGAGAGAGAGGGGAGAGAAAGGGGGGAGAGAGGAGACAGGGAGAGAGAGAAGAGAGAGGGAGAGAGAGAAGAGAGAGAGGGAGAGAAAGAGGAGAGGGAGAGAGAAAGAGAGGTCAAAGAGGAGAGAGAGAGACAGGGAGAGAGAGAAGAGAGAGGGAGGGAGAGAAAAAGGACAGGGAGGGCAGGAGAAAGAGAGATCAGAGAGGAGAGAGAAAAAGGGAGAGAGAGAAGAGAGAGGGAGAGAAAGAGGGAGGGAGGGAGAAAGAGAGGTCAGAGAGGAGAGAGAGAGAGACAGGGAGAGAGAGAAGAGACAGGGAGAGAGAGAAGAGACAGGGAGAGAGAAAGGAGAGAGGGAGGGAGGGAGAGAGGAGGGAGAGAGGGGGGGAGGGAGGGGGGACAAGCATGGCTGAGACGGTCCCTGGCTTAGCTTGAATCTGACATGCTGGAAAACTACCCACCCAATCTGTATTTTTTTTTGGGGGGGGAGGAGAGAGTGGGGAGGGAGAGAAAGAGGAGAGAGAGGGAGGAGAGAGGGAGGGAGAGAGAAGAGGGGGGAGAGAGAGGCAGAGAAAGAGGAGGGAGAGAGGAGAGAAAGAGAGAGTGAGAGAGGAAGGGGGAGAGAGCGACAGAGAAAGAGGAGAGAAAAGGAGAGAGAGGGGGAGGTAGAGAGGAGAGGGAGAGAGAGAGACAGAGAAAGAGGAGGGAGAGAAAGAGAGAGAGATGGGCCATGTGGCTCCGAGGTCAAGGACGGGAAGCACGTAGCCCATGTGCCCCTTCCCAAACGGCTTCCAGAAGCACCATGCCAGATTCAAGCTAAGCCCGGGGAGCTAAGCCTTCCGGAAAACTCCAGGGTGGGAAGGTTGAAACAGAGCCAAGTTCTGGAGAAACCGACTTGGGCGTGACCTGAGATGACTCACTGGGCCGCGGAGCTCAAGCCCTGGCGCACTGCGTGCAACTCATCCCTTCGCCCCAAAAGTTAAACAAGGGTAGGGCATAAACCTCCCCTCCCTTGGAGGACAGAGCCGCAGCGGGGCAAGCCGGGTGAACGTCAGCGGTTGATTCTGAGGAGTGCGCAGTCGTGGTTACTCCGTGCCTTGGAAAACAACAACGCGACGACAACGACAACCACCCAAGAGTCTCGTTTTTTTAAAAACAATCTTCAAAATAATCCCTTGCAAGATTGCCTGAGCCAAGAATGACGAGTGGATTTACCAGATTTCCCTCTCCTTCCCCCCCCTGTAATAAATATCGTTGTAAGCGCGATATAAATTCAGCGAATTGTGCGGCTTCCAACCACAATCTGATTCTCTCCCCTCCCCTACAATCAGAGTTTGCGGGTGTATTTTGCGACCTAAAACGTTGGGTTCTTTCGGCTGCGTTCTCCTCCAGGGCATTTCTCTTACTGTTGGATCTTTAGGTGTTCTTTTGCATCCAGGCTCTTGATTCCGTCTCCCTTATCTCTCCCCCTCCCCACTATTCCGAGGAGCCGGAATCCGTGCCCCAGATTCCCCTCCCTCAATCATAAAGGAGTCAAAGAGAGAGAAAGCGTGCAAGTGGGAAGAGCGGCGGGGCTCCCCGGCCAGGCGTCTCATGTAAGCGAGCCAAGCCCTCCGGGGAGAGGGGGCGGTCTAGAAATGTAATAAATTATTATTATTATTATTAAGCTGCAGATCAAACCGGGGGGAAAAACACAATCCTGAGCCCCTTTTCCACTCCTATCTTCACCTCCTGACGGGCAATGTCATTTATTTACCCCAAAACAACCCCAGAATTGACCTCAGCAATTGAAAGATGTCTGGACTTCAACTCCCAGAATTCCCCTGGCTGCCTGGAGGGAATTCTGGGAGTTGAAGTCCGCACCTTTTAAAGCTGCCGGGGTTGAAAAAGCTCGGTCTAGACTAGAGTTAGTTAGAGTCAGTTAAATTAGGCTCGATGCCTCTCACCAGCCTCTGTACCGATTTACACACATTTAGCTAGGGTGGCTCAGTAGCTACGTTCGGCGGTTTGAATCCCTAGCGCGGCATAATAAAGTGAGCATCTGCCAACCTAGCAGTTCAAAAGCACGTAAAAAATGCAAGTAGAAAAATAGGGACCACCTTTGGTGGGAAATTAACAGCGTTCCGTGCACCTTCGGTGTTGAGTCTTGCCGGCCACGTGACCACGGAGACGTCTCCGGATAGCGCTGGCTCTTCGGCTTTGAAACGGAGATGAGCATCGCCCTCTAGAGTCAGGAACGAGCGGAGCTTTTACCTTTTAGCTAGCCTCGATTCGAATTCTGGCACACGGAAGAACTTCCGGTCAACGAAGTAGTTTGGCTCGCTCTTTAAACATCGTTACCAGACAGTGTTAGAGTACAGTGACAAAATCCAGCACTGTCTAGTAAGATGTCCACAGAGGACCACGATCCGGTCGGTGTTGGGACGAGTTGGAGAGAAAAGTCCGTTGCTCGTAAAAAAACAACAACAACCCGTCAGCGTTCAACGCTGCCTTCCTTTACGGCTGTAAAAATCATATTGATCAGTTTGAGCGAGTGAAGAAAGAGTAGGTGGGGACGTTCAAGAGAGGCAGGATTTTCGAGGAACAGAAGGGAAGGGTTTCAAATCCAACGAAATTAAGACGAAATCTGAAATGCAGATTCCGGAGGGGCAGGGGGTGTCTCAACGTTTAACTAATCTTCCCCGTCGAGGTTGTGCGCGAGGCAGCCTGGTTTCCGGAGAAATTCCAGGAGACGTTTTTTGGCCAAACTAAGTTTGTGGACAGTAAGCAGCTTAAGCCAGGGTTGTGCATCTGTGAGTGTGTGTATGCATGCCAATATGTATAAAAATAGACGGGCCAAATTTTCAACAAGAGCCCTCTTTCTTTAAGCATCTGCCAGGGGTGTGCAAGCCACCCCTATCATATTGGAATATCTTGCGGGCAGAAGCTAAGGTGAAATGATACGGATGGGAACGCGGTTATTATGCAGGCACGTTTCCCAAAATTTGGGGTCGCTCTGCTTGCGACATGCTACTGCCGAGCATCAGTTGGCCCGCCTGAGTTGAGAAAGGAAATCGAATGGTGTGGGGCAGCTTTACTCAGAAGTAAAACCCCCAGATTCTTCCTAGGGACTAGATCCTAAAGATGACGAGAGCTTCAAACCTTGGCTCCAAGATTACTTCCTCGATCCCGTCGCCCAGTCTTTAGAGAGGAAAGGAAAAGAATTTTCTTTCTCCTTCTTCCTGAATCCACACCATTTCCTTGCCTGTTCCTCTCCTTCTTCTTCAGTTTTGACCACAAACTGATGCTTTTCTCTTTCTCTCTCTCTCTCTTCCCCAAAGTGGGCCCACGTTGAAGGCGAGAAGCCATCAACATCTTTACCAGGCAGTATTAGAAACAGATAAAACATCCAACGCTGCCCAGTAAGATGCTGATGGCTTCTCAAAATGGATATTCTGGCTGGAAGGAAGGAAGGAGGGAGGGAAGGAAGGAAGGAAGGAAGGAAGGAAGGAAGGAAGGAAGGAGGAAGGAAGGAAGGAAGGAAGGAAGGAAGGAAGGAAGGAAGGAAGGAAGGGTGGGTGGAAGGGAAGGAAGGAAGGAAGGGAAGGAAGGAAGGAGGGAGGGAGGGAGGAAGGAAAAGGGAAGAAAGAAGGAGGGAGGGAGGGAAGGAAGCAGGGAAGGAAGGAGGGAGGGAAGGAGGGAAGGAAGGGAAAGGAAGGGAGGAAGGAAGGAAGGAAGGGTGGGTGGAAGGGAAGGAAGGAAGGGAAGGAAGGAAGGAAGGAAGGAAGGAGGGAGGGAGGGAGAAGGAAAAGGGAGGAAAGAAGGAAGGAGGGAGGGAGGGAAGGGAAAAGGGAGGGAAGGAAGGAAAGAGGAAGAGAAGGAAGGAAGGAAGGAAGGAAGGAAGGAAGGAAGGAAGGAAGGAAGGAAGGAAATATTTCCAACATAGCAGCCCTTGCCAGAGGGTGGCAATTTTCCCCTCTTCCTCTCCCTAGTTTGATACGAGAGTAGGCGCCAAGCAAAGAAGTAGAAAGAAACGGTTGCAAACCTGAAAATATTTGGAGTGGATTCCTATTTCTCAATCACAATCCAGGTAGATTTCATTTGGTAGTCGGAGCGTGAAACCTGCGTTTTAAACAGTTTATTTAAAACTAGACCTGGTTTGTACACTCTCCCAGATGGGGGTTTCCATAATCCCAGTTTAAATTAGTTTAATCAACTTTGTTGTATTTATTTTGTACAATGACAATAAAGGATCCATCCATCCATCCATCCATCCATCCATCCATCCATCCATCCATCCATCCATCTATCTATCTATCTATCATCTATCTATCCCATATAGCTCAAGATGTTAAACTGCTAAGCCAGGATTTACAAGCTACAGTGGCTCCAGAGCTAAGCCAGACCTTTGAAGGGGGAAAAAACCCCGCTCTGGTTTATTGTGATATCTGAACGAAAGGTTGATTATGCCAAAAGCTTGAAACTGGACCAATAAACTCAATTCAGCTCAAAGGAAGCACTGCCAGCTTTGGGGGGGGGGATTTATTGGTTTTTATTTCCATCGCTACCACGCATTGAAGGCCAGGGAAAAACGCCAAGACAAAGAGAAGGCTCCTTCAGTGGGAGCTGGCACAGCGAAGCCAGCTCTTCAAAATGCAAAACCTAACAACATTAGGGAGGAAAAAAAACCCACAAACACACAAACACACCTTGCATCGTTTTCAAACCCGGTGCAAATCCACGGAAAAGAGTTTTTTTTTTTTAAATCCCCGTAAAATTGTGCTTTGCAAGAATATGAATTCCGCTGCTCACTTATTAAACAAGGTCAATTTTGGATTTCTCTTTCTCTCCCTTTTTTTTTTTCCTTCCCCGCTTTCTCCCGCTCCAGATGGAAGGAAAAATAGGAGAGAAAAAAACAACAAAACAAAAACAGAGCAATTGGCCTAAAGGTCCAAATAAATGCCAGCTTTAAAAACAAAACAAAAAAAAAGGAGCAGAGACCAAGCCATTAAGAAGTTTCTCTTTCCCCTTGGCAAGATTTTGGGAAACAAATGGCCGTGTCGGGTGGACAAATTAGAGGAAAAGTTTTGAAGTTTGGTTCCAATATTTCTCTCCCTTTTTCTCTGCCTTTGCTGGGCGTGTGTGTGGGTATTTTGCATGAATTAAGATCACAAATACTTCTGCTAGATTAGTCACTGGAAGGAATAAAGGACGTTTTCTCTCTCTTTCTCTCTCTCCTTTTAAGTGAGTAACTCCATTTTTTTTTCAAAGTTTGCCTGAAGGAGTGTCTGTTTGCTTTCAGGATCCAGATTACCTGTGCAACGCAAGAGAAAAATTCCCGCATTGTCTTCCAAAAGGAATTAAGAGACTTCTGCAGACCAGGGGAAATCGACAGGTGATCCTCGATTTACGACCACAATTGAGCCCAAAGATTTATGTTAGCTAAGTGAGAAATCTGTTAAGGGAGGTAAGTGAGAAATTGTTTTGCCCGCTTTGAGACTTTTCTCTCTGCCTTTGTGAAGGGACTCACTGCGATTCTTAAATTTTGCTGGTCAGGAGGTCGCCAAAGGGGCCAAAATCACATGAACATGGGGAATGCTGCAACAGTCGTTAAGTGTGGAAATTGGTCCTAAATGAACTGTTGTAAGTCGAGTTGTAAGTTGTAAGTTGAACTGTTGGCTCTTCGTGGACTCCTCCTGACAGAAGGCAGGAATCCCAAAATGCAAAACCAAAACTCAAAAGACACAGGATTTTCTTTCCTCTCCAACTGCAAGGCTTAGCAAAAACTAAATTCGTTCAGCTATGAGAGCCAGAAACTTTGATCGTCTCTGCCTCTAAATATGGGAAAATGTTGGAAATAACGTATTTTGGACTCACGCTTCCCAGGGACATCTAAATTCTTAAAATTCTGCCTTTGAGGGTTGGCTCTGGGCTGCCCATCAAGGATCCTGCTCCTTATATTATCATTATTATTATTTCTTCTTCTTCTTCTTCTTCTTCTTCTTCTTCTTCTTCTTCTTCTTCTTCTTCTTCTTCTTCTTCTTCTTCTTCTTCTTCTTCTTCTTCTTCCTCCTCCTCCTCCTCCTCCTCCTCCTCCTCCTTCTTCTTCTTCTTCTTCCTCCTCCTCTTCTTCGTCCTCCTCTTCTTCTTCCTCCCCCTCCTCTTCTTCTTCTTTTTCTTCTTCTTCCTCTTCCTCCTCCTCTTCCTCCTCCTCTTCTTTTTCTTCTTCTTCTTCCTCCACCTCTTCTTCCTCTTCCTCCTATTATTATTATTATTATTATCGGTTAATCTTTGGTGAGATTCACAGCCTTTGGGGCTGGTTGGTAGCTCAACAGTTTGAGTCCTAACCAAGGACCTGGGAACTGTTAAGGTAACGTCGGAGGATATAAGCTGTTCCAAGTAGGGTGGTTTTTTAGCGAGTCAGAATGTTCAAGTCAGGTAAATTTAGAATTTCCAAATAGCAAGGTGGTATTATTATTATTATTATTATTATTATTATTATTATTATTATTATTATTATCATTATCATTATCATCGTCATCATTATACGATTGTATCACAGCGGCCAGTTGTTTCGCCGGATTTGGCATTGATTACTAGTCGGGCCCCGTCCAGGGGCCTAGGACGTCGTAACGTATTTTCGCAATATACGCGCAGATCCAAGCAGTGCAGCTTTTTGCATTTGACTGATGGTGATTTGGTCAAGTTTTAACTGTTTTAAATGTAATTCCAGTTCTTATTATTTGTATACTGTTCCTCCAAAGAAGACAGATGCCCCCATTTGATAGCATTAAAGTGGGCAGGATCTCCACTGGGAACATATCTAAAAATCCTTGGTCGGCAACTAACGTGCTAACCGCCCCGAGAAATAATGGGCCAATTCCATAATTAGCATTCTTCCAAATCTGTTGCTTTTAGTTCCAGGGGAAGAATTATTATTATGCGGTGGCTATTATTCAGAAGTCTCCAGTGGGTTGATCGGTGGAGCCCGTTGAAGGTGAAGGTGTAAATCCTACTGAGTAATCAAGATTCAAGATTACTTCCTGGAAAAAAAAGGACAAAGAAAACTAAACTGCCTCCTTTTTTCGCAATTGCTCAACAGCCCTTCTACTGTATGTCACCGGGGCGCTGGCGATATTTTCCTTTTATTGTTGCTAAACCACGATTGTTCCATTCCTTCTTCTCAGCCCACTTTCTTACAAAGAGACCCATTCAGTCATTTTTTTTTGCGCGCTTCAATAAACGTCAGATCAAAACTCAGATCAAGGGCCAGTTCTGGCAAACAAGAGACGCCTAGGATGAAGATAACAATGCTTCGTTTGCATGAAAATGCCCAAGTAAATTTTGTGTTTTGAATGCCGTTCCTCTCCAAGCAGCAGGTTTAAAATGCACTTTCTTTTTCTTTCTTTCTTTCTCTCTCTCTCTCTCTCTAAGCAAGCATTCGAAAACTCATTTCAAAATCGGCACTGTGAGCGGTTTTGTGTGTTTTTTTTTTTAAATAAGGAGTCAAAACCTGGGTTTGCAAAATTTGGACAGGTCCAAAGCTGGACAGTTGTAACTTTTGCGACTGCTCGGTTTTGGCTCTCCGTCCCTTTGATTTGCAGGGATCCAGAAAACATTTTCCCAAATCCTGAAAAGAGATCTGGACAATATCCTTGTAAATATCCTTGTAGCCGAATAAATGTAGTTTGCCCAAAGAGAGGAGAATTTCCTTCTGTGTCTTGATGTAGGCATCAAGACACAGAAGGAAATTCTCCTCTCTTTGGGCAAACTATATTTATTCGGCTACAAGGATATTTTCTTCGCTGACACCTAATTGGGCCCATCTTTACTTCTTTTCTCCCTGATTATTAGGTAGCTGCCAAAAAAGAAAAGAAAAGAAAAGAAAAGAAACTGGGTTGACAACCGGGAGGTTTTCATTTAATCCATACAATATAAACTGCCTTTTTTATCTCCCATGCCAGAGTTGCTCCCGCCAAAACCAGCATACGTGGATTGAAAAAGAAAGTAAAGACAGAAATAATGAGGGGTTTAAACCAACGGCTGTTTTCTGGCTATATTTTTAAATTTAAAAAACCTCTATTTTAACAGCTTGTTTTGTTTCTTTCTCTGATGGAAAACAGCAAAAGCCCAGAAGACGGATGGCAAATAATTGCATCGCCCGAGATGAAATCTCTGAATTGGCGCCTTTGTTCCCAGGCTTTTAAGCCGAATGGACCAAGATTTGCCTTTCCAGAGGGCGGAGTCTGGAGGACAAGGTTACCTGGAAGCTCCACCCCTTCTCCCAAAGCCACACCCCTCGCTTTCTAAAGGAAGCAGATCAGAAATGATTTGGGAGTCCATTATGGAATCGCGGGGGTGGGGTGGGGATCCGTTTCTGGAAACTGACTCTACCCCCTCTACCCCCAGATGTTGCTTTTCTGGGTTGGCAATTTGGGGAGGCGATTCTCATAAAATTGGTCGCCCCAAGGCTGCAGTGAGGAGCCCCTGAACGGCAAAAACCATTTTCTACTTTCCAAATTAAGGCCTTTTTGTTTTTGCTTCTCCGTCCAGAGTCCGAGTTCTGAATGCAAGAGCTGGAGAAATCGCTGGGTTGCCTTCTCAATTGTGATTTTGTTGCTTCGGATAACAAAGGCGAATAATACAGAATAACAGAGTTGGGAAGGACCTTATAGGGTCATCTAGTCCAACCCTCCCCCCGAACCAAATCCGAAAGGCTTTGACTCTTAGGCTGGGGGGGGGGGACTTTTTTTTCCCTGCATGGGGCAAATGGAAAAAGACCCAGGAGTCAACGTCTCAAATTTGGACAGCTGGAAGGAGTTTTGCTCCTTTCCATCCAGGGAAAAGTAGATGGGATTTTTAGGAGCGCTTGCTCTGGAAAAGGCCTTTGCTGGTTTAGCCGAAGGGCTTCTATGCGGCTTGGGATGCAAACTTCCTACCCGTTTTGATCACCAAATGATGGCTAACTTTTCATAATGTTTGGCTTGAAATGATCCATGCCAATATGGTTGGGGAATACGGTAGTTCTCCCAACTTCTATTTACAGAGATTAATATTAAAGATTTTGAATAATTTCCACGTACAGTGCAATTTTCCTTCCTTCCTCTCCCTCTTTCCTTATTTCCTATCTTTTTCCCTTTGTTTCTTTTATCTTCCCTCTCTCTCTCTCCCTTTTTCCTTCCTTCCTTCCCTCTTTCCTTATTTCCTCTTCCCTTTGTTTCTTTTCTCTTCCTTCTCTCTCTCCTTTTTTCCTTCCTTCCTTTCCTTATTCCCTCTTCCCTTTGTTTCTTTTCTCTTCCCCCCCTCTTTCTCCTACCTTCCTTCCCTCTTTCCTTATTCCCTATAACTTCTTCTCTTTGTTTCTTTCCTCTTCCCCTCTTCTCTCCCTTTTTCTTTCCTTCCTTCCTTCCTTCCTTCCTTCCTTCCTTCCTTCCTTCCTTCCTTCCTTCCTTCCTTCCTTCCTTCCGCCACATGCCAATACTATTAGGAATTTCACAAAAGGTAGAATTTGGGAGCTCAAAGTAAGCACGCCTCTGCTATTTATCATTCCGTAGGTGGCAAAAAGCACAATTTGACAAGAAATCAACCAGCTTCTACCTCCTAATCACACCATTTCCATTACTTTTCTCAAAGACCTTTTTGGGGAGGTGGGATGGGTTTCATTCTGTATTTTGATTGGCTTATTTGGATCGCTCTTCAGCACCCCACAAACATCTTCCCACATAGGTCCTCTTCCCCAACACATTCAGACCCATAAGCCTGAGTTAAAATAAGATAGCAGCGTTCCAGTACTAGTTGCAGTACAGAACGGTTGCTGGAGCTGGGTATGTCTATTTTAATGAAAAGAAGGACTAGGAGAGAAATGATAGCAGTCTTCCAGTATCTCAGGGGCTGCCCCAAAGAAGAGGGAGTCAAGCTATTCTCCAAAGCACCTGAGAGTAGGAAAAGAAGCAATGGGTGGAAACTAATCAAGGAGAGAAGCAACTTAGAACTAAGGAGAAACTTCCTAACAGGGAGGACAATTAACCAGTGGAACAACCTGCCTCCAGAAGTTGTGAACGCTCCAACACTGGAGGCTTTTAAAGAAACGATTAGACAGACCACATGTTGGAATGGTATCAGGTCTGGTATCAGGTTGGACTAGAAGGCCTCCAAGGTGCCTCCCAACTGTTCTTCAGAATAGAGTAGAGTAGAGTAGAATAGAGAAGAGAATAGAATAGAATAAAATATAGGATAGACAGAATAGAATAGAATATGAATAGGATAGAATGCAGAATAGAATAGGGTAGAGTAGAGAAGAATAGAGTATAGTAGAGTAGAGAAGAATAGAATAGAATAGGGATAGACTGCAGAAAAGAATAGAATAGAATATAGCATAGACAGAATAGAATAGAATAGGAATAGAATAGAATGCAGAAAAGAATAGAATGGAATATGAATAGAATAGAATGCAGAATAGAATAGAGTAGAGAAGAATAGAATAGAATATGAATAGAAAAGAATAGGAATAGAATAGGAATAGAATGCAGAAAAGAATAGAATAGAATATAGGATAGACAGAATAGAATAGGAATAGAATAGGAATAGGAATAGAATAGAATGCAGAAGAGAAGAGAATATGAATAGAATAGAATGCAGAATAAAATAGAGTAGAGAAGAATTGAGTATAGTAGAGTAGAGAAGAATAGAATAGAATATGAATATGAATAGAAGAGAATAGGAATAGAATAGAATGTAGAAAAGAATAGAATAGAATAACAGAGTTGGAAGGTACCTTGGAGGTCTTCTAGTCCAACCCCCTGCTCAGGCAGGAAACCCTACTATTCTTCTGTTAAACTGCGCCTAATTCAGCTGTTTCTCTGCCAACAGGAACCCCACCAAGTCTCCCATCCCAAGGGCAAAAGGAACATTAAACTGGCTTTTCCATGTTCCAGCTCTCTGTGCCCGAGATTATCAGCCGGAGAGAACGCCATGTTCCAAAGCCTTGTCCTCCAGGCCATTTCCTGAACCGCCAACAGGCTCATGAGCCATTAAAAACACCCACCTAGTTTACCGCTCAAAGGGGCTGCCGGTGGGAAGGCGGAAAAAAACATCTCTTTAAAGCAAAGTGACCCTTTTAAGAAATGCCCCGGCCTCAATTTTCTTCTAAGGTACAAAGGGAGGGGGGGGGGTTGCACTTTCTTAAAGTTGGCCCTTCTGCAGAGGCAAAGGACAAAAAAAAGAAAGAGGAAAAGAAAGAAAGAGAAAATTAAAGAAAAAACGCACCCCCAGCAAGGCAAGAAAACAGCACCCTGCCTTTGTCGCAGGTGACAAACGCTGACCCCCCCCAAAAAGGTGTGTTTGCTTTTTTTTTTAAGCCAACAAAGAACACCCCCTCCCCCCTTTTTGCCAGCATTCTGGAAGCCTATAATTTCCAGACATTAGGTACCCACCAAATGCAAATCTACCTGCACTGTTGTCCAGGTGACGAGACTTTGTTTGGTTAATCATCAGCCCTTTCGGCCCATGCTTGAGCCGGAGGCAAGGAGGCCAAAGGGAAGTGGGAGCAGACAATGAAAAGATTGAAAAGAGGTCATAACTTTCTTTCTTTTTCTTTCTCTCTATTTCTTTCTTTCCTGCCTTTCTTCCTTCCTCCCTCCCTCCCTCCCTCCCCTTCCTCTTTTTCTATTTTCCTCCCTCCCTCCTTCTCTATCTTCTTTCCTTCCTTCCCTCCCTCTCTTCCTCCCTGAACCTCTCTTTGTTTTCCTTCCTCCCTCCCTTCCCTCTTTCCTTATTCCCTATAATTTCTTCCCATTGTTTCTTTTCTCTTCCCCTCCTCTCTCCCTTTTCCCTTCCTTCCTTCTTTCCTCCCTCCCTTTTTCTCCTTCCTTACTCCCTCTCCTTCCTCATTCACTATTTTCCTTCTTCCTTCCTTCTCTATCTTCTTTCCTTCCTTCCCTCCCTCTCTCCCTCCCTGAATCTCTCTTCATTTTCCTTCCTCCCTCCCTTCCCTCTTTCCTTATTCCCTATAATTTCTTCCCATTGTTTCTTTTCTCTTCCCCTCCTCTCTCCCTTTTCCCTTCCTTCCTTCTTTCCTCCCTCCCTTTTTCTCCTTCCTTACTCCCTCTCCTTCCTCATTCACTATTTTCCTTCTTCCTTCCTTCTCTATCTTCTTTCCTTCCTTCCCTCCCTCTCTCCCTCCCTGAATCTCTCTTCATTTTCCTTCCTCCCTCCCTTCCCTCTTTCCTTATTCCCTATAATTTCTTCCCATTGTTTCTTTTCTCTTCCCCTCCTTTCTCCCTTTTCCCTTCCTTCCTTCCTTCCTTCCTTCCTTTTTCTCCTTCCTTACTCCCTCTCCTTCCTCATTCACTATTTTCCTTCTTCCTTCCTTCTCTATCTTCTTTCCTTCCTTCCCTCCCTCTCTCCCTCCCTGAATCTCTCTTCATTTTCCTTCCTCCCTCCCTCCCTCTTTCTTCTTTCTTTCTTTCTTTCTTTCTTTCTTTCTTTCTTTCTTTCTTTCTTCCTTCTTTCCTTCCTTCTTCCTTCTTTCTTTCTTTCTTCTTTCTTTCTTTCTTTCTCCATCCCTCCCTTTTTCTTCTTCCTTGCCCCTTCCCCTTCCTCCTTTTCTATTTTCCTCCCTCCCTCCTTCTCTATCTTCTTTCCTTCCTTCCCTCCCTCCCTCCCTGATTCTCTTTGTTTTCCTTCCTTCCTTCCCTCCCTCCCTCCCTCTTGTTCTGAGCCCCCTTTTCTGCAGTAGCAGACACACCACGTTCCCAGTGGATTTTACAAAGCCATACATCCCTAATCTTCCAAACTGGGAATGCTGTGCTACTGGTTTCTCATCCAGGTTGCTCCAGGCCTGGAAAGGAATGTGAGCCAAGAGGCAAAGAAGAGGGGTGTGGGGGGGGGGGGGAAACACTGCTCACTTCTAACTTGTTAGTTAACCTGCCGGGCTAAGTCTTAATCAATAGCCAAAGAGGCCAAGAAGAACAAAGGAGGAGAAAATCAGCCTCTTATCTGGAAGCGTCATCAAACCAGCTTCTGGAGTAGAAAGAGGCAGGTTGGCCTTGTTTACTCGTGGTTTTGAGGAGGTGGGGGAGTGCTAAAAGCTCTTTCCCCCTGCTCGTGCATGCTTCAGTGAGAGCATCTTTGCCCGATATAGGGGGGGGGGGGGGAAAGTCAGCCTTATTGAGAAAGGGAAGAGGTGGACATTTCAATGACCCCTTGAAGTCTTTCTGAGAGACCCTCCTTGAGCATGGAAGAGTCAAAAACCAAGTCTCTTCATGCAACACAATAGAGGTGACTCCCCCCCCTCCCTAAATCATAAAAAATCCCGTGTCTTTCCTGTATCCCTCAAATTCTTCCCCAAACTAGGCAATGCCAACGGGCGACACCGAGGAGTAGGGCCTTCTCTGTGATGGGCCCAACCCTCTGGAATGACCTCCCCCCCGACATTAGAACCACTACTGACCTCCGCTCCTTCCGACAGAAACTGAAGACACACCTGTTCCGACTGGCTGGCCTGGCATAATTATAACGTTTACCTCCTGGCATACATATTTTTACTGGTTTTTAGTGGGATTGTTTCTTTTAAATTTAATCTTACAGGATATTGGGGTTTTAAAGTTTGTATATTCTGATTTATTTACTTAGCTGTACAGTTTTGCATATCTTTTTATCCTCCTCTCATATACGTATATATGTATCTATTTATTTAATAATTTTAATTTGTTGTATTTCTGATACGGACTGTACACCGCCCCGAGTCCCTTTCGGGAGAGGGGGCGGTCTATAAGCGCTAAGAAATAATAGAAATACAAACTCCTTATTAAACCACTTTTGCTGCCATGTCTAGCGCGCGGCTCCGAATTTAACCCTACCAATTCGGCTTGGTGGTTGCCATTTTTTGCTGTGATTTCCCCCCCCCCCCAAGGAAAATCATTAACAAGGCCCTTCCCTAAACAGATTCGGGACCTTTGAGCAGAAAAAGTCTTGAAACTAACACCAGAGATCTTTTTACAGACTTAATTTGGCCCCCTCAAAGAAATTTGGAAGCATTTTTTTTTGGGGGGGGGGGGACAAAAACAGACGTGGGGTTATTTTTTTGCCAACGCCTCGCTTTCGCTCTCTTTTTAAAATTATGGTTCCATTTCAAAGTTTCTTTGAATAGCGACCGCTCGGCTCGACTTCCTTGCTGGCGAAGTAAGCTTTCCTTTCAAGGTGGTGGGATTTTAATTTTAATTTTTTTATTTTTAAACAGAGCAAATCTCAGCTTTGGAGCCTTAAAAAAAACCTGCCGTTTTGCTCTGCACCTGCTTGGCACGAAACTGGGTTTCGTGCCAGAGGACTAAAACATAAACCTCATAAACAAGACGGGCCGAAGGGTTGCTGCTTTTTTTTTTTTTTAACGGCTTCCTGAAGTTGTCTCTTTGGTGGGGAGAAGGGACTCTAACCCAGGTGAAAACAGATTTTTTTCCCCTGCTAAATACCAAAAATACGGGGTGAAATCCATCCGGCAACCCATCCTGCAGAGATTGGCTTTACAGGCTTAATTTTACTTCTCATTTTCAGGGGAGGTTGCTCAAACTTTTCCAACAATAAAGACCAGGAAATGAGCAGAGAGGCAGGATAGAAAAAAAACACACACAAAAACCCAGGGATACTTATAATCTAATGAATATAGGGAAGAATTTCCTCCTTTCTGGCGGCTTGGGGAGCAGAGGCTGCCCTCAACGGTCCTAAAGACCTCACCGAAGCCAAGGATTCAATATAAATTTTATCCCAAAGACTGAGGAGAATTAAGAGCGTAAACCAAACTGCTAGATACAAATTATTAAGGAAAGACATCAAGATAGATGGCACGCATTCCAGTCTTTACTGGTTCACAAGTATGACAGTCCAGTATGACTAAGTGGCACAATCACCGGGTAAAATGATACATAGGGCGCATAAGGGCACATAAAACCTGCCATGGAGGCGCATAAGCCAGATATCTCCTTTTGATCCAACTTTGTTCACTTCGGAAACCTGGCTGAAATGACCAGTTAAGGAGCATAAAACTTCACAAATCTTATTTCCCCCTTAAATCCTCCTTTCTTAATTGCTAACGTTTATTTTTCTGTTTGATTTCTCTTTTCACAGCCATCCTTCCCAAAAAAACTCTTTGTTTGCGTTGCCTTTCGGTTTGTTAAATAAACTGGGGAGAAGTCTGAAACATCTGTTTATTTATGAATTGACTTCCTGTTTGTTTGTTTTTTTAAAAAAAGAAAGGTTATTTTAAGAAAAATCTGAACGGGCAGCTTCGTGTCCATGTTGGAAACCGTCTGAAGCTCAAGATTAAAATGAACTTTTTATTTTTAAAAAAAACGAGGAGAAATTTGGCTCTCAACGTGAGGGGAGGCCACTCATCCTGGCCTCTGCAATTCTCCAGCTGAAGGCACATCTGTACAAGGCAAGTCCACCTTTCTTCACGCCCTAAACAAAAAACGTCCGCTAACTCAAAACTGTGCCGGCAATTGCGGCTTCTGTTGGTGGAGTCAGGGGCGATGAGGGATAGAAATCTTATTCAAGGCTTTCCCAGTGATTTGGAAAGTACCTTTTTCATATAATTATTTGCCGGCCTGACTTTGGGGTTGCAAAACCCCATCCACACGGCATCTTTCCATTAAAAAATAAATAAATAACACCCCCCCACTCCAAAATGCCAAGCATAACCTCCCACCCACGCAGCAGAAGAGGCAAACCCCCCCAAAAATGGATTTTTTTTTTCCAAAATGAAAGGCCAGGGAGGAAGCCTTGAAGGAACGACGTTACGGACAGGTGGAGGAGGCTAAGCAAAGGACAACTTCGCTAAAGTCAACCCCCCGCTTCCTGCTTAATCCCCCGCCCAACCCAACGGTCCTTGACCCAAGGCCAAAATTCAGGTGCCCGTCAGGAAACGGCCATGTTGGTCGGCCACGTTCCTTCCAAGCGGATGAGCGGGAAGAACTCAAAATACCACCTTGGGATGGGGTGAAGGTCGATGATTGGGGAGAGGGGGTGGGAAAGGCTTCAAACCGGCGCTCGACGTTGCCTGCTCCCCTCGAGGTCTCCTTCTCAGGGGCCAACCAGTTCACACAAGCAGAGGCAGGTTGATTTTGGCCGAGGAAGCGCTCTCGGCCAACGCGAGAAGCAGGAAGGAAGAGCCTCCATTACGTTGCCTCTCCGAGCAGGAGTTGCAACAGGGCCAAAGAGAGAAAGGAGGAGGAGGAGGAAGAGAAGGAGATCGGCTCAAAATGGCCCCTTCCCTTCCAGGCTGCCACAACCTTGGGGAAAAACTTCACTCCTGCCTTCCGTTGCACCCAAAATCTCTACTTTTCTCCATCATCTCCAGATTTTGATCTCCAGCCCCCCGAGATCGCCCCAGTATCGATGGGAAGGATCGTCCTGATTCATTGCTCCCCCCCCTCCCAAATAATCTGGGATCAGGCCAACAGAGTTCCTATGGAAAAGACCGAACCAAAGAGCCAAGAATGGGAAAAGCCGCAACCCGACAAAAAAGAAAAGGCATTTCGAATCCAACAACTGTTACAAACCCAGGCCTTCTTGCTTCCTTGTCACCTCCTTGTCCCCCCCGCGGCTGGTTTTACGGCCCATTCGGTTGTCCCCCGCTCGTGCCCGCGGTCCGCAAGCTTGCCTCCTTTGTCAAGATCCGTGAGGCTTACCTTTTCTCCCATTGGCTGCCTCAGATTGGATTACCTGTTTCTATGCCTCTACCTGCCCCGACTGGTTTGGCTAGTTTTGTAAGGTGAATGTTTGAATTCATGAAATTTCAGCCCACCCCCTCACCCACCCGGCCTCCCACCTCTAAGTAGACAAAAACCTGATCCGCTTCTGCCGAACTTCCTCCAGTTTAACCTGGGGAAAGAAAGGAGCCCAAAAAGAAGGAAGGAAGGAGAAAGAAGAAAAAAAGCAAGAAGGAGAGAGAAGAAGGAGAAGGAGAAGAAAGAAGAAAGAAGAAGAAAGAAGAAGAAGGAAAAGAAAAAAGAAAGAAGAGAGGAGAAGGAGAAGAAAGAAGAAAGAAGAAGAGAGAAGAAGGAGAAGGAGAAAAAAAAGAAAGAAGAGAGGAGAAGGAGAAGAAGAAGGAAGGAGGAGAAGAAGAAGAAGGAGAAGGAAGAGAAGAACTAAACACACCTAGATTGAGTCACATATGTACCAGCCAACTGCAACACCACTTAAGCTCCCATTTTACGCTGATCCGACATACGACGGCAGACTTCTTGCAGGAAAGACGCTAACAAAGGCAGCATTGCCACCGAAATCATTTGGGCATCAGGCAAGCAGGAAAGTTTTTTTTTCCCACCCCAGGATGGGAAACCAATAAATACATGAGCCAAGCGAGTCGAGGCAGGCCTCTGGCGAGAGCGACTTCGGCTTTGAAGCTTTCCACACTGCCGGCGCGGGGTTTTTTCGTGGGCGAAAGCGTGGGGAGGACGCGGCGTCGGCGGCGTGGCGGGCCTTCCCCCAGAACCACAAGATGGTGGAACGAGCCCAGCGGACTTGAAACGACAGACCGGGAAAGAAAAATCAAATCCTTTACAAAAAAATAAATTAATTAATGAAAACATAAAATTAAAATAAAAAGCGAAGAGAGGCGCTGCGTCGTAGGGTGCTTGCCGGAGCCTGGCGTGTCTGGCTTGTTTAAGCTGGAATAGGAGAAAGACAGAGAAAGTCTAACAGCTCCACTTACATGTAGCTCCTCGACCCCTCCCTGGGCAGGTGGATTTTCCGCGCCCGACCAATCTCTTTGCCTCTAGCCATAAACAGGTGTGTCCTGCCATCTTGGGATAGGATTGGGATGGGGGAAGGGGCTGATAGGATCTAACGGCGGACCCTACGGTGGCTTTCAAACCTGCCCACCACAAAGGGGGCTCTGTTCGAGCCCCGGGAGGAAAAAGGAAAATGAAAAGGGGGGCAGGGGAAGGAAATTTATCCTGGGTCGAAATGGCTGACTTTTGGGCCCTTTTGTGAGTCACAAGTGCAATTCCCTTTTATTTGCTTTTTTTAAAAAAAGAAGCAGGTGAAATGTTGAGGGGTTTTTTCCCCCTCCAAAGAGGGACTTTGCCATTTTTTAAAATTTTCTTTTGGGTGGGGGGGAGTCAAATTCTCATGCCAGCCAGCTACGTCCTTGCCGCAAACTGGAAGCTGAGTAAAAATCATGAGGCCATCCATGAAATTCGTGGTCGAATTCCTGTTTTGAAGAACGCAGCCCCTCACCGTAGCCTTTTAACAGCAAATATCCAGTTTTTACCAAGCCAGCGTCAGCTTAGACCTCTGTGGCTACCAGATCCGCCACTGACCCAGGCCGGCCACGCCCCCGAACCAGTTCTCCCAGCGGCGCCCATCTTGTTTTGTGGCGCATCCCTATGCGAACTGGAAATTGTCTCTGCTGGACTCCACCCCTTGGTTTCATAGGATTTTGAGGCAGTTGGGCCAAACTTTCTCCCCGAGCTGAGAGATGGGTAAGGGGCCTCTTCAATGTCTGCCTCGAGAGAGGTAGTTGGGGGTTGCTAAGATGTAAATTGCAAGAGAGATGCTGAAATGTTTGTGGGACAACACTGGCAGGGCCCAAGAAATAATTTCGGGGGGGGGGGGGGCGGCTAGGAAGGGACGGAACGTAAACAGTGGGGTTTCTGGGGAAAAGGAGGTCAGAAAAGGCAAGATGGCTGCCGGAGCTCAACAATCCAAAAACGCTGGTGGGAGGCCTAAGGCAGGGGGGGGCAGCAACCCGTGTGGCTCCGGAGCTGCATGTGGCTCTTTCATCCCTCTGCTGCGGCTCCCTGTCGCCAGTCAGCGCCACAATTTTGAGAGGAGCTTCCGGTTAGAGGCGGAGCAAGCAGGGCGCGCCAGACTCTATGGCAAGGGACGGGTTTTCCGCTCAGCTCCACAATGGATAGGGCTTTCGGTTAGGACAGGGAGAGGAAAAAAGGACGCCGCGCTAGGAGGAGACTCTATGGTGGGGGAAGCGGACTTCCGGTTGCCTCCAGATTTGAACGGGGTGGGGGGGCTTGGCTTCCGGTTAGGACCTTTGTGGCTCTTTGAGTGTTTAAAGTTGCCGAATCCAGGCCTAAGAGTTGGGGTCTCAATTGTACTGCCAAATCCTGCCATTTGTAGGCGGGTTCACACACACACACACGCACTGTGGACGCCGGTATTTTGAACACAGGAGGCAGAACTGATGCTTCGGGAGGCTCACTGGTGCTGCCACAACCCAAGGCAGAAAAAGAACCACATTTAACCGTCACAACAAAAGTAATTGGAGTGCAGCCTCTTTTCGGATGAGTTGAGGTCGGAGAGGTAACCTCTGCTTCTCTGCACGAGTTTCTGCTTTGGATTTGGCCTCCCGTTTGCCCCCTTTGACAAGAGCTTGTCATTCAGTCACATCTCTGCGTTTCTGCCCTCCAATGTTACAGGTGGTCCTCGACTTACGAGCGTTCGTTCAGTGACCGTTCCAAGTGACGACGGCCCTGAAAAAAAGTGACGTACCACCCTTTTTCCACAGGCAAAACCCTTGCAGCGATCCTCATGGTCAACGTGCCCCCAAATTTGGATGCTTGCCAACTGACTCACATCTATGACGGTGGCAATGTCCTGGGGGAGGGGTCAAGCGATCCCCTTGGGCGACCCTCTGACGAGCGACGTCAATGGGAGAGACCGATTCACTTAACAACCGTGTTACTGACTTAGCAACTGCAGTGATTCGCTTAATAATATAAAGATAACGATGGGAATTGTAACCAGGTCTACATCATCTCGACCAAAATTAGGGCGGGGACGGGGGAGAGAGTGGGTTAAAAGCACAATGACTATTTTTTTTTAAAGGAGGAGAATATTCGGGTTTTTTTTTTTGGATATGTATTTAATTTCTTTTTAACTTTTGGGATGTGTGTTTTTTAATGTTGTACGCCGCCCTGAGTCCTTTGGGAGAAGGGCGGCATATAAATCCAATAAAAACAAACAAACAAACAAACAAACAAAATACATGTTAAAATTAAATATGTATATTGAAAAGGAACTTTAAATACCCTCAACATAAAATGGAGCTTGCTCAGAAGCTGAAATGCACCAAGTAAATGAGATGAAGAGTGGGAAGAAAAGGAGAGAGGTAAGGGAAGAAGAGAGGGATAGGAGAGAAGGCAAGCGGGGAAGAGGAGGAGAGAAAGGAGGAGTGGAAAGGGGAGAGAGGAGAAGGAGAGAGGAAGGGGAAGTTGAGAAGGGAAGGAGGGCAGAGGAAAGAAAGGAGGTAGGGAGGGGGAGGAGAGAGGGAGAAGAAAAGGATGGATAAGGTACAAATATGGTATATGGAGAGCAGAAGAGCCAATAATTGTTTTTTGGGAGTTGATGGCAAGATGAATTGATGTAAACATTTAATAATACAATACGACGTTCACTATGTAATAGTATCGATGTGATTATATGTTATGAAAATGAAAAAAAAACTTTACAAAGGCAATAATTGTGGCAAGAGAGGTCATCGACTGGGACGAAACCTGCCTGACAACTGTCTTGCTTAGCAGCAGAAACGTTGGGCTCCGTTGTGGTCGTTAAGCCGAGGACTACCTGTAATTCCATTGTTCCCAGCACAGAAGCCGGCAGGCAGACAGTTATTAGAGGAGGCTGCCTGGTGTGTCTCTAAATGAAATGGTGTTCTGGGTCTACTGCCTGGAAATCAAGCAACACTTCAAAATTTAATCCTGCAGAGGTATAGCCAGTTCCCCAAGGCACAGGGAATCTCACACAATAAACAGGTAATATATATTCTGCTTTTTGGCTGGCATCATGATAAGCGGCAATCCAGTGGTGGTATTCAGCCAGTTCACACTACTTCGGGAGAAGCGGTGGTTAACTCTCTGAGCAGTACAATACCATAGCAGAGTTGGAAGGGACCTTTGAGGTCTTCTAGTCCAACCCCCTGCCTAGGCAGGAAACCCTATACCGTTTCAGACAAATGGCTATCCAACGTCTTCTTAAAGACTTCCAGTGTTGGGGCATTCACAACTTCTGGAGGCAAGGAGTTCCACTGGTTAATTGTCCTAACTGTCAGGAAGTTTCTCCTTTAGTTCTAAGTTGCTTCTTTCCTTGATCAGTTTCCACCCATTGCTTCTTGTTCTACCCTCAGGTGCTTTTGAGAATAGCTTGACTCCCTCTTCTTTGGGGCAACCCCTGAGATATTGGAACACTGCTATCATGTCTCCCCTAGTCCTTCTTTCTCTTAAGCTAGACATACCTAGTTCCTGCAACCGTTCTTCATATGTTTTAGTCTCCAGTCCCCTAATCCTCTTGGTTGCTCTTCTCTGCACTCTTTCTAGAGTCTCCACATCTTTTTTACATCGTGGTGACCAGAACTGAATGCCGTATTCCAAGTGTGGCCTTCTTAAGGCCTTATAAAGTGGTATTAACCCTTCACGTGATCTTGATTCTCTCCCTCTGTTGATGCAGCCTAGAACTGGGTTGGCTTTTTTGGCAGCTGCTGCCCACGGCTGGCTCCTGTTTAAACGGTTGTCCACTAGGACTCCAAGATCCCTTTCACAGTTACTACTATTGAGCAAGGTACCACCTATACTGTCCCTGTGCATTTCATTTTTGTGGCCTAAATGTAGAACCTGACTTTTTTCACCCTTGAATTTCATTTTGTTAGATTTAGCAGTCTGGTGAACTCTGGTTGTTGGAAGGAATCATTAGGGCAGAGAACCGGTTGTTAAATTATTGGAATCCCACCACTGCGGCAACCTGCTGATGGAAGGAAGGGATCGTAGTTGGATCTGCAGTGGGTCTCATTCTGGAGAATGAACTGGTCTAATTTGTAGAAATCAGGATTCGGGAAAGATTGGGACATTAAAGTCAGAGAGCAAAGCAGGAAGACGGGAACGACAAAGGGCCTGAGGGCAACTGAGAGGCTATAAAACTTCTCCAGTCTGCGCTGTCAATCTTTCACAGGCCTTTTGAGGGGCTCACAATCCCCCCAGCCTTGCAAACCGAGGTGGGGGCTGTAGAACCTCTCTATGGTCACCTTTCCCCCCAAGATTCCCTTGTATTTTTCATGAGACACCTACAGATTTGTTGGCAAGACGGACTGAAGTCTCGACCTTCTCCCCCACCCCAACGAATCAAAGATTACTGTGAAAATAAATCAGAAGGTGTTCATTTAAATTACTGTATAATAGTTTTTTTTAGAAAAGTCAGAGAGAGAGGGGGAGGGATGGAGGGATAAAGAGAGAGAGAGAGAGAGAGAGAGAGAGAGAGAGAGAGAGAGAGAGAGAGAGACACACACAGAGAGACAGAAAGAGACAGAAAAAAAAGAGAGAGACAAAGACAGAGAGACAGAGAAAGAGACACACAGAGAGAGAGACAGAAAGAGAGAGAGACAGAGACAGACAGACAGAAAGAGACAGACAGAGAGAGAGAGAAAGAGACAGAGAGAGAGAGACAAAGACAGAGAGAGACAGAGAAAGAGACAGAGAGAGAGACAGAAAGAGACACACAGAGAGAGAGAGAGACAAAGAGACAGAAAGAGAGAGAGAGAGAGAGAGAGAGATAAAGACAGAGGGAGACAGAGAAAGAGACAGAGAGACAGAGAGAGAAAGAAAGAGACAGAGAGAGAGACAGAAAGAGACACAGAGAGAGAGAGAGACAAAGAGAGACAGAAAGAGACAGAGAGAGAAAGAGACAGAAAGAGAGAGAGACAGAGAGAGATAAAGACAGAGAGAGACAGAGAAAGAGAGAGACAGAGAGAGATGGCGAAGACCAACATATTTTTATTTTATTTTGACTCCTATACAAATACAGCCTACAATGCCGATTCAGCGCTGCAAAATGGACATATTTTCAATCAATCCAACCCCACAATGGAACTATGCCGGGCGGCCTCCATGCAACAGCTTTGTTTTGTAAGACTTGTTTTTCCAAAAAGCAGGGTCCCCAGCTTTGCTCGCAAGGTGTCGCTTAATGAAATGACCAATTATCACAGTAATTAGATCCAGGCAGCTGAAAAAAAAATATATATCCCCAAAGGACGTAACCCAGGAAGAGGTAAACCCCAGTTGCTGCCACCGCCAAGAAACCTACAACCCTTTCCTTGCTGGTTTTCTCTCCTGCAGAAGGGGGAGGGACCGAATGCTAAGAGCAAGGTAGAAAGTCAAGTCGCCGGACCTCAAGCTCTTGAGTCGTGGCTGGTGAAATGAAATTCAAAACGGCCAGAAAACTCAGATCTGGGAACACAGCCTTGTTGTTTATGGCCCTATCTACTTAGATCATTTTCTTATGTTATCCTAGTGCGCAAATCAATCCATTCACCATCCCTCAGCACAAGAATTCACTACACCTGCTTACTGTCAATACAATACAATACAATACAATAGTAGAGTTGGAAGGGACCTTGGAGGTCTTCTAGTCCAACCCCCTGCCTAGGCAGGAAACCCCATACCGTTTCAGACAGGTGGCTATCCAACATCTTCTTAAAGACTTCCAGTGTTGGGGCATTCACAACTTCTGGAGGCAAATTCTGTTCCACTGATTAATTGTTCTAACTGTCAGGAAATTTCTCCTCAGTTCTAGGTTGCTTCTCTCCTTGATTAGTTTCCACCCATTGCTTCTTGTTCTACCCTCAGGTGCCTTGGAGAATAGTTTTACTCCCTCTTCTTTGTGGCAACCCCTGAGATATTGGAAGACTGCTATCATGTCTCCCCTAGTCCTTCTTTCTCTTAAGCTAGACATACCTAGTTCCTGCAACCGTTCTTCATATGTTTTAGTCTCCAGTCCCCTAATCATCTTTGTTGCTCTTCTCTGCACTCTTTCTAGAGTCTCAACCTCTTTTTTACATCGTGGCGACCTGTCCTATGGTCCTCTGATGCTGCACTCATGGAGACTCAGCGGCAGTCTGGCCGTACATTATAAACTCACTGTCAGTCTGTTTATGACGGCATGGAGATAGGCCCATTGGGTATTTCAACAACAGGCAAGTGGGACATAACACAACCCATCACAGAGAAGAGAAGAGAGGAGAATAATAGAGTTGGAAGGGACCTTGGAGGTCTTCTAATCCAACCCCCCTGCTCAAGCAGGAGATCTTAGATCATTTCAGACAACTGGTTATCCAATCTCTTTTTGAAAGCTTCCATTGATGGGGCGCCCACAACTTTTGGACGCAAGATGTTCTACTGGTTAATTGTACTCATTGTCAGGATACTTCTCCTTAGCTCTAGGTTGTGTCTCTCCTTGGTTAGTTTCCATCTGTTGTTTCTTGTCCTGCCTTCAGGTCCTTTGGAGAATAGCTTGACCCCCTCTTCTTTGAGGTAAACAAATATTGGAACACTGCTATCATGTCTCCCCAATTTCTTCTTTTCATCATAGACATACTCAATTCCTGCAACTGTTCTTCATATGTTTCAGCTTCCAGGCCTCTAATCCTCTTTTTCTTTATCTTTTCTTTCTCTACACTCTTTCTAGAGTCTCCACATCTTTGTTTCTATTATGGTGAACAGACCTGGATGCAGGATTTCAAGTGCAGCCTTACTAAGGGTTTGTAAAGAGCTAGTAGTATAAAGAATGGAGGCCTTTGAACTCTGGTTCCTGCAAGTCCCTTGGACTGCAAGGCGATCCAACTGGTCAGTCTTAGAGAAGATCAATCCTGACTGCTCTTTAGAAGGCCAGATCCTGAAGAGGAAACTCAAAGACTTTGGCCACCTAATGAGAAGGAAGAAGGACTCCCTGGAGAAGAGCCTCATGTTGGGAACGATGGAGGGCAAAAGAAGAAGGGGACGGCAGAGAAGGAGGTGGCTGGATGGAATCACTGAAGCAGTCGGCCTGAGCTTCAATGGACTCCAGAAGATGGTAAAGGACAGGAAGGCCTGGAGGAATATTGCTCATGGGGTCGCGATGGGTCGGACACAACTTTGCAACTATCTATCTATCCTGCGAGTCCCTTGGACTGCAAGTTGATCCAACCAGTCAGTCCTAGAGGAGATCAACCCTGACTGCTCTTTAGAAGGCCAGATCCTGAAGAGGAAACTCAAAATACTTTGGCCATCTAATGAGAAGGAAGAAGGACTCCCTGGAGAAGAGCCTCATGCTGGGAAGGATGGAGGGCAAGAGAAGGGGACGACAGAGAATGAGGTGGCTGGATGGGGTCACCGAAGCAGTCGGCATGAGCTTGAATGGACTCCAGAGGATGGTAGAGGACAGGAAGGCCTGGAGGAACGTTGTCCACGGGGTCGCGATGGGTCAGACACGACTTTGCAACTAACGACAACTAGAACTTCACACGATCTTGATTCTATCCCTCTGTTAATGCAGCCTAGGATTGCATTGGCTTTTGGGGCTGCCACCACACATTGTTGGCTCATGTTTAAGCGACTGTCCATTAGGACTCCAAGATCCCTCTCACAGTTACTGCCATCAACATGCCTTGTGTATAAAAGACTCTAGATGGAAGTGGAGCTGCAGAGTTGCCCAACCCTCATGTAAGGGGTTAGACTACAAGACCTCCGCGGTCCCTTCCAACTCTGTATTCCATAATGGGATGCTCCGAACGAAAACACACCCGAAGGAATTCTGGAAGTATTTTCAGCCCCCACGGCAGAGAGATGCCAAGGTTTTATCTCAACCATCTCTGCTTTTCCCGGTTGGTCTTTCTGCTTTGGCCGTTTCTCTCTGGCGCCAAAATGCTTTGAACCGAGAGCTTTGGGGCCTTGCGATGCCTAAGAGCAGCAAATGCCTGGCTTTGTTGGAGAGAAAATGACGTCGGGTCACGCTGACCTCGGAAGAGATGACAGGGCTCTCTGACTCAAGACAAAAAAACAGCTTTCCTTTTCTCTGCCCCCCTCCCAAATGGGGAAGAAGTGGTTGATTTGCTCAGAGGATTAGGCATCCACAGGAACGGATTTTGGAGGAGACCAATCGTTGATCAGGCCTAGAGAGAGGCAGGGATGAGCTAGCATGGGATAAAACAGGGGACAGCAACCTGTGTGGCTCCAGAGCCGCATGTGGCTCTTACATCCCTCTGCTGCAGCTCCCTGTCGCCGGTGGGCTCCACAATTGATAGGGCTTTCGGTTAGGACAGGTAGAGGAAAAAGGAGGCCGCGCTAGGAGGAGACTCTATGGTGGGGGAACCGGACTTCCGGTGGGCTCCACAATTGATAGGGCTTTCGGTTAGGACAGGTAGAGGAAAAAGGAGGCCGCGCTAGGAGGAGACTCTATGGTGGGGAAACCAGACTTCCGGTGGGCTCCACAATTGATAGGGCTTTCGGTTAGGACAGGTACAGGATAAAGGAGGCCGCGCTAGGAGGAGACTCTATGGTGGCGGAACCGGACTTCCAGTCGTCTCCACAATTGATGGGGCTTTCGGTTAGGACAGGTAGAGGAAAAAGGACGCCATGCTAGGAGGAGACTCTATGGTGGGGGAACCAGACTTCCAGTCGGCTCCACAATTGATGGGGCTTTCGGTTAGGACAGGTAGAGGAAAAAGGAGGCCGCGCTAGGAGGAGACTCTATGGTGGGGGAACCGGACTTCCAGTCGGCTCCACAATTGATGGGGCTTTCGGTTAGGACAGGTAGAGGAAAAAGGAGGCCGCGCTAGGAGGAGACTCTATGGTGGGGGAACCGGACTTCCAGTCGGCTCCACAATTGATGGGGCTTTCGGTTAGGACAGGTAGAGGAAAAAGGAGGCCGCGCTAGGAGGAGACTCTATGGTGGGGGAACCGGACGTCTGGTCAGCTCTGGGATAAGAGATGAAAGGGTTTTTTGCGGGGTGGGTGGCGGGGGGAGTGTTGGGAAGGTTTGCACATTGCATGGAGCCACTGGGGCAAAGCACGTTGGCCCAGAACTCCTGGGCTCACCTTTTCTAAAAAGGCAAAAAAAAATATGAGTGACTCTTGATTTCCAGGAATTATTGCTTGCGTCACCGGGATGTTAAGATGCAGTAAAGCTTTAGCCGTGTTTTATAGGGGCAAAGTTCGGCTCTGAGGCGCACCCGCCCTGGGAGGGTCAGAACCGCCGATGTTTATCCGTGTCTTTGCGCGCGTGAAACAACTTGGATGGAAGGAGAGCGAGGAGGAGAGAGCCAGGAGATATTGGGGGGGGGGGAACATATCTATTCCTGAGATTTCACCCTGCCCAAGAACCGAGCAGTTTAAATTGTCCGAAGGCTTCGCCCATTTTTTGTTTTCCTTTCGAGCAACGCGGGACACTAGTCCTCATGGTGGCTAGAAGAGAGGGGGAAATTGGTTTATCCAGTTCCCTCAGGCCTGGTTTCTGGGCAACTAATGGCATGCGACAACAATAAAAAAATACATACATGCAAACAGAGGAAAAAGAAAATACTCAATACACACACACTGTTGGATGGAAGGGCAGGAGATGGGGAGGGGAGAGGAGGGGAAGGGAAGGAAGGAGGGAGGGATGATGATAGAGGGAAGGGAAGGGGCAGGAAGAAAGGAAGGAATGAAAAAGAGAGAGTAGGAAGGAAGGATGGTAGAAGGAAGGGAGAGGAAGGGAAGGAGGGAGGGAGGGAGGGAGAAGGAAGCAAACAGAGAGAGAAGAAAGGGAGGGAAGATGGTAGAGGGAAGGGAAGTGAAGGAAAGGGAAGGAAAGGAAGAAGGAAGAAAGGAAAGAGGAAGGAGAAAGGAAGGATGGAAAAAGGGAAGGGAAGGGAAAAGGGAGGGAGGATGGTAGAGAGAAGGGAAGGGGCAGGAAGGAAGGAAGGAATGAAAAAGAGAGAAGGAAGGGAGGATGGTAGAAAGAAGGGAGAGGAAGGGAAGGGAAGAGGGAGGGAGGGAGGGAGGGAGGGAGAAGGAAGCAAACGGAGAGAGAAGGAAGGGAGGGAAGATGGTAGAGGGAAGGGAAGGGAAGGAAGAAGGAAGGAAGGAAAGAGGAAGGAGGGATGGAAAAAGGGAAGGGAAAAGGGAGGGAGGATGGTAGAAAGAAGGGAAGGGGCAGAAAGAAAGGAAGGAATGAAAAAGAGAGAGAAGGAAGGGAGGATGGTAGAAGGAAGGGAGAGGAAGGGAAGGGAAGGAGGGAGGGAGAGAGGGAGGGAGAAGGAAGCAAACGGAGAGAGAAGGAAGGGAGGGAAGATGATAGAGGGAAGGGAAGGAAAGGAAGAAGGAAGGAAGGAAAGAGGAAGGAGGGATGGAAAAAGGGAAGGGAAAAGGGAGGGAGGGAGGATGGTAGAGAGAAGGGAAGGGGCAGAAAGAAAGGAAGGAATGAAAAAGAGAGAAAAGGGAGAGGAAGGGAAGGGAAGAGGGAGGGAGGGAGGAAGGAAACAGAGGAAGGAGGAAGGAAGGATGGTAAAGGGAAGGAAAGGAAAGGCCAGGTGTTTTCTATAAGGTGCTCCATCAATTCCCTGGGCTCCATCCAAGCCTCTCCACACCTCTTCTTTGGGCCACTCCTGTCGGGTCGCCCTTTCCCCCAGTCAAGGTGAAGAAACTTGAGGTAGCTTCGGCTTTGACTCAGCTCCTTGGCACCTACTGCCCTCCATGTCCCCCCTGCCAAAACCTGCAAGGCGGCGGTGCCAAGGGAGGAACTCGCTCCTGGAGGCCCAGTGGCCTTTGTTCCTCCCCCGGAGGCTGTACCTGCGAGCAGGTGTTGGCTGGCTTAGAACATCCCACCACCTCCTTCTCCTCCTCTTTATTTCATCCTCTTCCTTCTCAATACCTCAGCTCCATTTCCAGCCCACAAAAGATGGGGGGAGATTAGCAGCAAAGGAAGGCAGAGGCATGGAAGGAAAGAGAGGGGGGAGGGAGGAGAAAGAGGGAGGGAGGGAAGAGGAGAGGGAGGAGAGAGGGACAGGAAGAGGCAGAGGGAGGGAGGTGGAGAGAGGGAGGGGAGAGGGAAAGAGAGAGAGGATGGGGAAGAGAGGGAGGAGGAGAGAGGGGGGAGAGGGATGGGAAGAGGAGGGAGAGAGGAGGAGAAAGAGGGAGGGAGGGAAGAGGAGAGGGAGGAGAGAGGGACAGGAAGAGACAGAGGGAGGGAGGTGGAGAGAGGGAGGGAGAGGGAGGGGAGAGGGAAAGAGAGAGAGGATGGGGAAGAGAGGGAGGAGAGAGGGGGAGAGGGAGGGGAAGAGGAGGGAGAGAGGAGGAGAAAGAGGGAGGGAGGGAAGAGGAGAGGGAGGAGAGAGGGACAGGAAGAGGCAGAGGGAGGGAGGTGGAGAGAGGGAGGGAGAGGGAGGGGAGAGGGAAAGAGAGAGAGGATGGGGAAGAGAGGGAGGAGAGGGATGGGAAGAGGAGGGAGAGAGGAGGAGAGGGAGGGAGGGAAGAAGAGAGGGAGGAGAGAGGAACAGGAAGAGGCAGAGGGAGGGAGGTGGAGAGAGGGAGGGAGAGGGAGGGGAGAGGGAGAGGGAAAGAGAGAGAGGATGGGGAAGAGAGGGAGGAGGAGAGAGGGGGGAGAGGGAGGGGAAGAGGAGGGTGAGAGGAGGAGAGGCAGGGAGGGCGAAGGGGAGAGGGAGGGAGAGGAAGAGGCAGAGGGAGGGAGGTGGGGAGAGGGATGGAGGGAGAGGGGGGAAGGGGAGAGGGAGAGGGAAAGAGAGAGGATGGGGAAGAGAGGGAGGGGGAGAGAGAGGGGAGAGGGAGGGGAAGAGGAGGGAGAGAGGAGCAGAGAGGGAGGGAGAGGAAGAAGCAGAGGGAGGGAGGTGGAGAGAGTGAGGGAGAAGGAGGGAAGGGGAGAGGGAGAGAGAGGGGGGAGGGAGGAGGGAGGGAGGGAGAGAGGAGGGTGGGAGAGGGAGGGGACAGGGAGAGATATTTCACTGAAGTTTAGCTCAGGCCAGACACCTGTTTCGAACCCACTCCCTAATCTGTGTCAACAAGAGCGTCCCTGCCCATGTGGAAATGGCCCCACCCAATTAGCACAGCCTGCTAAAGCTAACAGCAATTCAAACCTTTTCAACCAAGGCCTCAACTGACTTTTTAACTAACCTTACTAAAGGGCGAAGGTGGAAGGGGCCCCTTGAGGCCATCAAGTCCAACCCGGCGGCCTCTATAAAGGAACCAAGCCGGGATTTCTGGATCCCCAAGGCCGCTTTCCCCCCCAAAAAAACCAGAAGCCATTTAAAAAAAAAAGAAAAAAAAACGCCTCCCGGCCTCTTTGCCCTGCTCTCTTCCGCATGGGTGGGGGAAACGGCAGTCAGACTACAGATCCCATCGCCCTGGGCCAGGCTGACTGGAGAGGAAAACTCAGCGAGGGGTTTCGCCGCCGATCGAGAGGATTGGAAGAGTGAACCAGGCCCAAGACCATCGAATGAGAACTTGAATCAGGAAAATAAAATTGAAAGAATAAAAGAGAGTAGGAATGGGCCTGGGTGTGTCTGTCTGTCTCTGTGTGTGTCTGTGTGACTGAATACCTGGCCGGGATCTGGTGGGAGCTTCTGAACCTCCCCAAAAAGGATTTCAGCGGCTTTCCTGGGACCCCAAAACGGGCAGGAGCTGGGCTGCAGCATATTTGAGGGACCTCAAAAGCTTCTCCAAAACCCATCAGCGTCTTTGGCTGCAGGGGGGACAAGAGGAAGGGGGACGGGGGGGGGAACATGTACCGCCACGGCATGACTCTGCAAAAATAAATAAAAAATCCCTTCCTGTTATCCTCACGCCAGCCGAGCAGCGAGGAAGGAAGGAGGAAGCCGAGAGTCGTCCCACCGGTTCGGCTGCCCGGGAAGCCTTCCAAGGTCCCAGCTCCAGGCTTGCTGGGTGCTGGAAGGGAAGAAAATGACTCCAGGGAGGGAGGCCTTGCGCGGCGGAGTCCGCTTTCTGCAGCAGGTATTCCTGTAAAAGCGACATTCCTTGAATCCATCAATCCATCAGAATAGAGCTGGAAGGGACCACAGAGGTCTTCTAGTCCAACCCCCTGCTCAAGCAGAAAACTCGATACCATTTCAGACAAAGGGCTGGCCAGTTTCTTCTTAAAAACTTCCAGTGTTGGAGCATTCACGATTTCTGGTGGCAAGCTGTTCCACTGGTTAATTGTTCTAACTGTCAGGAGGTTTCTCCTTAGTTCTAAGTTGCTTCTCTCCTTCATTAGTTTCCACCCATTGCCCAACAGAATAGAATACAATAGAAAACAGTTGGAAGGGACCTTGGAGGTCTTCTAGTCCAACCCCCTGCTTAGGCAGGAAACCCTATACTGTTTAAGATAAATGGCTATCCAACATCTTCTTAAAGACTTCCAGTGTTGGGGCATTCACAACTTCTGGAGGCAAATTCTGTTCCACTGATTAATTGTTCTCACTGTCAGGAAGTTTCTCCTCAGTTCTAAGTTGCTTCTCTCCTTGATTAGTTTCCACACATTGCTCAGAGACAGAATAGAATAGAATAGAATAGAATAGAATAGCAGAGTTGGAAGGGACCTTGGAGGCCTTCTAGTCCAACCCCCTGTCTAGGCAGGAAACCCTATACCGCTACAGACAAATTGATATCCAACGTCTTCTTAAAAACTTCCAGTGTTGGAGCATTCACAACCTCTGGAGGCAACTTCTGTTCCACTGCTTAATTGTTCTCACTGTCAAGAAATTTCTCCTTAGTTCTAGGTTGCTTCTCTCCTTGATTAGTTTCCGTCCATAGTTTCTTCTTTTGCCTTCGGGTGCTTTGGAGAATAGCTTGACCCCCTCTTTTTTTGAGGGCACCGAAGCACCTGTAAGCAGGACAAGAAGCCATGGAATGAAATGAATCGGGCGGGTCGTCCTCGACTTAACAACAGTTTTTGCCGTTGCAACGTTTGAACAGTCACTAAGCGGGGACTGTTCAAAGTTGCAACGGCACCGGAAAAAAAAGGGACCCAAGGGCCGTTTCTGGCACTTATGACCATTGCAACATCCTCACGATCCCACCATCGAAATTCAGGCGCTCGGCAACTGGCTCACACTTATGACGGTCGCAGCATCCCGAGGTCGCGTTGATCCGTTCCAACATTGGAAGTTTTAAAGAAGAGATTGGACAACCGCTTCTGGTGTAGGGTTTCCTGCCTAAGCAGGGGGATTGGACTAGAACAGGGGTCGGCAAACTGAAACACTCAAAGAGTCATTTGGACCCGTTTCCCACAGGAAAAAAACCACCGGGAGCCACAAAGGTCCCCTGTTCAATTCTGGAGCTGCTGACCGGAAGTTCAGTTCCCCCACCATAGAGTCTCCTCCTAGCGCGGCGTCCTTTTCCCTCTACCTGTCATAACCGAGAGCCCTATCAATTGCGGAGACAACTGAAAAACCCTCCCCTTGCCATAGAGTCTTCTCCTGTCGCACTCTGCTTCTCTCCCTCCTCTCTCCCCCCCTCCCCGGAAGCTCCTCTCAAAATTGTGGCGCCGACCGGTGACGGAGCCGCAGCAGAGGGAGGAAAGAGCCACACGAGGCTCCAGAGCCGCAGTTTGCTGAGCCCTGGATTAGAAGACTTCCATGGTCCCTTCCAACTCTGTCCTTCTATTCTATTGGAAAAGAGACCACTAGGAAATGCCAGAGGCGTAGGCTAGATTGGGAAGTTAAAAAAAAAAACTGGAATGGGTTACAATCAAGCTTGAGTCAAAGGCTTTGTCTCTCTCTCTCTTGATAGACGTCAGAGGGTTTGTGAAGACTTTCTCATCCAGTTCTTCCAGATATTCATCTTTCTTAAGGAACTCTTAAAAGAGTTTTCCTAAAGCCAAAACTTTCGGCAACATTTACAGTGTTGTACAGGTTTCCTCACCCCCCCGTCCCAAAGTGGGGATTGAGATAACATTTAGGTAAGCGGCCATCCTAACTGACTTCCCTAATTTGAAGCTTTCAGCCGTTCGGCTGTCGTCCCTGAGAAACGCAGCCCTTTGGACTTCCGACATTTCGCTCTTTAACCCAGCAAACAAATAAAAGAATATATATATATATATTGATCCACACCCTTTCTTTCTCTTCCCTCTCTCCTCCCTTATTCAAGGATCCTACTTCCTGAAGATTTGCAAAAAAATAAATAAATAAAAGGGGAGAGCTGATTTCCCATCCAACAGCCTCACTCTGTCTACAAAGGAAGACCTTTAAAAAAAAAAAAAAGCTTATTTAGGGGAAAGTTTTATGCGAGCGGGCCGATTCACAGAGGCTTTAAGTATCTCCGAAGCAGCCCAGGAAGAAATGAAGGGCCCAGCTAATGCTTCGGTTGCTGGTTGTGATTTTCCCGTTTAATTCCCACCCACCCACCCCTGGGGAAAAAGGCTAAAATCCCACTTTTTTTTCTGCATCAGAGGTCAACAGTCAGAAAGGAAGCAAGGGGGCTTCAGGAAACCGGGAAGTAAAAGTAGTCGAAATTAATTGTAGCTTGGGTTTTAGATTTTGGCAAGGGGTTTGCTCTCCAAGCTCGTTTCAATTGTGAGTTTCTGAATGTTTCGTGACCGGACTAGGTAACGTCATCAGTGGAGTTTCCTTCTCCGAATAGGTCTTGTGTGGTCAATTGGTCGTGCGATTGGTTGATCGTTTGGCACTAGGCAGCCACTTCGTACTGTTTCGGGTGAACCAGATGTTAATTTTGCATCCAGATCGTCGAACCAGTAGTTGCAAGGACCGGCTGGCCACGCCCAGGCCACCCTGCCCCTCCTAGGAGTCTCCACGCGGCCTGTTATCATGTCCGGTAAGTGCAGGGGCCACGTGAAGGCTCTGGGCCTAGGGAAGTCTGGAAACGGGCCCATTTCCAGCCCCCGGAGGGCCACTGGAGCGCGGGGCAGGCCATTTTCGCCCTCCAGGAGGCTCAGGGAAAAGCTGGGGTGGGTCAAAATGCTTCCCCCCCACGGTGCTGTGATGCAGGAGGCCAAGTAGGCCACGCCCGCCGCGCAACCTGGCAGAGAACCGGTTGCTGAAATCTTTGAATCCCACCGCTGGCGCTACGTTTAAATTCGGAGCAGTTGATTGCTTGCCTGCCGCAGCAGTTCAATTGGGAAGGAACAAAAATCACCGGCCATGCCAACACCCCCCCCCCCGCCATGTGAATTTATGGAAGTTTGGTATTCTACCCAGGAATCAATTAAAAAGCATGTTGATTGACAGCATTCAGCGTATGAAAAGCAGGTCTTTTGAATGGCCCATCCGCAAGAGAACCAATCAGCTGCTCGGAATGTCAATAGATCTCTAAATGAATGACCAATCGCCCGGCCGATTGACCGACGCGAAACATATGGACGTTTTTTTAAAAAGACGTTGTGTTTGTCTGAGGTAGTGTAGGGTTTCCTGCCTAAGCAGGGGGTTGGACTAGAAGACCTCCAAGGTCCCTTTCCAATTATTCTATTCTATATATAAGCTAAAGAGGGATAGCTTAAGAAAAATCCTGCAGATGACGTTACCTAATCCGGTCACGAAACGTTCAGAAATTAAACTGAAATGAACGTGGAGAACAAACCCCTGCCAACATCTACAAATCGTGCCAAAAAAACAAACAAACCAGAAGCAGAAGTCAAGAATCATGGAGCTGGGCATCGTGGCGGATCAAACTGGTTAGGAATCAAGAGCGGTGTTTCATTTTGGAGGCGGGCCTCCTGGAAATTGTGAACTCACAACCCAAAGGAAAAAAAAAAGGAAGAAGTGAAAGAAGAAAGCTTGAAGCCATCGTTAGGCAACGAGGAACCAAAGGATTGAAATTCCCAGATTTACAAATTCTCTCTCTCTCTCCCTCTCTCTCTCCGACCATCAAGCTAGCTGCAAACTCCAAAGCCAGGCTGAAATACACTATATTGCCCAAAGTATTCGCACACAACTGAGTCTGGTTGGGTGGATGGGTGAGCGAATACTTTGGGCAATATAGTGTATATGAAATATGAACAACTGGAAGAACTGGATGGCAAAAGAGACCTTGCCAACAGCCTGAAGTTTATCAAGAGAAGAGGGGGGGAAAGTCCAGGTTTTTCTAAATTGGGCGTCATCATCTCACCTGTGGGGACGGGATCTCAGCCAGGACTGGGGCGGGGTGCGTGCGTGTGTATGTGGAGAGAGAGAGAGAGAGAGATTATGGGGCTCAAGTGGCAAAGAAAAGAGGGCTGGACAGGATTGCAAACGGCACCAACCGCCTGGCGCAGGTGTAACCAGGACAATGCAAACGGAGTGGCTTGTTTGACTAAATTCAGTCCCCGAACTGCATTTACGGCACAGATGAGTTTCTTTCCCTAAATGAACTCGAGAGAGAGCTTTTTTTTTTTTAACGTACAAAAAATAAAACAAAAGGAGAAGGAGAACAAAGCAAAGCTGCTTCTTTAAATATACTGCCTCCCGCCCACCCCCCAAAGATAAAATAAAAATAAAAATTGCAGGGCTATTTTCAAAGGGAAGAGCTCTGCACCTGCTTCTTCGCCAGCCAACAAGAGGATTTGCAAGCTGAGAATTCGTATTTTTTTCCCCCGTGAACGGATTCCCTTTGCAAATTTAAGCCGGGGGGGGGGTGGTGAAAAAAAAAACAGGGGAGGGCAGGAGAAAAAGAAAAGAAATAATACTTTAAAGAAAATAAAAATAAAAACATTAGCGGAGCAGAATAAAATGTCCCGGGACACGGTCTGCTACAGGTAGTCGTTGATTGAGGACCACAATTCAGCCTAACCTTTCTGTTGCTAAGTGAGTCAGTGGTTAAGTGAGTGTTGCCCCGTTTTACAACCTTTCCTGCTACAATTGTTACGTGAATCAGGGCAGTTGTTAAGTTAGTAACCTGGTTATTAAGTGACTCTGGCTTCCCTGTTGACTTTGCTTGTATGCTGCAACGGTCGCGAATGTGAAAAATGGCCATAAATCACTTTTTTCAGTACTGTTGTTAAGTCCCAATGGTCATGAAAGAACTGTTGTAAATCAAGAATTACCCATATAATGTTTCCTCCCTATCATTTGGGTCAACCTCAAAAACAACAGCCAGAACAGGTAGACTTGAGGCTCAGAGACACTGCCCGGTTAAAAGAATTGCGGCTGACTGACGTAGTTCATTTAGTGACTGTTCAAAGTTACAACGGCACAAGTGATTTACGACAGTTTTTCATGCTTAGGACTGTTGTTGAACCGCGGCGACAAAGGATGTAAAACGGAGCAAAATTCACTTCACAATTGTCTCGCTTAGCAACAAGAGATTTTGGACTCCATTCTGGTCGTACGTAGAGGACTATCAGCAGGTAAGGGATCAAGCTGCAGGAATCGGCAGTCATAAGAAGAACGCGGTTTCTAGATTTTCACCTAGCCCAGCACAGAAACCACCACAGGCTGGGGAATGGGGAAAGTGGGGGGGGGGGGGGGGTTGAGGGGTTGTTGAAGTCATCTAGTCCAGCCTCCCTCTCAGGGCTAATCTCCCCAACAAGGGAAGTGTAGGGAGCGTAGTTTCCATGTGGGGTCCTGCTCTGGCAGAGTGGGGGGGGGGGGGGGAAATGCTTTTTAAAAATCCATTAACCAGTGAAAAATGACTCCCTGGGGTTTTAACGTGGCTGAGAGGAGACACAGCCTTATTAAAAATCCCTCTTTTAAAAAGGTGAGTAATTGGGGAGATGCTTTTTAAAGGCCTTTTAAAGTGTTCAAAAGGCAAGAGACCACTCCCCACCTGGCCAACCTGTAACTATAATACAATACAATAGCAGAGTTGGAAGGGACCTTGGAGGTCCTCTAGTCCACCCCCCCCTGCTCAGGCAGGAAACCCTATACCGTTTCAGACAAATAGCTATCCAGCATCTTCTTAAAGACTTCCAGTGTTGGAGCATTCACAACTTCTGGAGGCAACTTCTGTTCCACTGATTCATTATTCTCATTGTCAGTAAATTTCTCTTCAGTTCTAAGTTGCTTCTCTCCTTGATTAGTTTCCACCCATTGCTTCTTGTCCTGCCTTCAGGTGCCTTGGAGAATAGCTTGACTCCCTCTTCTTTGGGGCAGCCCCTGAGATATTGGAAGACTGCTATCCTTTCTCCGTTAGTCCTTCTTTTCATTCAACTAGACATGCCCAATTCCAGCAACTGTTCTTCATATGTTTTAGTCTCCAGTCCCCTAATCCTTTTGGTTGCTCTTCTCTTCACTCTTTCTAGAGTCTCCACATCTTTTCTACATCGTGGAGACCAAAACTGCATTCCATATAACTCTATAAGCATTAAGCCATAGTTATGTCCTTTTCCACTCTAAACCGTGACTTTAATCTCAAGTGATTGGAAACCAGTTACATTTGCGACATGTTTTAAAAGTTGATACCGTTTTCCAAAGAGGTGCTTTGATTTTTTCCCCCTTTTCTTTTCACCCTCCGTTTATGGATCAGGGATCCTGGGAAGACTCGGTCCTGGGGCGCAAAAGCGTAGATTCATTTCCAAACCCGTGTCCATGTCCTCTTGCTTTATTGTTTATAGTTTGATGAGTGGTGTATTAATTTCATCGTGTTTTAATGATTGCTTTTTAAGTGGTTTGGTTGGATTTGGGTTTTTTTTTCTTTTAACCGTGTGTCACCAGCGTGAGACCGGTGTGTGTGTGTGTGTGTGTGTGTGTGTGTGTGTGTGTGTGTGTGTATAAATTTTAGGAAGGCATTAGAAAAAAAACACCCTGGGTGAAAATCCGAAGGCATTTAAAATGCATATTTCCAGTGCCTTTTCCGTCAACCTTATCAAAACCTGGGCATTCCTGTGTTGACTTTTCACAAACTTTTCAACTGGCATTTGACCCTTAACTGCCCCGCCCTATTCAAAGGCAGCATTTGGAAGCAGGCAAAAAAAGCAAGAGAGGGAGGGAGTTAAAGGGAGAATTTGTTTCTAAATTTGCAAAGACCGAGAGAAGGAAAAGAAAGAAAAGCTGGCGTGGCTTCCCACTACAGTACAAGCCCGTTGATTTTCCGCAGGATGGGGGAAATTAAGAAAACGCCATTTATTTTGCATGCGTCATGCAAATCGGGGCCACGGCAGCAAACTGGATTCATTTGGAAATCAAATCAGCCTCCGGGGCCAAAGGGAAGCAGACCTCGAGTTTCAGGCAGGGGTTGGAAGTTGAGCTGTATTTTCCTGGGCTTTTTGCTGATCTCCTTCGAGTCGCCGTTTCAAAGCAACGGGGAGCAATTTGAAAACTCCCTGGCTGCAGTTCGTAGAAACTTGCCTTTTGGTCTCCTGTGTGTGTGTGTGTGTGTGTGTGTGTGTTTGTGTGTGTGTGTGTGTGTAGGAAAATACTTCTGCAACTTTCCAACCTGATCTGTTTGCAACCAAGGGCAATGTGGCTCTGGCGAGCGTTGCTGGCTGGGGGAATTCTGGGAGTTGAAGTCTACTGGTGGTGGGTGCGGTTGGAATGGGCCCATCGGCATGCACATGGACGTGCACAGCGCGCATCATAGCGCCTCCGTGACGCTCCAGCTGCTCAGCGGAGCATCGCGTAGGCGCTGTACGTGCCGTGCGCAGAAGCGCTGAAGACTTAAAAGACCAGTTAGAAGCTCGGGCGGGTGGATAGGCTCTCCGGAGCACCGTACCGGAACGATATCCAGTGCTCTGGGCAGCCTCCGGTACACCAGTGGGCCCTCCAGAGCACTGTACCAGAACAGTATCCGGTGCTCTGGGCAGCCTCCGGTACGCCCGTGGGCCCTCCGGAGCACCGTACCGGAAAGGTACCGGTGTTCTGGGCAGCCTCCAGTACGCCTGTGGGCCCTCCGGAGCACTGTACCGGAACGGTATCCGGTGCTGTGGGCAGCCTCCGGTACGCCCTTACTGTAGCGTACGGCCTGCAACCCACCACTGAAGTCCACGCACTGGACAATTTGAAATGGTGATAAACTCTAGTCCAGTGATGGCAAACATTTTTGGCACCGAGTGCCCAAACTGCCAGAGCCCCGGAAAGTTGAAGACCAGCTGGATGGTGCGCATACACATGCCATCCACCTGGTTCTCTGGTTTCTAGCGTGCGCATACATGCCGGCCAGCTGGTCACATGCGCCGGAGTGCCGAAACCCGAAGACCAGGTGGCCGGACCGTGCATGGTGTTCTGGTTTCCGGGGCTCTGGCACGGGCGAAGATCAGCTGGCCGGTGTGCATGCGCACGGCAGAAACAGAAGAGCAGCTGGTGTTGGTGTCCATGCTCGCAGAGTGGGCTCTGGGGACCATCTCTGGCACGGGTGCCATAGATTCCCCATCACAGCACTAGTCTTTCCTAACCAGGCACTAGCCAAAGATTTAGGTTGATGTTTTTTCAAAGTCTAAATGGAGGGAGTAACACTGCTAAGATATAACAGGATCTGTGTGTGTGTGTGTGTGTGTGTGTATAGATGGATGGATGGATGGATGGATGGGTGGATGGATGGATGGGGGGCTCGACTTACGACCACAAAAATGTCTGTTGCTAAGCAAGAGAGTTCCTACGTGAGTTTTATCCCATTTTACGACTTTTCTTGCCACCGTTGCTAGGCGAATCACTGCAGCTGTTAAGTGAGTAACCCGGTTGTTAAGTGGATCTGACTTCCCCATCGACTTTGTTTATCAGAAGGTCATAAAAGGAGACCACGTGACCTCGGGAGAGTGTAACCGTCATAAATATATGAACTGGTTGCCAAACGTCTGAATTCTGATCACCTGACCACGGGTCCCAAGTCACTTTTCTTCAGTGCTGTTGTAACTTCGATCGGCCACTAAACAAACTGTTTTAAGTTGAGGATTTCCTGCATACTTTCTTTTTTTTAAAAAAAACTAGCTGTGGGAAAATCCGCCTTGCTCCCTTGCCAAGGTGCCACGGAAACCATTGACGAGTCGAATTAATTTCCAAAATTTCCAACCTTGGTTGGATGAGGGTGCGGCAAAAAAAATCAGATAACCGTGGCCGCCTTCTGCATGTCCCCCATTGTTGAGTATGGTTTGCACAAATTTGCTCGGCAAAAGCCCCCAAGGCCAAGTGAAGGTCACAGCGTCAGGGATGGTGGCGGTGGAGATGACTCAGCTCTCCCAAAGGGTTGAGGATCACCCGTTTTGGCAGTTTGAGTAGGCGGGGTGAGTCAGGGAGTAGCTGTCGCGCACCTGGCCTGGACCTTGAAACTCAAAGCGACCCAACCTGAAAGCTGCCGCGCGGGTGAGCCTATTTTGGGGAGGACCAAGAATAACAGACAGGTCTGAGCAAGAGCTCTCCGCTCCAGGAGAGGTGGATGCAAATCTTTTTTGTTGAAATCAACGGGAGGATCAGGCGAGCGGGACGGAGAATCAAGAGAAGGACGGGGCGAGAAACAGCTATCCGGTGTCATCGCTCTCCTGCTCCTTGTTATTCTGAAAAGTCATCTTCTCTAGATGACGGGTGAAGGAAATGGATCGGCTGCTGTGGAGAGGAGTGGAGAACGACACGAGGAGGAAGAAAGGGGGGGGCCTGGGGATGAAGGGGGCCTTCCTGAAATGGGGAGCGGTCTTGGATGGAGGGGGCGACGTGGATTAGCTCTCCTTAGACTCAGTGGTGATATTCAAATTCTTTTACTAGCAGTTCCGTGGGCGTGGCTTGGTGGGCAGAAAGATCGGCAGTTCGGCGGTTCGAATCCCTAGCACCACGTAACGGAGTGAGCTCCCGGGACTTGTCCCAGCTTCTGTCCACCTCGCAGTTCGAAAGCACGTAAAAAATGCAAGTAGAAAAATAGGAACCACCTTTGGTGGGAAGGGAACCGCAGTTCGGCGGTTTGAATCCCTAGCACCGCGTAACGGAGTGAGCTCCCGGGACTTGTCCCAGCTTCTGCCCACCTCGCAGTTCGAAAGCACATTAAAAATGCAAGTAGAAAAATAGGAACCACTTTTGGTGGGAAGGGAACAGCGTTCCGTGCGCCTTTGACGTTGAGTCATGCCGGCCACATGACCACGGAGACATCTTCGGACAGCGCTGGCTCTTCGGCTTTGAAACGGAGATGAGCACCGCCCCCTAGAGTCAGGAACGACTAGCACATATGTGGGGGGGAATCTTTAGCAGGTCTGTCTCTTACGTTGGCCCCTTAGACACCAACGGACGTTGTCCCTTTCTTATCACACTTTTGGTCCACAAATTACTTTCCCCAACGGATTTCTCCCCCAGTTTTAGCATCCTTACACGTTTCTCTGCTTAGAGATTTGGTCATTGGGCAAGATGTTATGGGTCAGGAAAAAGACTTGTTTGACAGCTAAGTCTTGTTTCCACGCTCTAGGGGAAGCCAGAGAAGAAGCGGCACCTGGGGGCAGAGCTGGCTGGGAAGAAGGCGGGGTGGGTTGGTGGGAGGAAGGGAGGGAGGGAGATTTGCTGGAAGCCCAATTAAAAGACCTCCAAGGGATTGATCTCATCCTACTGTCTCCAAAACAACCTTGAACAAAAAGTCATAAAATATCAGAAAGTAAGCCCTGGCCACATGTCAGCAAGGAGGAATGGAGGGGGTGGCAGGGCAAAGGATGCCACCTGGCATCCAGTGAGCCCATCAAGGGGCGGGGGGAGCTTGGGTGGAACGTCTGAACAGAGTGGACCATTGTTTTGATGCTCGTAAACGTCACAGCTTCCTAGATGGCATGGACCCACCATGGCCAGCATCTCCGACCAGGACTGGTGGAGGGAGAGGCTGAGAGCTGTGGGAAGACCACGACGGGATAGTCAGAGAGGACACCCATTAGGAAGTGGGGAGACCCTCTCGCTGTGCTCCAATCCTCCACAACCTTGAGACACCAGGGTTTTAGAGTTGGCATTTGCTTCCAAAAGTGGGGCTCATATTGATAGAGTTATAGAGAAAACATTTCTGCTAGCTACGCCTTGGGCAGAGGCCGGTTCCTACCGCTTCGCGCAGGTTCGGGGGAACCGGTAGTAGAAACGGCGACTGGCTCTCCGAACCGGGAGGGACAGCATGCTCGCTATGCCCCCAAACCGGTTCCCCGCTCGCCGCAACATCTTTTTGGGACCTTTTAAAATGTTCTGCACGTGGGCAGACCTATTTATAGGCATGCGCACTGAACCGGCAGTAATGCCAGCAAAAAAAACCAACAACCACCCATGGCACAGGGCCACCCCTGACCAGATAAAACTCGGCTTGTGCTGCTAGTCCCTATCATTCAGACCTATGCTTAACCACAACTTGGGAGATTAGGCATGGTTATATCAGACACTTGGGTAGCAGGATAACAGAGTAAGAGAGCCGGAAGGGAGCTTGGAGATCTTCACTGCTCAAGCAGGAAGTCCTAGACCAGTGATGGCAAACGTTTTTGGCATCAAGTGCCGAAAAAGATACGCGGAATTGTCGTGCACATTCGTCGGGGCCGCGCTCTGGAAAAGCTGAACTTCCGGGTTCGATCCGCTGGCCAGCGCGCATGGGCAGGGTGGTTTTCGGCACTGCCACACAGGTGACGGGATCGCGCTCCAGAAAAGCCAAACTTCCAGGTCCTGGCGCTCATGCACACCAGACAATCAGCTGGCTGGCATACATGTGCACCGGTTTTCAGTACTGCCACATGCGCAAAAGATAGGTGATCGTCACATGTGCATGCGTGCTAGAAACCAGGCAAGGCCACACATGCTGGGCAACATGGCTTCGCAGGCCACTATGGGCACGCATGCCATAGGCTTGCCATCACGGTCCTATCCCGTTCCAAATTAACAGTTGTCCAATCTCTTCTTTAAAACCTCCAGGGACGAAGTGCCCATAACGTCTGGAAACCAGCTGTTCCCCAAGGACAGAGTCAGAGTCAGAGATAAGCCAGGCTTAGTCGGAGCTTAAGGGCAGGAACACGCTGGCTCACTCCTGTGCCGTGTCTGTGACTCTGTCAATCACCTGATGCTGTTCACTAGGCAATTTAATGGGATGATTCCCACAGTGGGTTTTAGGAAGGAGAGAACAGGAAACCGAGCAAGAAGAGATGAAGAGGAAATGGATTAACAACCCAGGTGTGTCTCCCCCAAAATGTCTCCCCTGGCGAGGCGGACAGATCAAACCCATTCATTCCCATCTTTGGGAAGTGGATTAAACTCAGATTCAAGG
This sequence comes from Natrix natrix natrix, assembly GCA_029891615.1. Lineage (NCBI taxonomy): Eukaryota > Metazoa > Chordata > Lepidosauria > Squamata > Natricidae > Natrix > Natrix natrix. The sequence goes on from JAKRSK010008689.1 coordinate 723,775, forward strand.
ATGAAGTTGCAAATAGAATACATTAACGTCATCATGGGTAAAATGAGAGTAGGCCTTATCAAATTTAATATTCAAGGGATTTTTTTAACGATCAAAAGCATTCCAGGGGTTTAGATAACTTATTTTCAATTTATCTTATGGGAGGGAGGGAGGGAGGGAGGGAGGGAGGGAGGGAGGGAGGGAGGAAGGAAGGAAGGAAGGAAGGAAGGAAGGAAGGAAGGAAGGAAGGAAGGAAGGAAGGAAGGAAGGAAGGAAGGAAGGATCAATTCCACCCATTTCTGCTCTGTTTTAGAATGGGAAACTGCACCAATATTTGCAAGAATATTTGCATAGATCTTTTGACATCATTTTATGTGTATTTACAAGCAGGCATATTTCATTAACCCTACCCATTCTTTTTTATCCTGTTGTCTCCAAAAGGTGCATGATTAAAATCCATTTTTCGCATTGCACATTTCTGACTGTCGAGTGAATTTTGAAGTTGGCGCAACGGCTTGCAGTCGCAAAAGGCGGCAAACGTAGCTTGCAATGGACAGCAAATCCACTACTCTCCGGTTTTAATTTTAAGAGGACGCTGGCACAACTGAACCACAACTTTATAGTCAACGTTGGCCCCTCTTCGAAAATCATCTGCTCTTTTTCCTTCACTCTCGGGGCCGTTGTATTGTGTACAATCGTGGGAAAGCAAAAAACCCAAGGCTGTTTCTAAATTCTTTGGTGGTGCTATTTGGAAGGGGGAGGGAAGGAGGGAGGACTGATTTCAGAATTTGACACCGAAACACGGAATAACAGAGTTGGAAGGGACCTTGGAGGTCTTCTAGTCCAACCCCCTGCTTAGGCAGGAAACGCTACATCACTTCAGACAAATGGTTATCTAATCTCTTCTGAAAAACTTCCAGTGTTGAAGCAAAAACACACTTATTTTTTTCCTTTTTCCTCTGCATTGGGAAGGCTGGGATGCCGCAGAATCTTGATTTTCCATGTGCCTTCCCACAGCTCTTTTCCATTTCCCCTCCAAGTTTTTATTCTCAGCTTCTCCCGCCTGCTGTTTGAAACAAACAGGCTGCTGATAAGTGCCAGGGACCTTGTTTGACATCCTCACGTGTGCATTTCTACACCATGTGTTGGCTGGGTGTAAAGCGTGAGGAATATATTACAAAGAATCCTCGTGTGTCGGGATGGGAGAACTGGGAGCTGTTTTAATTAATCAGTGGAACAGAAGTTGCCTCCAGAAGTTGTGAATGCCCCAACACTGGAAGTCTTTAAGAAGATGTTGGATAGCCATCTGTCTGAAACGGTATAGGGTTTCCTGCCTAGGCAGGGGGCTGGACTAGAAGACCTCCAAGGTACCTTCCAACTCTACTATTGTATTGTATTGTATCCCGTCCATCATGAAAAGGCAACGCGGATTCCAAACCAGGGTTGCGTTTTAACGATGCATCCAACTTCCTTTCTCTTCCCCTCCAACGCAAAGCAATCTTTGGAATTGAAACCAATGGAGGATTGTTTTTTTTTTTCCTTTCCAGTGCCGAGTTCGGCTTCTGACACTCCCTCCCTCCGCCCAGCCGGGCCCCCTGTTTCATCATTTCTTTCCATAATTTGTTTTTCTCTTCCGCTGTTCCCCAAAGAGGCAGCCCCTTAGGAATGAAATGTTTTCGGCTAAACCTCCGCGAAGACCTCTTGCCAATTTGCTTCGCTGGGTAGTCCTTTCCCCTGGAGGCTATGCACACACACGCACACACACACCTGTCTGCTTGTGAAATTAAAAATCAAACAAAAAGAAAAGTGGAAATATCTCTCTCTCTCTCTCTCTCTCTCTCTCTCTCTCTCTCTCTCTCTCCCTCCCTCCCTCCCTCCCTCCCTCCCTCCCTCCCTCTCTCTCTCTCTCCGCTCCCCACCCGGCTTTGTCGCCTTTTGCTTCAGCTAGTCGGATCAACAGGTTGCAAACGTCGCAAAACCGCACGTTTTTGGCTTCAGGGCATCACAACGAAATTGTGTTTCGCTCAACGGGGGATTGTCGAAGACGCCGCAATGGGCTGAAACTCAAGCGCAGTGCTTAGCTGAAAGCCAGCCGTTTAAGAAACCGCAGTGGAAGGGTTCTGGCCATGCGGCAGACAAACAAACCATGTTTAGCTTAGCGGAAGAGCGCGCATCATGTGGCCTTGGGAGGCAAATATAATTGTTTGTCTTCAAAACTGCCTTGGAAACGTGCCGGTGGTTGAAACTTTAGAGATCTTTAAACAGAGATCTGCCTTGCGATGCCAGCTTTCCTTGGCCAAGGCAGGTAGTCCTCGACTTGAAAACCGTTCGTTTAGTGACCGTTTGAAGTTGCGACGACACTGAAGCTACGACTCTTGCAGGATCCCCACCGTCACCTGATCTAAATTCGGATGCTTGGCGACTGGCATGTATTTATGACGGTTGCGGCATCCGGGGAGGGGTGGGGCGCGTGTCATGTGATCCTCCTTCTGAGAAGCAGAGCCAATGGGGAAGCCAGATTCGCTTAATGACCGTGTGACTGACTTAACAACTGCAGTGCGTCGCTTAACAGCCGGGGGGCAAGAAAGCTCGTCAAATGGGGCAAAACTCACTTAACGGCCGTCTTCGCTTCGCAACAGAAAAGAAACAAAAGGTTCAACGGCGGTCGTAAGACGAGGACTGCCTGCATCAGAAGAGCTCTTGTCAAAGATTCTTCTGACGTTGGGTGGCGTTCAGCTTCCAAGACAGACCAAACGCCATCACTCTGCTAAACAAATAATTCCCTCACTACTGTCAAACTATTCGTCTTCTCATTGTTCCTATCCCCCATCTCCTCCCACTTATGATTGCAGGAGTGTAACTTTGTGGCTTGGATCCTTACTATTTATATTGATATTGTTTCCTGATTGCTTATTTGTACCCTGTGACTATCACTAAGTGTTGTATCTTATGATTCTTGACAAATGTATCTTGTCCTTTTATGTACACTGAGAGTTTATGCACCAAAGACAAATTCCTTGTGTGTCCAATCACACTTGGCCAATAAAGAATTCTATACAATACAATACAATATACAATACAATAGCAGAGTTGGAAGGGACCTTTGAGGTCTTCTATTCCAACCCCCTGCCTAGGCAGGAAACCCTATACCGTTTCAGACAAATGGCTATCCAGCATCTTCTTAAAGACTTCCAGTGTTGGGGCATTCACAACTTCTGGAGGCAACTTCTGTTCCACTGATTAATTGTTCCCACTGTCAGGAAGTTTCTCCTTAGTTCTAGGTTGCTTCTCTCCTTGATTAGTTTCTACCCATTGCTTCTTGTCCTGCCTTCAGGTGCTTTGGAGAATAGTTTGACCCCCTCTTCTCAGTGGCAACCCCTGAGATACTGGAACACTGCTATCATGTCTCCCCTAGTCCTTCTCTTCATTAAACTAGACCTACCCAGTTCCTGCAACCGTTCCTCATATGTTTTAGCCTCTAGTCCCTTAATCCTCTTTCTTGCTCTTCTCTGCACTCTTCTATTCTATTCTAAACCGGGAAACCACAAACAGTACTGGTTACAATCCACAATTTTTCAGGAGTGCTTTAATGCTCTGCTCCACAATGGAGCCAGGATGATGGGGAAATGATTAGCTAAGCAAAAGCCGAGATGGGACCAGGGTTCTATTATTTACTTCTGGGAAACTAGATACTGCTACTATAAGCCCTATGTTTTTCTAAAAAGTACTCCCACGCCCTTAATTGTATACTTATTTGTAAGGAGCTGCTGTCATACACACACACCCACACAGTGGTGGGTTTCAAATTTTTTTAGAGCCTCTTCTGTCGGTGTGGCCTGATTTGTGGGAGTGGCTTGCTGGCCATGTGACCTGGTGGGAGTGGCTTGCCAGCCATGTGACCAGGTGGGAGTGGCCAACTTGTAAAATATGGTGAAACTCACTTAACTCACTTTATTTATAGGGGAGAAATGTCCGGAATGGACCAAACGTCATTTCTAATGTTCGGTTTTCCCCCTTACCAGAGGGAGCCCCCTTGTGGAGTACTGTGAAGCCGTTACCGGCCATGTGACTGGGTGGGACTGGCTTGCCAGTCATGTGACCAGGTGGGAGTGGCCAACTTGTAAAATATGGTGAAACTCACTTAACAACGCTCTTGCTTAGCAACCAAAATATTGGCTCAGAAACTTTGGCATTTGAAGCATGCAAGTCTTAAAGCTGTCAAGTTACAAGACCCTCGCACCCCTAAACCTTTAGGAAAAAAACCTCCAGGGGTGCTCAAACTTGACAGCTTTAAGACTTGTGGACTTCAACTCCCAGAATTCCTCCTCTCGCTCTTCATCTTGATGATGTGCAGACGGGCGGGGGGAGGGAGCTGGAACCAGTTCTAAACGGCACGGTAGATTTGTGGAACCTCTTGTATAGAAGACCTTAGAACTGGCAGGAACCATCCCTGCACCCACGTCAAAAGGCTCCTAATGTGATTTTTCAGAACACAACTAAATAAGGCTGAATCTGGTCATTTCTCGTATAGGGCAGGGATGGGGAACATTTTCGGCACCGAGTGCCCAGATAGGAATGTTTGTGCATTTGAGTACACGCTGTACCACCGGAAACTCGAAGACTAGCTGGCTGCCTTGTGCATGCCTGTTTTTTGGGCGTTTTCAGGCCCATTTTTGGGGTGAAAAGCAGTCTGAAAATGGCCTGGAAAAGGCTCCATAATGGCACGGAAAATGGTCTGTTTTGGGGGGCGTTTTTAGGCACCTGTGAGGACCACCTGGCCTGCATGCCAGAAACCCGAAGACAAGCTGGCAGCAGCGCGTGTACACACCGAGAGGGCTCTCTGCCTGCCACCTCTGGCACGTGTGCCACAGGTTCGCCATCACGGGTCCAGGGCATCACCAAGGACAGAATAACAGAGCTGGAAGGGACCTTGGAGGTCTTCTAGTCCAGCCCGCTGCTCAAGCAAGAGAAGCTATAATATTTCAGATAACCAGCAGTTCCCAAGCTTTTTTTCTCCATGCCCCACCTAAGAAAATCCGGATGTCCCCTGTGATGTATAATTCTTACTTTACTCAAAAAGTGAACTCCACTCACATGGAGGAAGCCTAAAAGGCCCTTAACCTGGTTTAAACAAGGTTCAAATTGCCCCCATTAAAAATCAAATAGCCGCCCTGTGGGGCGTGGGCCCCAGTTGAGAACCACTGGTTCAGACTCTTCTAAAAAACCTCCAGTGATAGAGGGCCCACAACATCTGGAGGCCAGCTGTTCCACTGGTTAATTGTTCTCCCTGTTAGGAAGTTTCTCCTTAGTTTCAGGTTGCATCCCTCCTTGATGGAGTTTCTTGTCTGGCCTTCAGGCACTTTGGAAAATGAATGACAAATATCCTGGGAGAAAGCAGAGGCAAGGAACTTGCCTTGAGTCAACTCGGTTTGGGAATAACTATTTTTTTTCCCCAATCATGGGACCACCTGGGACATTTTCCTTCTAAAGAAATGCAGGTTGGCAAAAACTGTCCTGGGAAAACAGATTGTTTGGAATTGTTGGAAGTGTAAAAAAAAACACCAGGCACTTTCTATCATATGTGGTGGACGTGCAATGAGGCAAAAAAATATTGGAAAATGATTCAATCGTGGTTAGAACAAATGGTGGGAGAACAAATTATGTTTAAACCAGAAACTTTTCTCCTAGGCATAATACCGGAGGGGTTTAAGAAAGATACACTTTATTTAATTATACATATACTAACTGCAGCGCGCATAACCTATGCGCAGTATTGGAAAAAAGAAAATACACCATCAGAGCTTGATATAATCAGAAAAGTGTTGGCCTGTGCGGAAGCAGACAGGCTCACTCTGGAACTTAAAAATAAAGGGGAATCAGAATGTTTTGAAGTCTGGAACAGATTTTACGATTGGTATAAGACAAGGTGACAAGACTGGAACAAATGTATATATTGTGATTGGACAGAAGGACAGACAACGTATTAAGTAGATTAACTGTTAATGGTTGAAACTAGCTGTACATAATGTGAATGTATGGTCACTCCGACTCCGCGGTATTGCATTGTTTTAAATGTAAAAATAATAAAAATATATATATATTTTAAAAAAACTGTCCTGGGAAAACAGAGAGGTTTTTTTTCTCTCTCTTTTTGAACTAGAAGTGGCTGGACTGAGAGTTAATTCCTTACCAGGGCACGGAAGAATTTTCTCACCCACCCAAACCTTGGTGCATGATTAACTTCCCACCCTGTTGATATTATCTTCCCATCTCACAGTTCGGCAGGCAGCTCTCCTTAACTCCAGTTTTGAAACTGCTATCCCACATTTCCCCCACCCCCCGCCCCACCAAAGCAGCAGGGAGACGCGGAGAAGATAAAATCATCGTTATAGGAATAATAACTCTCAACGTTCGCAAATGTGGTATAAGCGTAGAAGCCCTGACAAGGTGGTAGAAAACCAGTTAATAGTTTAGGGGGGGGGGTTTCCCCAAACCAAACCACAGGCAGCTTAGAAGATAACACGCCGGATAGCACTTGAAAAAGAAAGCTGCAAAGAAAAGAGTGAACTTGGGTAGATGCGGCAATAACCAGAGAGGATCGCATCATGCGAAAGCAAACTATGGATTTTGCAGGGGGGGGGGGGAAACAAACCACCATGATGCCCGAAGGTTAAATGTGACAACGTTCCTGAGATAATTCCAATGGTTCTTGAACTGGAATTGCCAAAGAATACCAGTAATTCTTTTCGTTTATTCTTTTATCCTGTGTTCCACTTGGAGGAACACAAAGGATTAAAATCACCTCCATCCCTTTTCCCCATTCTGTGTTTTTCTGCTTCCTCCTTTCACCTGGTGAATAGGAATTGACTCCCTGCCCTTAACCTGTGGGTGTGTCTGTGTCTGAGGACTCTACCTCCCCCTCTCCTCCATTTCCCCTTTCCTTTCTCCTGTGGTCTCCAACACTGTTTATCTGCAGCCCCTTGGAGCCCAGTGCGAGGAGCGAAGACGAGGCCCAGGTGGTCAGGGAGAGAGCTCAGCTTCCAGACGACACATCCTATCTGAGCCAGCCGCATCAAAAGCTATGCCTAGGAAGGGCCCAGCTCGTAGACTGACCTCCCAAATGTCTCTGAATTAAGCAGGAAGAGACCTCTGGTTTAGCTCCTTTGGAAAGAAGAGAAAAAGAGAGGGGAGGGGAGGAAAGGGGAGAAGAGAAGAAAAGAGAGGAGAGGAGATAAAAAGAAAAGATCTTAACAGAAAGAAGAAAAGAAAGTTGGAAGACAGAAACGTCCTAGCAGATAAAAAGAAAAGATCTTAACAGAAAAAAAGAAAAGAAAAGAAAGTTGGAAGAGAGGAGAGGAAGGGAGGGGAGGGCAGAGGAGGGGAGAAGAGTCCTAGCAGATAAAAAGAAAAGATCTTAATAGAAAAAAGAAAAGAAAGTTGGAAGACAGAAGAGTCCTAGCAGATAAAAAGAAAAGATCTTAACAGAAAAAAAGAAAAGAAAGTTGGAAAAGAGGAGAGGAAGGGAGGGGAGGGCAGAGGAGGGGAGAAGAGTCCTAGCAGATAAAAAGAAAAGATCTTAACAGAAAGAAGAAAAGAAAGTTGGAAGAGGGAAGAAAAGAGAAGAGTCTTAGCAGATAAAAAGAAAAGATCTTAACAGAAAAAAAGAAAAGAAAAGAAAGTTGGAAGAGAGGAGAGGAAGGGAGGGGAGGGCAGAGGAGGGGAGAAGAGTCCTAGCAGATAAAAAGAAAAGATCTTAATAGAAAAAAGAAAAGAAAGTTGGAAGAGGGAAGAAAAGAGAAGAGTCTTAGCAGATAAAAAGAAAAGATCTTAACAGAAAAAAAGAAAAGAAAAGAAAGTTGGAAGAGAGGAGAGGAAGGGAGGGGAGGGCAGAGGAGGGGAGAAGAGTCCTAGCAGATAAAAAGAAAAGATCTTAATAGAAAAAAGAAAAGAAAGTTGGAAGACAGAAGAGTCCTAGCAGATAAAAAGAAAAGATAACAGAAAAAAAGAAAAGAAAGTTGGAAAAGAGGAGAGGAAGGGAGGGGAGGGCAGAGGAGGGGAGAAGAGTCCTAGCAGATAAAAAGAAAAGATCTTAACAGAAAGAAGAAAAGAAAGTTGGAAGAGAGAAGAAAAGAGAAGAGTCCTAGCAGATAAAAAGAAAAGATCTTAACAGAAAAAAAGAAAAGAAAGTTGGAAAAGAGGAGAGGAAGGGAGGGGAGGGCAGAGGAGGGGAGAAGAGTCCTAGCAGATAAAAAGAAAAGATCTTAACAGAAAAAAAGAAAAGAAAGTTGGAAGGGAGAAAAGGTCCTAGCAGATAAAGAAAAAAGACCGCCAACATTTTGAGCTGAGTTTGGGGGAGATTCTTGGGGCTCCCCATTCATTGAGTGCAACCTGAACCCTCCAGGTGCTTAACCTGTTTTTTAAAAAACTACACCCCGGCCCATCGCGGGCAAAAAAAAAGCGTTTGGCTTGGGGCTTCCGGGCTCCTTTAACCGCTCTCTACCCCACGTGGAGAGACCGTGAAGGGCAGGGGTGGGCGTGCAAGCAGAGACGAATCCGTGGGGGTCAACCAGTGCCTTTCACTGGTACAGATCGACCTTTTCCCTTTCTTCTCTTCCCCCCCCCCCCAAATAAAGGCAGATCAGTTTACTGTTTGAACAGGGATGATTCACCTCCCGGAGGACAAAACCAAGGAAAAAAAGGTCCAAGGCTTCCTGCATTTGGTTAACTCCTTGCCTCCTGCCTGGTGAGGGAAGGGCTAGGAATCCAACCGAGGGAAAGGTGATTTATGCCCCGGCCTCTACCTGAACCCAGGTAGGCCTAGAGAGGACCCACAGAAACCGTAGCCAAAGGGGCTATGCAGCTTCCTTCAAAACAGGCACCACAAGAGTTGAAAGCTCTTCCGTTTTTTTTTTAATGCGCGGCACACACGCAATGCGCTGTAGGAAGTTAGCACCCACCCCTCCTCCTAGAACAGGGGTGTCCAAACTTGGGAACTTTAAGACTTGTGGACTTCAACTCCCAGAATTCCCCAGCCAGCATGGCTGGGGAATTCTGGGAGTTGAAGTCCACAAGTCTTAAAGTTCCCAAGTTTGGACACCCCTGTCCTAGACGAATGAAATATCCTGGGAAACATTGAAAAGGCAGAATATTATATTTCCCTGGATAAGAAACGGAGAAACATGTTTTTAGGCAGGAAGCGGACTCACTCTTAATAGCCCCCACTTTTGTCAACGGGCCATTAAAAGGCCTGGGTCAGTCTATTCTACATTACAAAGGTCTCCCCCTTCAGCTCCAAGGTGATGGGATTAAGGCACGATAGGATTAGCCCTTTACCCATCTCACCACAGGGCACCTGGGAAGAAGCGATGCTCAACCCAATTTGGACTCAAAGCACAGCCTAGAGAGTTGCCCCTGCATGGCAACCTGGGCGTCTGACAACCAATCAGAATACAAGATCAAGATCAAAGGCAGAAAGGGCATAAAACCAGGGACTTTCAGCATCTCTCCTTTCTTCTTCACCCAACATCTGGAAGCATGGGATCCTCCTTTTTCTGTTCAGGAGCTCAAGCCATGTCATCCTGTCCACCCTTAAACCATCTTTCCAAGCAGCCTCCATGTTTCCAGAGTCTTTTTCCCCACTTGGAGCTGAACCCAGAAGGACGTTTCTTCGAACAGCGCATACAAAAACAAAAAACCCCATACAAATAGCTTAAATTGCACCGTTGTGGCTGCCCTGTTGACTTTTTTTGACCCGCTGGGGATTCTAACATCAAAGATTGCAAGTTTTCCCTCCCAAATCCCATTGGCTCAAGATGTCCATGTCTTCTCTGGTCCCCTTAAAGCAGCTGGGCGTTTCTGTTTGAAGACTCATTTTGGATGGGAATAAATGAGGTTTTCAGCTCTTTAGGAATCACACTCGCATCGTTTAGGGGGTCTTCAAAGTGGGGGGGGGAGAAGAGAGATCAGCCCTATTTCCCCAAAGCTCAAAAATAACCCCCCCCCCACTCCTAAACATTTCAATCCCAAGGGAGCTTCGGCACAAGGGCTGGGCAAAGAGGAAGGGAAGTTAAAAAGTTTCGCTCCGCAGAAAGAAAAGAAAAGGGGAGAAAAAAAAAGCGACTTTCTTCCTGGTTTATTCGCTGGGCGCGGCCCACTATTATTTTTTGCGGGGAGGAAATATAAAAAGGCTGGATTAGACAGGACCGATCGAGCCCGGATTCCTGCCCCACCCCCACCCCCCCAGGCCCTAAGCAAAACAGGCCGTTTGCCAAATCGCAGATTGGGATCAAGAGCCCTCCTAACTCCCCTTGCTCGGATTTTCACAGCACGGCCGTCTGCGCACCTTCGGCTCCGGTCTTTTCCCTTCCAGGAGGAGGCCGTGGGAAAAAGGAGCTTCGGTGTCCCAATCGCAGGTAGTCCTCGTCTTACAACCACAATCGGGATATCCGAATCTCCATGGCGAAGCAAGGAGGTGCTTAAAAGTGAGCCGTGCCTGATTTGTTTTTTTACAATCTTTTTGCCACCGTCGTTAAATGAACCACGCCGTCGTTAAGTGAACGTGGATTCCCCCCCCCGCTGAGTTTGCTCAGGGAAAGTCACAAATGGTGGCTGCGTGACACCCCCCCTCCAGGGTCATCGTAAATACGCGCCAAGCACCCCAATTTGGACCTTGGGAATGCTGCAGTCGTTAGGTACAGATTAATAATAGAGTTGGAAGGGACCTTATAGGTCAGTGATGGCGAACCTATGGCACGCATGCCACAGGTGGTATGCGGAGCCATTTGTCAGGGCAGCTGAGTTCACCGTTTTTAAAAGCCATTTTTCGCCCTCCCCAGGCTCCAGAGGCTTTATAGGAGCCTGGGGAGGGCGAAAAGAGCCCCCACCCCCGTACTCACTTCCGGTTTGCTCGGAGGGTCATTTTAAGCGTTCCGAAGGCATCAGGGAAGCCTCCGGATGATCCCTGAAGCCTCTGGAGGGTCTCCTGGGGGGCAGGGGAGGCTCTTTTCGCCCTCCCCAGGCTCCTATAAAGCCTCCCTGAGCTTCAGGAGCGCAAAAAACTGGCCCTACGGGCAAACCAGAAGTTCGGGAACGGACTTCCGGTTTGCTCGGAGGGTCATTTTGAGCACTCCGAAGGCTTCAGGGAAGCCTCTTGAAGGTCCCTGAAGCCTCCGGCGGGGCGAGGGAGGCTCTTTTCGCCCTCCCCAGGCTCCTATAAACCCTCTGGAGCCTGGGGAGGGGGAAAAAAGCATGTAAAAATGGGGGGAATCATGCCTGTTGCGTGCGCATGCGCACTGGGGGGGTCACACATTGCATTATGGGTGCGGTACGCCCGCACACAACCCCCCTGCGCTCCCCCCACTTGTGGCACGCGAGCCAAAAAAGGTTCACCATCGCTGTTATAGGTCATCTAGTCCAACCCACCCGCCCAAACAGGAGACCGTACACTATTTCCGACAAATGGCTGTCCAGTCTCTTCTTGAAAGCTTACAGTTGTTAAGTGTGTGAGTTGTAAGGAGCGATCCCGTTTCAGTGGGGGGGGGTGTCAACCCAAGATTGCTCCTGGCTCTTCCTGACGTGGGAAGGATTGCAAAGCAGAGTAGTAGAAATGCTGCGGGTGGGGGGGGAGGGGGGGGAGAGAGGCACAATGGATAAGGGCAACTTCAGGAATATTTTTCTTTTCTTTTGATGGGACGGTGCAGGCGGTCCTCGACCTACCACAGCTCATCTGAAGTTACGACGGCCCCGGAAATAAAAAAGTGACCTAGGACCGTTGTTTCACACTTACGACCGTCGCGGCATCCCCAGCGGCTCAAATTCAGGTGATTGACTCACATTTATCGCAAGTGTCTGGGAGTCACGGGGTCATCTTCTGACCAGCCAAACCGGATTCGCTTAACAAGCAGGTGGCAAAAAAAGTCGTAAAATGGGGTGGCTGCTTTTGGCGACTTTTTGGGGGGGAGAGAAAGGGGGAAGGGAGACGTGAACTAGCCAGACGAGGCGCCCCGATTTACGGCAGGTTGGTGGCAGGGGGCTCCAGGAAATCGGGATCCCCCCAAAGGTCACCTTGGAGCAAAGGACCATAAAGGAGAAAATAAGAGCCATACAGGAAGTCAGTCCAGTTTTCCTTCCAATTATCCCTGCAGGGTGTTGGGTTTTTGGCCTCTGGCCTGCCCCACTGCCTCGGAGGAGGAAGGGAGAAGATCCCCCTTGTGCAAGAGCCAGAAAATTAGGCAACAAAATTCAGAGAGCGGCTAGTGGCTTCCGTGGGGGGAATCTGGGCTGTTTTGAAGACAGGAAGAAGGGGAAGACGACATGCCGGTATTGGCAGAAAACAAATATTTGGACGTTGGTGTCAAAATATACCATTTGTTTCCAACAACAAAAGGCACGCTGGAGCCTCGGATAGGGCCTGTGGCTGTCAAGAAAAGCCAAATAAAAGGGTTTTTTTTTTTCCAACAGGGGTCAGGTATCATAGAATGGGGTGGGAAAGGCCAGTGATGTACCCAGATCACATCCCTTCCTGCGCCTCTCCTTCCTGACTAATCTATTTCCTACCCTGTTTCTCCGAAAATAAGACTTCCCCGGATAATAAGCCCAATCGGACTTTTGAGCGCATGCGCTAAAATAAGCCCTCCCCGAAAATATTGCAACACAGCAGCAGCCAATGAGGTGACCACGCTCGCCGACTCTTGCAGCTCAAAAATAATAAGACCTCTCCGAAAATAAGCGCTTATTTCGGGGGTTAAATGAAAATAAGACCCTTGTCTTCTTTTCGGGGAAACACGGTACTTCCAGGTATGTTTAGGGGAGTTTTAGGAAATGGTTTAGAGGACTGGTTCTCAATCGTGGCAACTTTAAAGAGGGGTGGATTTCAACTCCCAGAATTCCCCAGTCAACCATTCTGGCTTTTTTTCCCATCTTCCCTGATGCTAGCTGAAGAATTCTGGGAATTGAAGTTCACATGTCTGAAAGTCGCCAAGGTTGAAAAACACGGATTTAGAGGAGTGTTACTCAATCTGGGCAGCTTTAAGATGCGTGGACTTCAAAGCAGTGGTGAGATGCAATTTTGTTTACTACTGGTTCGGTGGGCGTGGCTTGGTGGGCATGGCAGGGGAAGGATACTGCAAAATCCCCATGCCCTCCCCACTCCAGGGGGAAGGATACTGCAAAATCCCCAGTTCCAGCTCCCTCCACCCCCCGCCCGTCCACACATCATCAAGATGAAGAGCGAGAGGAGGAATTCTGGGAGTTGAAGTCCACAAGTCTTAAAGCTGTCAAGTTTGAACACCCCTGGAGTTTTTTTTTTCTCTAAAGGGTTAGGGGTGCAAGGGTCTTGTAACTCGACAGCTTTAAGACTTGCGTGCTTCAAATGCCAGAGTTCCTGAGCCAACATTTTGGTTGCTAAGCAAGAGCGTTGTTAAGTGAGTTTCATCACATTTTACAAGTTGGCCACGCCCACCCAGTCACATGGCTGCCAAGCCACTCCCACCCAGTCACATGGCCGGTAACGGCTTCACAGTACTCCACAAGGGGGCTCCCTCTGGTAATTTATTTATTTATTTATTTTATTTTATTTCTAGACCGCCCCCTCTCCCCGAAGGGACTCGGGGTGGTGTACAGGTACCAAATTAAAAACCTTACAAATAATCATAAATATAGTTAAAATCGAATTAAACTTTAAACCCCTGTACAAATTTATAAAAATTAAAAACTTAGCCTAAGACCAAAATTTAAAAAAGGGGGAAAACCGAACATTAGAAATGACGTTTGGTCCATTCCGGACATTTCTCCCCTATAAATAAATACCCAGGCAATACCCAGACTATTGGCTAGTTAATAATAAAAAATAAGCGCTTATAGAACCTAAAAATCTGGACATTGTAGGAACGGATAAAAACTCAGCTGGTCAATTCCCTCCCCCCCCCCAAAAAAATTGCCTGACTTGGAACAAAACCCATGTTCCCACTTTTTTTTTTTAAACGACCCTTAAATCCTTGGGAAGGATCCCAAGGTCAAAAGTCCCCAAGGCCACCACCTGCTATCTAGTAGAAGACGGTATATAAACAGTCGTAATAATTTAACAGCTCTTGAAATCTCCGCCTCTGAGCTCCACGCTCAGGGGGTTTTCGGGTTTTATTTTTTTTCCAAGAAAATCACCATCATCGTTATCTCAACAGCACAGAAGTTGGTCGGGGCACCATCTGGCAATCGGGGAGGCCAGTTTGCGTCATCTCACCGGAGGAATGAAGTCGCCGACCTCTCTCCCTTTTCAGGAAAGTCTGCAGGAGTTATCCCGAAGGGGTTAATGGAGCGATGGACAGAATTCAAATCCGAGAGAGGTTGGGGGGGGATGCTTTTTGGCTCTCTTCAGGGCGAGTCTGTGAGTTTGTTGGGCTTGGGAGGGTTGCCTCAGGATCTGGGAGGCTTGCCAGGCGGCGAGATAAAGGAGAGATCAGAAGGGGGGGGGGGCTGTTTCTAACTTACAAATTGCAAGGCATTAAAATAAATAAATTTTTAAAAAAGAGCCAAGGCTGTGTTGCATTCTCACAGCCAAAGAGCTCAGCAGGTGAAGAGGGGAAATCCTGGCCTGGGAGTCTAAGTGCATTCGATACTTCCTAAAAACTTAGAAGCCCGCCTTCCCAAGCTAACCCTTAAGCAGCGCTTCACCAGAACGGATTGTTGTTGTTGTTAGTTGTGAAGTTGTCTCCGACCCATCGCGACCCCATGGACAACGTTCCTCTAGGCCTTCCTTTCTTCTACCATCCTCTGGAATCCACAAGCTCATGCCGACTGCTTTGGTGACTCCATCCAGCGACCTCCTTCTCTGTCATTCCCTTTTTCTTTTGCCCTTCATCGTTCCCAGCATGAGGCTCTTCTCCAGGGAGTCCTTCTTCCTTCTCATTAGGTGGCCAAAGTATTTGAGTTTCCTCTTCAGGATCTGGCCTTCTAAAGAGCAGTCAGGGTTGATCTCCTCTAAGACTGACCGGTTGGATGGCCTTGCAGTCCAAGGGACTCGCAGGAATCTTCTTCTCCAGCACCAGAGTTCAAAGGCCTCCATTCTTTGGCGCTCAGCCTTCCTTATGGTCCAACCTTCACAACCATCCATGGCAACTGGGAAACCCATCGCCTTGACTACACGCCCTTGTGTTGGAGGGTGGCTGCCAGAATGGGTGCCTTTGAATAAAATGTGCTATCAGGTTTCTAACCCAAACCTGCTCACCTCATCAGTGCTGGGAACTGCGAAAAGAGCATTTGATGACGTTACCTAGTTGGGTAAGGAAACGTCGGTAAGAAAACAACCAAGCTTAGAGAGCACCGTTGACCACTCATTTCAACCCTGAGCTACAAATATTTTCCTTTTATATAGCAAAAATATTTTAGTTGGAAAAGGCACCGCCGGATTTAATAGAATGAGAGCCATGGCGGTGCAGTGGTTAGAGTGTACTACTGCAGGCGCCTTCTGCTGACTGCCGGCTGCCTGCGATTTGGCAGTTCAGATCTCACCAGGCTCAAGGTTGACTCAGCTTTCCATCCCATCGGAGGCGGGTCAAATGAGGACCCAGTTTGTGGGGGGCAATAGGCTGACTCTGTAAACCGCTTAGAGAGGGCTGTAAAGCACTGTGAAGCGGTATATAAGTCTAAGGGCTATTGCTATAAGAGTTGGAAGGGACCGGTCACACAGACCCAACCATGCCAAGAGCCTCCTAATGCAATATTTCAGAACACAGCTAAACAAGGCTGAATCTGGTCGTTTCCTTGTCTAGCAGATCACCTGGACAGAATAAGAGTTGAAAGGGACCTTGGAGGTCTTCTAGTCCAACCCCTTGAACAAGCAGGAGGCCCTATGCCATGTCAAACAACTGGCTGTCCAGCCTCTTCTTCGACTGACAGGGATGGAGCACCTACAACTTCTGGTGGCAAGATGTTCCACTGGTCAATCGTTCTCACCGTCAGGAAATTTCTCCTTCATTCCAGGTTGCTTCTCTTCCCGGGTAAGTTTCCATCCCTTACATCTTGTCCTGCCCTGAAGTCAAGGACAAGACAACAGATTGATCCCCCACTTCTTCTCCCTCAGATTAACATGGCTGGCCTCCATTTTACGACCTTTCTTGCAACCGTTGCTAAGCGAATCGTAGCATTGGTTGAGTTAGTAACCAAGTCGTTAAGTGAACCGGGCTTCCCCCTTGACTTTACCTGTCGGACGGGTCCTTAAATCCTCCCAAATTGTGGGATACGTTTGGAGACAGCTGGCCTGATTGACAGGTAATCCTCGATTTACAACCGTTTGTTTAGTGACTGTAGGAAGTCACAATGGCATGGGAAAAAAGTAACTTATAGCTAGTCCACGCATTTACAACCTTACACACACTGACAAACTTTACATGCTTATAACGTTACAAGACACTTACAACCTTACACCCTCACAACTGGAGGCTTTCAAGAAGAGACTGGACTGCCAGTTTTCAGAAATAGTGGAGAGTCTCCTGTTTGGGCGGAGGGTTGGACTAGATGACCTGCAAGGTCCCTTCCAACTCTGTTAATCTGTCTCTGTATCAGCTCATTGCAAGATGCAATAAGATTTGGCCAGCCGGCGCCTTCTCCTTGCAGATGGATCTGGCGTCAAGAACAGGGCTGGATCCCAGGTAAGATGGATGCTATCGGCCAGCCAAATCCCATCGGCTCCCAGAGGAAGGAGGGAGGCCTGCTATGGACCAGGATTGCTCCGGGCACGGTGCCTGTTGAGTGTAGGAAGGCAAAGGCTTTAATTAAAGGGGATCTTTCAGTTTTGCTTCATGCTCACTCCCACCCCAAAAAGCCGATAAGGCAGCCTCGCTGGGTCAGGTTAACGGCTTGAACGGCTAGTCCCCAAAAAGAAAAGAAATTTAGATTTGGAAAGGAAAGAAGGCTTTGAAGCCGGGCCGTAAATCACCAGATCTAATGAGGCTGGAGGTCAAATTAGCTTTCTTTTGTTTTGAATTCGGTCGGTGCCAAGTTTGGAAGGCATCCATGCCAAGCTAGAACCCCCGAATAGTGATTTCACACACACCCTCATCTTCCCATCTCTGGTTGAAAATAAGAGGGAGCTTGTATTTATTTATTTATTTGTCAAACATGTGCGAGGTAACAGGGAGAAGCATAGATATGGACATCAACACGGGAAATGGGTACGAATAAATGGGTAGGCAACTGCTGGGAATACAGACTGATAAAATGGGAATACAGACCGATAAAATGGGAATACAGACCGATAAAATGGGAATACGGACCGATAAAATGGGTACACGGACCCGTGAAATGGGAACACGGACCAGTGAAGTGGGAACACGGACCCGTGAAGTGGGAACACGGACCCGTGAAGTGGGAACACGGACCCATAAAATGGGAATACGGACCCATAAAATGGGAATACAACCCACCTCAAAAATAATAAGACCTCCCCGAAAATAAGGCCAAGTGCTTATTTCGGGGGGTCAAAAGAAAATAAGACCCTGTCACCTCAAAATATAATCACCTCAAAATATAATCTACCTCAAAAATAATAAGACCTCCCCGAAAATGAGTTCAAGCGCTTATTTCGGGGGTCAAAAGAAAATAAGACCCTGTCTTATTTTGGGGAAAACATGGTATTTTCAAGTTCCCATCTGGGCAGCCCAGCTAAACCTGGAAAATACAGAGGAGGGAAAGAAGAAGGGGTAAAGGAGAGGAAGTAAGGGATGGGTAGTAAGAGTAGGGGAGTGGGTAAGAAGGAGAAGAAGAAAGGAGTGGGGGAGAGGGAGGGGAAGAAGAAAAGAGGAAGGAGAGGAGGGAAGGAGAAGGTAGAGAAGGGAGGTCAGGAAGAAAGAAGGAAGGAGTAGGGTTGTTGCAAAATAAGATGGATATACGGGGTGGACCCCGATTACGCTTTTTATACGTTTAAACAGATTGTGATAAATGCTAGAAGACAACAGATAAATATTAAGAGTACTCATGAGAATGTATATTTGTGAATGTATAGGGAAAAAAAAATCTACAAAGAAAAAAGAAAGAAAATGCATCTGGTGGCTCAAAGCCAGTTTCTCACATTCAAAATTCCCCTTTTCTGGGCAAGGGCCAGCTGGCTTTTTTTAGAGTTGGTGGGGAGATGAGGGATGGGATGGGAGACGCATGGAGCGTGAAGCCGTTTCCTCCCTTTTTCGATACCATGTTTTCCCAAAAATAAGACAGGGTCTTATTTTCTTTTGACTCCCGAAATAAGTGCTTGGCCTTATTTTTGGGGAGGTCTTATTATTTTTGAGGTAGGTTATATTTTGAGGTGATTATATTTTGAGGTGATAGGGTCTTATTTTCTTTTGACCCCCGAAATAAGCACTTGAACTCATATTCGGGGAGGTCTTATTATTTTTGAGGTAGATTATATTTTGAGGTGATTATATTTTGAGGTGACAGGGTCTTATTTTCTTTTGACCCCCGAAATAAGTGTTTGGCCTTATTTTCGGGGAGGTCTTATTATTTTTGAGGTAGATTATATTTTGAGGTGATTATATTTTGAGGTGACAGGGTCTTATTTTCTTTTGACCCCCCGAAATAAGCGCTTGGCCTTATTTTCAGGGAGGTCTTATTATTTTTGGGATAGGTTATATTTTGAGGTGACAGGGTCTTATTTTCTTTTGACCCCCGAAATAAGCACTTGAACTCATATTCGGGGAGGTCTTATTATTTTTGAGGTAGGTTATATTTTGAGGTGATTATATTTTGAGGTGACAGGGTCTTATTTTCTTTTGTCCCCCGAAATAAGCGCTTGGCCTTATTTTTGGGGAGGACGTATTATTTTTGAGGTGCAGGAGGCGGCGAGCGTGGTCACCTCATTGGCTGCTGCTGTGTTGCAATATTTTCGGGGAGGGCTTATTTTGGGGGGGAGAGCTTATCTTAGCGCATGCGCTCAAAAGCTCCATTGGGCTTATTATCCAGGAAGGTCTTATTTTCAGGGAACAGGGTAGGATGGGCGAAGTCCTCAAAGTCTGTTAAATGAACCTTTTCTTTTGGGGCCTGAGGGCAGGAGGAGGAGAGCACCAAAGTGAGAATTTGTGTTCTGCAATCCTGAACTGGAAACTTTCATCCTAATTTTGAACAAAATTTGCTGGAAGATATATGTTCTTTAATATCTTACAACCCAGGGCACTTCCTAGCTCGGTGGACTCTAACTCCCAGCATGCTCAGCATCACTTTGGAACTCTGGGAGTTGAAGTCCAGACGTCTGAAGGGCGTCCTAGTTGCAGAATGCTTTGGTGGGGACGTTAGGAGATGGCTGGGAGGCCTGGCGATTCAGCATGGACAACATGGCTGGTTTGTTTTAGATCCAAGATTCCCGTCCTTTGGGGAACAATAGCTTTCTCCTTTCCAGAAAGACCAGCTGTGGCTTGGGGAAGAGAAAGAAGGGCATTCCTTACCTGTGGAAAGGTAAACGGACAAGGTGGCAATTGCGCTCAACTCTTGTTACGGCCAGGTGGGCATTTTTAACTGCCGACCAACTGAGGATCGAATGCCACGGATGGAGACTGGGGCTGTGCGGGGAGGAAGTAGCCAAATCTCCTTCTGTTGATGGAAAGGAAGGAGAGTGGGAGGGAAACAGGGAGGGACTTCCAGGTGAGAAGCGGCGAGCATCAACCTGGACACCACACCTGGCAGGAACCGGAGACAGGTGTTGGGTTTCAAACCGACACTCCGTCTGGGAGCTGCGACGCGCTGGCTCCTCATTGGCTGCTTGGGGTGGGCTGGGGGGAGAGGGGGGGCGCAGGTGTTTTGAACCGGGCCAGATGCGAAGAGGGTTTTTGTTAACCCCCTGAAGGCCAGGACTTCCCCGCCAAGCTTTCTCCTCGGTAAGGGGAAAGGTTATCGGCAGGAATAGGAAAAGCAACCGGCCTTAAACTGTTAGCACCACCTGATGATCAGAAAGGGCTCGGCGATGCGATTATGGTCACAATTAGGAGATAAATAAGGCCAGTGTGCACCTCTCTGTAGCTGGGAATGCCCTTAAAACACAAAAACTACACACAACGATGTCCTTAAAACACAACAATAGTTTCCAAACAAAAATACGTTGGCTTGCCTGCACTTTTAAGCCGAGAGGGGTTCACTCAAACAGTTTATTCTCATGAATGGGGATCCTTCCCTGCCCCAAAGCCAGCCTTCCTCTGAACCAAATTGCTCCAGAGGTATTTGGATTCCAACTCCCATCATCCATCACCCTCTGAAACACAGGGGTGAGGAGAGCAGGGGGTCAAAAAGAGGAGGAGGGTAAGGTCTTTGGTCCCACTCACTGGCCTTTGCTCC
This sequence comes from Natrix natrix natrix, assembly GCA_029891615.1. Taxonomy (NCBI): domain Eukaryota; kingdom Metazoa; phylum Chordata; class Lepidosauria; order Squamata; family Natricidae; genus Natrix; species Natrix natrix. Next base: position 744,064 of record JAKRSK010008689.1, read on the forward strand.
TCCCGCCCCACCCATCCTCCCTGGTGCTGGTCCCAGCCATTCTGAATGACTAATAGCAATAGCCCTTAGACTTATATACCGCTTCACGGTGCTTTACAGCCCTCTCTAAGCGGTTTACAGAGTCAGCCCTATCGCCCCCAACAATCTGGGTCCTCATTTTACCCACCTCGGAAGGAGGGAAGGCTGAGTCGACCTTGAGCCTGGTTAGACTCGAACTGCCAAAGTGTTGGCAGCCGGTGGTCAGCAGAAGTAGCCTGCAGTACTGCACTCTAACCACTGCGCCACGGCGGGGCAGGGGATTATAGGAAGGCTTTGGCCTTCGCACCAACAGCCTGGGGAGGTAGGCCAGGGATCCTAGACCCAGGCCCGTCAGGCTGAAAGACGCGAGAAGCAGGAAAGCAGAGTCCCTGAGCAAAGTCTACATTCCTCTTGCGCAACGGATGGACGTTTAGATCCTAAACCATCACAGAGGCGGATAGCTTAGTGGTGGTGGGAGGGGGGAGAGGGTAGGGGGCAGGATAAGCATTCCCCCCCCCTTTTTGCTTGAAATTGCTTTGTCTGCTTTAATTGAGCATCGCCTTTCGTCACTTCTATAAAACCTGCTAAGGATAAAACGGAGCCCAATGTTTTGTTAGGTTTGGACCCGATGCACCTTCACTGCAGAACAGCAGGCAAGGGACTGGGTGGACGGAGGGGGGGGGGGACATCCTTTCCCATCTTTGCAACAACCCTTCCAGGTAGGCTAGGCTGGGCCAAGTTCTCCCTCGCTCAAAGTCGCTGAAATCTGTTTGCCCCTCCTGTGCTTTTGAGGGTATGGTATTGGGGTGTGCGTGTGTGTGTGTGTGTGTGTGTCCCCTACTCTCCAAACCCAGCCAGGTTAAAGCCACAATTTAATAAGCACTCAGAACTTAAGGCCGTACAATCAGGAGGCCTCCATCCACTAGGCCACACTGCACTCCTCCTCTTCTGCAAAGCAATGAACCCCAATGAGTCTCCATCTTCCCAATCTCCACTCCATCTCCACTCTTCCTTCTTTGATCAATCACGGGCATTTAACCTATCCCAAATATATTGATTCGTTCCTTTCCTTCCTTCTCCCAACTCAAACCAAATCACGGGTCCCCCCCCCAACCTTTCAGACCTCAGGGGCCACTCGATTCATAATTTTAAATCCCGCCGAGCGCTAATATGATATTTTTAAAAAGAAAAAAGAGTAGCTAGTGCAGTATTTTAAAAAATGCAAACGGTTTCTCTGCGGGCCACCAACATTTTTCTCACAAACCGCCCGTTGGTGACCACTGAACCAAACGATGCTGGGCAGCTTAGAATTCTACAACAATTAAAAACGGTAAGACGTCAACAAAAAGCATCCAGAAAATGAATACAAACAAACCACCTGGATAATCAATCAGCTGACAGTCAAGCCAAGATATTTACAGGGGGGTCCCTGAAATCCCTTGCTGGACCAGGGGTTTGGCCCGACCGTAACCCGAACGGGAAAGGTGAAACCACCTCTGTTCTGTTTCCAGCACCGATGACCAGCACCCGCCGTTTGAGTGACTGTATCCTAAGCGATGGTGCCACTTGTGGGAGTCCAATTCAGGCCCATTTCAAGACCTTCAGTGCATTCTTTGGTCTCTGCCGCAAAGACCCCGAGGGAGGGTCTCCTACCTTGCCCGCCCTGTCGCGATCCACCATCCGCGCTTGCCAACGTCGCCAGCCCATCCTCTGCCACTGGACAGCGCCTGTTTTATACTCGGCAAAAAGTTCTCCAAGGGGGAGAAAAAAGGCCCCCAAAGCCGTTAACCTTCATCGCCAGGTGATTTGTGACGGACGGAAGGTGGGGCGTACAGGGGGGGGGGGAAATGGAATTCCTGGGAATTTTTCTCCGTTTGGCTGAGCTCGGGAATCCAGCGTGCCTCCGTTCCCAGGTCAAACTCTGCAAGCCCTTGTCCAGTTTTCTCAACGTTTCGGGGAAGGGAAAACAATGCAAAATTCTTTAGCGAAGGGCAGCCAGGCTTAAAAAAAAAAATCAATCAATCCGCTACTTACTTGGCCTTTGAAGTGAAGGCAACGGACAGGAGGAGGAAAGGAAACCAGCCATGGGATGGTTTAATGATTTGCATCCTTTAAAAGTGTTCCCCCCCCCTCTCTTCTAGTTAACACCAAATATTCATCACCCTAAGGGAGCATCTGACAAAATAAAAGAGGTGGGGGGGAAAGTGGGTTATAATTGGGGCGGGGGTGGAGAAAAATAGAAGACGAGCTTCCCAGCGCAATCTAGAAGGAGAGAAATTATTATTCCAAAAGAACTGCGTAGCGTCTTATCTCGGTTTTTGGCGAAGGAACAGAACGGGCGGTGAAAATCTTTGCCTGGTACTGGCCCCGCAGGCCAGGAATCTCACCTTGAATAATTTTTAACTTTCTGCCCTCACAAAGGCGGCAGAGAGAGGGGGGGGGGGAAGAGAGGGGTTGACTCGTCTGGCCGGCTCAGAATTTCTGCCAGGAAGACCTGAGATCAAGGCGGGAGGAAGAGGAGGGGGGGAATGGACACCCAGGGACCCACCCAGGTGTGCCAAAGGTGTGTTTGATGGGAAAATGGTCTCGGAAGGGTAGGGAGGTTTTACGTAAGCTTTGGCAGGCTGTGCGAGTCAGCAACATATAGAATGGAATGGAATAGAATACAATAGAAAATAGAATAGAAAATAGAAAATAAAAATAGAAAAGAAATAGAAAAGAAATAGAAAAGAAATAGAATAGAATAGAATAGAACAGAATAGAATTCTTTATTGGCCACACAAGGAATTTGTCTTTGGTGCCTATGCTCTCAGTGCATATAAAAAGACAAGATACATTCAATAGAATAGAATAGAATAGAATAGAATAGAATAGAATAGAATAGAATAGAATAGAATAGAATAGAATTCTTTATTGGCCACACAAGGAATTTGTCTTTGGTGCCTATGCTCTCAGTGCATATAAAAAGACAAGATACATTCAATAGAATAGAATAGAATAGAATAGAATAGAATAGAATAGAATAGAATAGAATTCTTTATTGGCCACACAAGGAATTTGTCTTTGGTGCCTATGCTCTCAGTGCATATAAAAAGACAAGATACATTCAATAGAATAGAATAGAATAGAATAGAATAGAATAGAATAGAATAGAATAGAATAGAATTCTTTATTGGCCACACAAGGAATTTGTCTTTGGTGCCTATGCTCTCAGTGCATATAAAAAGACAAGATACATTCAATAGAATAGAATAGAATAGAATAGAATAGAATAGAATAGAATTCTTTATTGGCCACACAAGGAATTTGTCTTTGGTGCCTATGCTCTCAGTGCATATAAAAAGACAAGATACATTCAATAGAATAGAATAGAATAGAATAGAATAGAATAGAATAGAATAGAATTCTTTATTGGCCACACAAGGAATTTGTCTTTGGTGCCTATTATGCGGAACATGTGAGGGTTTTCGGTGTGACCTCTGCCCCGTTTAATGCTGTGGTAAGCATCACTGAGGGACGCAGGGGCTCAGTGGCTAAGATGCTGAGCTTGTCGATCAGAAAAGTCGACAGTTCCGCGGTTCGAATCCCTGCGTAACGGAGTGAGCTCCCTTGACTTGTCCCAGCTTCTGCCAACCTAGCAGTTCGAAAGCACGTAAAAAATGCAAGTAGAAAAATAGGAGCCACCTTTGGTGGGAAGGTAACAGCGTTCCTTTGGCATTGAGTCATGCCGGCCACATGACCACGGAGACGTCTTCGGACAGCACTGGCTCTTCGGCTTTGAAACGGAGATGAGCACCCCCCCCTAGAGTCGAGAACGGCCGGCACATAGGTGCGAGGGGAACCTTTACCTTTACTTAGCATCATTGAATTGTATTAACATTCTGCAATTGCAGTTACTAAGGATTATTGAAGCACAGTTAACGTCACAATGAAAATAGGGGCGGGGTCTTCGCAATCCCACATTTCCTGGGGCTGCTCTTGAAAAACGCAAGCTCGGTTAAGACGTTCCTCGGTTCATTTGATTTCCAGGCTTCAGCCTTGTCCAAAAACACGACTATTGATACCCCAAACAACCTGCTGATACAAAGACCCGGCAAATATTATCCTTCCAGTGGAGCCCCGCGGCTACGCCACGTAGGATTTCCCCGGTTTTTCTCCTGCTTTGAAGCTGCCTTGAAGCCAGAGGAAACTGGCTGGGGGGAAAAGTCCTCCTGGAATGCAGCCGGCCCAGGTTTACAGATGCTGCCCATGTTTTCCGACAGCAAAAGAACCTCCGGGCTTAGTAGCCACCAGCCCAGCAGAACAGCCTGAACATCCCTTCTGAATTCCCCCTGCTGCTGTTTGAAAGGGCTGATTAAGAAGCTTCTCAAATAGAAAGGAAGGGAGGGAGGGAGGGAGGGAGAAGAGAGGGAGGAAGGGAGGGGGACAGAAGGACAGAAGAAAGGAAAGGAGGAAGGAAGGAAGGAGAGAGGGAGGAAGGGAGGGGGAACGGAATGACATAAGGAAGGAAGGAAGGAAGGAAGGAAGGAAGGGAGAGGGAGGAAGGGAGGGGGACAGAAGGATAGAAGAAAGGAAAGGAGGAAGGAAGGAAGGAGAGAGGGAGGAAGGGAGGGGGAACGGAATGACATAAGGAAGGAAAGGAGGAAGGAAGGAAGGGAGAGCGAGGAAGGGAGGGGGAACGGAATGACAGAAGGAGGGAAAGGAGAAAGGAAGGAAGGAAGAAGAGAGGGAGGAAGGGAGGGGAAACAGAATGACATAAGAAAAGGAGAAAGGAAGGAAGGAAGAAAGGAGAGAGGGAGGAAGGGGGGGAACAGAATGACATAAGGAAGAAAAGGAGGAAGGAATGAAGGAAGGAGAGAGGGAGGAAGGGAGGGGGAACGGAATGAAAAGAAGGAAGGAAAGGAGGAAGGAAGGAAGGAAGGAAGCAGAGAGGGAGGAAGGGAGGGGGAAACAGAATGACATAAGGAAGAAAAGGAGGAAGGAAGGAAGAAAGGAGAGAGGGAGGAAGGGAGGGGGAACGGAATGAAAAGGAAGGAAAGGAGGAAGGAAGGAAGGAAGCAGAGAGGGAGGAAGGGAGGGGGAACGGAATGACAGAAGGAAGGAAAGGAGGAAGGAAGGAAGGAAAGGAGAAAGGAAGGGAGGAAGAAGAGAGGGAGGAAGGGAGAGGGAACGGAATGTCATAAGGAAGGAAAGGTGGAAGGAAGGAAGGAAGAAGAGAGGGAGGAAGGGAGGGGGAACAGAATGACATAAGAAAAGGAGGAAGGAAGGAAGGAAGGAAGAAAGGAGAGAGGGAGGAAGGGAGGGGGAACGGAATGACATAAGGAGGGAAAGGAGAAAGGAAGGGAGGAAGAAGAGAGGGAGGAAGGGAGGGGGAACAGAATGACATAAGAAAAGGAGGAAGGAAGGAAGGAAGGAGAGAGGGAGGAAGGGAGGGGGAACGAAATGACAGAAGGAAGGAAAGGAGGAAGGAAGGAAGGAAGAAGAGAGGAGGGGAAGGGGACAGAAGGAAGGGAGGGTAAGAGGGAAGGACACGAGGAAGGGAGGAAAAGAAAGAAATGGAGGGAGGGGGCAGAGGGAAGGACAGGAGAAATGAAGGGAAAGGCAGGCAGGTAGGCAAGAAGGAAGGAAGGAAGGTTTCCTGCCTAGAGTGACCTCCAAGAAGACCTCCAAGGTCCCTTCCAACTCTGCTATTGTATTGTATTATACCAGAAAGTCCAGTTGTCTCTTGACAAAAAAAAAAGGAATACAATATAAAGATAGGTAGAACAAGAAGCAACGGGTGGAAACTAATCAAGGAGAGAAACACCTTAGAACTGAGGAGAAATTTCCTGACGGTGAGAACAATTAGTCAGTGGAACAGAAGTTGCCTCCAGAAGTTATGAATGCCCCAACACTGGAAGTCTTTAAGAAGACGTTGGATAGCCATTTGTCTGAAATGGTATAGGGTTTCCTGCCCAGGCAGGGGGTTGGACTAGAAGACCTCCAAGGTCCCTTCCAACTCTGCTATTGTAAGAGAGGTTTTTTTGTAAGATGTAATATTACTGGATGGTTTTAGGATGATGTAATGAAGTGCCATAATATAAATTTATTTTAAATTTAGAACATCTCACATAAAAGGATGTAATAATAGTTATAGTCAAATGAGTGTTTAATAATGATAATAATTGTATACATATATATTAGATTGATAATATGGGATTCTATATAAATTGCAAGTGAAGACTATGGGGAGGAAGCACAAAAGTTTTATAACCAATCGACATACTGTATGTAATTGGAGGATGGTTTTTATGTTTTATGTTTGTTTAAAAATTTAAAAACAATTTTTTTTAAAAAAGAGAGAGATCTCAGTCTCCCCTTCCCTCGAATTGGGGACCTCAGATCACACTATCCAGGAAATGAGATGGGGGAATGCCTGTATTAACCCCATTGATTCGGTATATCAAGCAGCGGGGACATGTGCTTATTTATTATTGATTAAATTTAGGCCCCGCTCATCTCACAACCAAGCAAAAAATTGAGGAAAAATTTCCTGACAGTTAGAACAATTAATCAGTGGAACAGAATTTGCCTCCAGAAGTTGTGAATGCCCCAACACTGGAAGCCTTTAAGAAGATGTTGGATAGCCATTTGCCTGAAACGGTATAGGGTTTCCTGCCTAGGCAGGGGGTTGGACTAGAAGGCCTCCAAGGTCCCTTCCAACTCTACTATTGTATTGTATTGTATTGTAACCCTGTTTCATTTCAAATGCAATGCAGCCCTTCCCGCTTCTGAGCTGAAGCAAAGGGACGTATTGCAGCGTGTCCCCCAGTTGTGACTTCCTGCTTGGGGGACCCCTTGGGCCCAATAGCCATATTAAAGAAAGCAGGGCAGGGGGCGGCTGGAGGCAGCCCCCAGGGCATTGGGCCAAAATTGGATCTCCTTCTCTCGTTTTGTGTTATTAGAAACCATACGTTAAACCCCTTTCCGGCAGCCCAATGTCCAGCGGATCTTGCTTTGATCTTGCCCCGGGGGTAAATAAAACCAAGCGCAGGCCCCCATATTCGCCCCATGGCAACTCTAACACGGATCAGCCAGCCTCGAAGGTTCAACCCGAGCGGCTTAGGAAAAACAAGCCCAGCCTTTCGACCAAGAGCAACAAAGATGATTAGGGGACTGGAGACTAAAACATATGAAGAACGGTTGCAGGAACTGGGTATGTCTAGTTTAAGGAAAAGAAGGACTAGGGGAGACATGATAGCAGTCTTCCAATATCTCAGGGGTTGCCACAAAGAAGAGGGAGTCTGCACCTGAGAGCAGAACAAGAAGCAATGGGTGGAAACTAATCAAGGAGAGAAGCAACTTAGAACTGAGGAGAAATTTCCTGACAGTCAGAACAATTAATCAGTGTAACAGAAGTTGCCTCCAGAAGTTGTGAATGCCCCAACACTGGAAGTCTTTAAGAAGATGTTGGATAGCCATTTGTCTGAAACGGTATAGGGTTTCCTGCCTAGGCAGGGGGTTGGACTAGAAGACCTCCAAGGTCCCTTCCAACTCTGCTATTGTATTGTATTGATAATGGCACCGAGAGCCGATTATTTTGTTTAAATGGGGGGGATTTTTGCTAGGAGACCACCACTGCTGGGAAGAGCCCAGTTTCTCTGCGGTACTTTTCCTAAGTGGCAAGACTTTCCCCAAAGACTGTGATTAAACTCCGTGGCAGGTATTTACAGGAATTGGGACGCGGGTGGCTCAGCGGCTAAGACGCTGAGCTTGTCGATCAGAAAGGTCGGCAGTTCAGCGGTTCGAATCCCTAGCGCCACGTAACAAAGTGAGCTCCTGTTCCTTGTCCCTGCTTCTGCCAATCTAGCAGTTCGAAAGCACACACAAAATGCAAGTAGACAAATAGGGACCCCCTTTGGTGGGAAGGTCACAGTGCTCCGTGCGCCTTTGGCGTTGAGTCATGCCGGCCACATGACCACGGAGACGTCTTCGGACAGCGCTGGCTCTTCGGCTTTGAAACGGAGATGAGCAGCGCCCCCTAGAGTCGGGAACGACTAGCACATATGTGCGAGGGGAACCTTTACCTTTACCTAATTTCCAGGATCCTGCACTTTTATTATTGAGTTTCATTCTTTCTTCTCCCGGGATTTAGGAGGCTCCCGGAATCAAAGCCAGAAATGAAAAGGGAGCTGGGCCTGGAGGTCTAACTAGGCACCGAGTCGTGTCTACCCTGGGATGAATGACTTTAAGAGGCAAGAGACAGGATCAGGCTGAAGGTCCATGTTCTCCCCGCTTCTGGGGCATACAGAGGCCAACCAGATGTGCGCAGGGAATCCCCCTGGTGGACCAATAAGAGGAGGTCACCCTTTTTTAACCAGTCTGGCAAATTGGGATGGAAAGGTTGCTGATGGAGAATTCAGGAAGACATCAAAACCAACTGACATTGACAGGGCTAATTGTATAAAGGAAGCAAACTTCCTTCCTTCTCTCTCTTCCCCCCCTCCTTCCTTTCCCCCCTCCTTTGCCTTTCCTTCCTTCCTTCCCTCCCTCCCTTCTCCTTGGTACTAGCACTGATGATGTTACCTAGTTTGGGTAATGAAAGTCTGCAAGAAAACAAGCAAGCTCAGAGATCTCACATCTTTCTTTCTTTCTTTCTTTCTTTCTTTCTTTCTTTCTTTCTTTCTTTCTTCTTTCTTTCTCTTTCCTTCCTTTTTTCCTCCCTCCCTCCTTCCTTGCCTCTTCGTGCTTTTTTCCTTCCATCCTTGCCTCTTATTCCTTCCCTCCCTCCCTCCTTCCTTGCCTCTTCTTCCTTCCTTCCTTCCCTCCTCCCTCCCTTGCCTTTTTCCTGCATTTTGAGTGTCGTTTTTCTGGGCATCTGGATCCCAGCCCACCAATTTATCTTGGATCATCATGGGCAGCTTCGTTATTGGCAATTGCACACCAATCCCTGTGAATAACATAGATGGCTTGTATTTTGCATGCTTTTCTTTAATGGGATAATTACTCACCCACCTCCCAACCTGCCTATCTGCTCAATAAAAGCACGGGGGGGGGGGGGGGGAATGGCTGTCCAACACAGCTCAGAGGCCAAATAACAGCCGAGCCGGAGAATGTACATGCGTCTTCAGTTATGCTTGGCATTTTGTGCTGTTGTACAAAGCGCCTTATCGAGGAACCTTAGGGGAAGAGGTTGAAAAGGAAGGTCATTTTTAAAATTCCTCCTTCTCCTCCTCCGAATTATTTTCCTCTTGCTGGGCTTGCAGGAAGTCAGGACCACACTAGAGGATTTTAAAAGAATAAATCAGAAGAAGAGGAATGTTTTTGCTATGGTGTATTGACAGGCCCTGCTTGCCTGGAGGGGTCCTTGTGCATAGAATATAGAACCAGAGGGTGGAAGGGACCTCGGAGGTCTTCTAGTCCAGGGTTCTCCAACGTTTTGGACCTCAGGGACCATTAAATTCATAATTTTAAATCCTGCGGACCACTAATAGGATCTGCCTAATGACTGGCTGGTGGGCGTGGCTATGTGGTCATGTGACTGTGTGGGCGCAGCCAATTTGATGTCACTCACGTCAAGGGGCGCCTCGCCGGCCTTTACTCGCCCTTCCCCTGCCACCCACTCCTCCCCTGCCCACCTGGGCTCCTTAGGCCCCCAACAGGAAGCAGTTGCTGGAGCTAAGCAGCCACCAGGAGAAAGAGTTGGCAAAAGAGCTCAGTTCGAATTGACGGAGAAGGAGGCTCAGCAGAAGCACCTCACTGAGGATTAGGATCATAGGGTTTCCAAGCAGATGGAAGACCTGCAGGAGTGCAAGGCCAGGGACCGGCGCCTGGAGGCTCAGCAGGCTGAGATGGTCAGCCAGTTCCAAGCCATGATGCAGTCCCACTGGAACGAGGCCCTCCGGCTCTTAATACCACTCTATATAAAGTCCTGCAGTATCTAGAGTACTGCGTCCAGTTTTGGTCTATAAAAAAGAGATTGAGACTCTGGAAAGAGTGCAGAGAAGAGCAACCAAGATGATTAGAGGACTGGAAGATAAAACATACAATGGACGGTTGCAGGAACTGGGCATGGCTAGCCTAGTGAAGAGAAGGACCAGGGGAGACAGGAGAGCATCTTCCAATATTTGAGGGGCTGCCACAGAACAGAGTGGGGGTGAAGCTATTTTCCAAAGCACCAGACAAGGAATAATGGATGGAAACTGACCAAGGAGAGATTCAACCTGGAAATAAGGAGGAATTTTCTGACAGGGAGAACAATCAACCCATGGAACAGAAGTTGCCTTCGGAAGTTGTGGGAGCTTTCAAGAAGAGACTGGTCTGCCATTTATCAGAAATGGTGTAGGGCAGGGGTGTCCAAACTTTTTGCAAGAAGGGCCAGATTTGCTGAGGTGAAAATGTGTGGGGCCGATCATTCAGCCTGACATTCTTTGAACTCTTAACATTAAATGCGAATTAACTACCGTATTTTTCGGAGTATAAGACGCACCAAGATTTTGAAGAGGCAAATTAAAAAAAAGTTTTTGCACTCTCCCAAAAATGGCCCATTTTTCACCGAAAATGGGCCTTTTTTTTTTTTTTTAAAGAGCATGAATAGCCTTTAAGAGGCTTCTAGAGTGCTCCTGGAGGCTAGGGGGGGCAAAGTTGAGCAAACAATGGCCCGTTTTTTGCTCATTTATGCCCTCCGCAGCCCCCAGGGTCACTCTGAAAACCTCCTAAAGGCTATGCACAGCCATTTTGGTGAAGGGGGCAGAGTTTTGGGAGGCAAAAAATGCTGTATTCAGTGTATAAGATGCACCCAGATTTTTAGCCTCTTTTTTGTGGGGAAAAAGATGTGTTAGATCTGGGCAACGAGAGACAGACTGCGGACACGAAGTAACTTAACAGCTCTTTATTAGTAGTAGTAGTGATCCAGCTTGCTCTGTGGTCGGAGGGTTCCCCTTTTATAGGGATTGGGTACGCCCCTCGACCAATCAGAGGGATACCTGCTTCCCGCTGTAGGAGCGGACCAGAGGGGAGACTTATCTCGATATATGCTAATATCTAACAAGATGCATCTTTATACTCCGAAAATTACGGTATTTTATGAAAGACTAAACAAATAACTCCAGTGGGGAGAAGAGGCTGCGGGCCGCTTGAAATTTGAAAAAGGGCCACATTTGGCCCCCGGGCCGCACTTTGGACATGCCTGGTGTAGGGTCTCCTGCTTGAGTGGGGGGCTTGGACTAGATGACCTATAAGGTCCATTCCAACTCTGTTAATCTGTTAATGTAGGTAATCTGCAATCCATGTCAGGTTTATTTTATGGCTGATAAGATAAGGGAGGTGTTTTTTTTGGGGGGGGGCGGAGACTGGCGAAAAGTGACGGCCGTTAAGGAACACGCCCTTCCTGATCCTGGGAGCAAACAGGGAGAAGTCATAATCTAGTAACATCAATACAGTGAGAATCCTGCTTGACTTTTCCCACCAGCTTCTCAGGCAATGTGAGAGTTGGAGATTCCTAAGGGGTCTCTCTCTCTCTCCCTCCCTCCCTCCCTCCCTCCCTCCCTCCCTCTCTTTCTCTCCAAGCTTTTCTTTGATGCTGATATTGCTCTGAATATTCCTAGTCTCTGGGTGCTACAAGGTAAACTTTGAAAAGAGCTTTGTTATAACAAGCCCAGCTTCGGGGTCTCTCAAGTGGGACTTTTGCAAATCTGGTGCCCTCCAGCGGACAGAGGATCTTTTAAGCCAAGGGCTGTCCATCCTTCGCAACTTTAAGACTTGTGGACTTCAACTCCCAGAATTCTGGGAGCATTGGCTGGGGGGATTCTGGGGATTGAAGTCCTCAGGTCTTAAAAGTTGCCAAAGTTGGTTACTTCTGATTTAGACCTGGGGGGGGGGTGAAACCAACTCAGTTCTCAGGGAGCAGATGGGATCACAGAAAGGGCCACAACTTTGCCCCCCCCCCCCCAATTTAATCCGGAACATCCGCAGATTAAGGGAGGATGGAGAAAACATCACCCAGGACCTCCTGTCCAAATAATTAATATTTTCCCAAGGGATCTCCCTTTCTCTCTCTTTCTCTCCGAGTTTATCTTTGATGCTGATATTCCTATGACCGTTTTTCTTTTTTTAATAGAACTGCAAATCCAAATTCAGCCCGCCCAATGTTTTCTATTTCTTTCTTATTTATTATTTTTTTCCTATTCTCTTTCACACTCTTCCCACTCTGCCTTGGTATCATTTCTTCTGCCCTCTCGGGACAGCCTTTCCTGCCCCCCCCTCTGTCACCTTCTTGACCCCCCTAAATGGCAAAAACACTTCCGCAATCGGGACCCGGGATGTCTTTTTCTTTCTTTCTTTCTTTCTTTCTTTCTTTCTTTCTTTCTTTCTTTCTTTCTTTCTTTCTTTCTTTCTTTCTTACTTACTTTCTTTCTTCTTTCTTTTTCTTCTTTCTTTCTTCTTCTTTCTTTCCTTCTTCTTTCTTTCTTTCTTCTTTCTTTCTTTCCTTCTTTCTTCTTCTTTCTTTTTCTTCTTTCTTTCCTTCTTTCTTCTTTCTTCTTTCTTTTTCTTTCTTCTTCTTTCTTTCTTTCTTTCTTTCTTCTTCTTTCTTTCCTTCTTCCTTCTTCTTTCTTTCTTTCCTTCCTTCTTTCTTCTTTCTTTCTTTCTTTCTTTCTTTCATTCTTTCTTCTTTCTTTCTTTCTTTCCTTCTTTCTTTCTTTCTTTTTCTTTCTTTTTTCTTTCTTTCTTTCTTCTTCTTTCTTTCTTTTTTCTTTCTTTCTTTCCTTTTCTTTCTTTCTTTCTCTTTCCCCACTTCAGACCAAATTGCAAAATAAATATTTGCGCGACTGCATCCCAGGTTTTAGACCGCATGGAGCTAATGTGGAACTGCGACCAATTTCAAAAGGTTTCGTGGCACCTTGCAGGCATGTTATTTATCCTCCCATTCAAAAATGAAATTAATAAAAATACATGTAAGAGTTCAGCCGGGATCCCAGGGCAACGTTCTTTTATCTTCCTCTGTTTCATCCCCGTGACAACCTGTTTATTCCACGCAATTTTTTTTTATCCTGCTCTTTAGCTTTGGAAAAAACCCTGACGAAAGGCCTTGCGAGCAGATGAAGGGACTTTGCAAAGTTGGGATGCAAAAGGAAAAAAGAGAAGAGGAGGGGAGAGGAAAAGGGGATTTGCGTGGGATATTTTGGGATCTCCGTGAGCTGCATGAATAAAAATGGATTTGGACCCAGGTATGATGCAATCTGAGGGTGGATCAGTGGCTAAGATGCTGAGCTTGTCGATCAGAAAGGTCGGCGGTTCGAATCCCTAGTGCTGCATAATGGAGTGAGCTCCGGTGGCTTGTCCCAGCTTCTGCCAACCTAGCAGTTCGAAAGCACATAAAAAATGCGAGTAGAAAAATAGGAACCACCTTTGGTGGGAAGGGAACAGCGTTCTGTGCGCCTTCGGGGTTGAGTCATGCTGGCCACATGACCACGGAGACGTCTTCGGACAGCGCTGGCTCTTCAGTTTTGAAACGGAGATGAGCACTGCCCCCTAGAGTCGGGAACGACTAGCACATATGTGCGAGGGGAACCTTTACCTTTTACCTTTTACCTTTACTGTTTAGCTAGCCTCGATTCAGATTCTGGCACTTTGAAGAACTTCCAGTCAACGAAGTTAAACATCGTTACCAGACAGTGTTGGAGTACGCTGACAAAATCCAGCGAGTAGCACAGATGTGCAAGGGGAACCTTTACCTTCTGATGCAATCTACCCCAGTTAGGTATCAGCAAATAGCTGAGCTTGAGAACCAGATGGTCTGAGCGCCTTCATGCTTGGATAGGAGGCCACCAGGAAATGCCAGGGCTGTCCCAAGCTTCCATTGGAAGTAAAAATGTAGATGCTCAGCCCCCTCTTTCCGATGTGTCTTTCACTTCCCTCCAACTCTTCTTCTACAGGAAGAATCCAGTAAGTTTTTTGCATTTCGTCACGAGTCAGGAGGGCAGCAGGGTGGGAAAGGACAAAAAGGTTCCTTCGGATTAGCCCTTGGAAAGGAGAACACAAGGAAATCCCCCAGGCTGGAGAAGTTAAAATGCTCCACGTCCCTTATTGCCAGCAAGAAAACTAAGTGGCCCACCTCCACCCAAGTCCCCGGGGTTTATTTTGGGCAGGCGAAATGAGATGGCGCTTTGTCCTTTCCACTTTGGCTTTTTTTCCCAAGAGGCGACTGGATTTCCTTGCTTTTCTTTAGAAGACATTTCGCTTCTCCTCCAAGAAGCTTCCTCAGCTCTGGAGATCTCATCCTTTCCATAGACCCACACATTTCTGGCGGGGTGGGGGGTGGGAGATGAAAGCCGAGACAATGCAAGAAGGGTCTGCCGAATCTCACACTCAGGGGCAGGTGGACCCTGCAGGGCAAAACCTTGCATGGAAACCAAACCCCGTTTTTTTAGCCTGGGTGATGGTGGTGGGAGGGGGCATCGCTAGGTGGAGAAGCCGAGGGAGAATTCGAGATCAAAGCAGAACTGGTGAGCCGTTTGGGTGGAGTAATTAGTTCCCCCAGGAACGGTTTTCTGGCTTCTGCCTGGTGATCAGCCCTGGGGGAATCGGCCTCTCCATGGCTTTGCAAGGGGTGGGAAAGATTGCATCACCCATCCCGAGTCTCTTTCCCCTGGGGGGGGGAGGAAACCTGCCTGGGGTGGGGTGGAATCGCTCCCGGAAACCCACAGTATTTGGGGCAGGGTGGCTGCCCAGCCGATGTGATTTTAAGTGTAAAAATTCAATATCAATGAGATTTCCGTGATATATAACAGTTTCCCTGTTAGTCAAATGTTGTTTCTATCAGTGGTAATCAGCCCAGATAGAGAGGAGAAGAACCTCCACATGCCAAGGCCTTCTATCTTTCAACACCAGGTCTTAAAACAAGTCGTCTATTACTATTACCCACAATAATCCAGGGCAGAAAGGGAAGTTGAAGAGGCTCTCTATTTTCAATAGACCTCTAAATCTCACACCCTCAGGGGCAACATTGAAGTCCTCTCTTCTTCTCAAAGTCCTCACCTAAGAGCTAAATGGAGGTAGTGACAGATTTTATTTTCCAGGGCTCCAAGATCACCCGCAGATGGGGACTGCAGCCAAGAAATTAAAAGAGGCTTGCTGCTGGGAAGGGAAGCTATACGGCAAATCTAGACAGCAGACTAAAAAGCAGAAGGATCACCCAGCCAACAAAAATATAGTCAAGGCTATAGTTTTCCATAGGATGGCTGTGAAGGTTGGACCATAAGGAAGGCTGAGCGCCAAAGAATGGAGGCCTTTGAACTCTGGTGCTGGAGAAGAAGACTCCTGCATTGAGTCCCTTGGACTGCAAGGTCATCCAACCAGTCAGTCCTAGAGGAGATCAACTCCGACTGCTCTTTAGAAGGCCAGATCCTGAAGAGGAAACTCAAGTACTTTGGCCACCTAATGAGAAGGAAGAAGGACTCCCTGGAGAAGAGCCTCATGCTGGGAACGATGGAGGGCAAAAGAAGAAAGGGACGACAGAGAATGAGGTCGCTGGATGGAGTCACCAAAGCAGTTGGCATGAGCTTGTGGATTCCAGAGGATGGTAGAAGAAAGGAAGGCCTGGAGGAATGTTGTCCATGGGGTCGCGATGGGTTGGACATGACTTTGCAACTAAGAACAACTAATCAATCTATCTATCTATCTATCTATCTATCTATCTATCTATCTATCTATCTATCATCTATCTATCTATCTATCCATCTATTATCTATCTATCTATCTATCTATCTATCTATCTATCTATCTATCTATCTATCTATCTATCTATCTATCTATCTATCTATCTATCCATCTATTATCTATCTATCTATCTATCTATCTATCTATCTATCTATCTATCTATCATCTATCTATCTATCTATCTATCTATCTATCTATCTATCTATCTATCTATCTATCTATCTATCTATCCTGCGAGTCCCTTGGACTGCAAGGCCATCCAACCGGTCAGTCCAAGAGGAGATCAACCCCGACTGCTCTTTAGAAGGCCAGATCCTGAAGAGGAAACTCAGAGACTTTGGCCACCTAATGAGAAGGAAGAAGGACTCCCTGGAGAAGAGCCTCATGCTGGGAACAATGGAGGGCAAAAGAAGAAGAAGGGGACGGCAGAGAAGGAGGTGGATGGATGGAGTCATTGAAACAGTCGGCGTGAGCTTCAATGGACTCCAGAGGACGGTAGAGGACAGGAAGGCCGATGGGTCGCGATGGGTTGAACACAACTTCACAACTAGCAACAAGAAGAGCTACTTTCTCCTTGCTTTTTCCCCCCCTCTGCCCTCCCCAGGTCTTTTCCTTTTGTGCCGTTCCTCTTGGCTTACATATTTGGAGGCAGGGCCTGGCCATTAGGATGGCAAGTCACCATGGGGAGAGAATGGAAAGGGGCACCATCTCCTCTCTTATCCGAGGGAGACCCCTCCTCTATCTCCGGACACCATCCACGAGTACGTCCATCCTCCCTGCCGAGGTGTTTACGGGCAACGAAAAGTGTTACCTGATCTCCCCCTGGAACTTTAAAAAAAAAAACACAAACGCTGTAATTAAGGAGGTTGTTTTTAATTGCAGGGTGCTAATTGCACCGGAAAGGGGGGGGGGGCACGCTGTTTGCCGCCGACCCGGGCTCCCCTGAGCCAGGCAACCAGGGGCTCAGGCATCACTGGGTCTGATTAGGGGAGGGTTTTTTTTTAATATCCCCTGGTTTATTCGTTAACTAAAATAGCCCTAATTTTGCATAGACCTTTTTCTTTTTTGCTTTCCCTTTTTTTTCTCCCATCCCAGCTATTTCTATGCTGAGGCTGCCCAGGGAATCCTGGTTTCTTTTTTCTTTTTGAAAAAAAGTTTTTTTATTTTTATTTCCATACAAGGAACCACAAGTATACCGCTACATCATTAACCAACCCTATTTTACTTTATCCAATATTATATCAGTGCCTATTCCCATCAACCCACAGCAATTATCATTTGCTCTTCTGCTTTCCATACACCATATTACATCCTATCCATCGCCATCCTGCCCCCTCCTCCTCCTCCTCCCTACCTCCTTTCTGCCCTCTACCATCCCTCTCTTCTCTACTTCCCTTTCCTCTCTCCTTCTCCTCTCTCCACTCCTTCTCTCCCTCCTACTCTTTTCCTCCCCCCCCCTGAATCCTGGTTTCTTAAGGTTCTAGTCCTCAACTTGCATCCAGCTTTAAAATAAAAAATTGGAGGAAGGCCAGAAAGCTTTTCCCAGAATGCAGATTGGCTAAGTTGTCTTCAATGGGCCTGAAAATCCAAGCCTCCCCCCCCCCCCAAATCCTTTGACTCGACTCACCCGTTAGGTTTCATGACTCAATTCTGATGCCTACAAGTCAGCGGGTGAGCCAATCCAGGCGAGGCAAATGGGATGATAAATAGAAGAAAGATGCAAGAAATATTTCGTTCTGGCCTTTGAGAGGCTGACATTTCTTTTTCTTTTTTTTAAAGGAAAGGTCAAATCGGAAGCGGTGCTGTATCCGGGCGCAAATTAGACAAGAGCTTTTCCTGGCCAAAAGGAACGGGGGGGGGGGGGGGGGGCTTTCGCAAAGAGGCGCTATTAAAGCAGGACATTAAGCATCCAGTCTCCCATTAAAAAAAAATACAAATACAAATTGAATTTCGTCGCCTCTTCTTCCAGGCAGCAAGCTCATTTGGAGGCTTTCTCTTTCCTTGCCCCATTTGGTGTGTGTGTGTGTGTGTGTGTGTGTTGTGTACATGTGAGTGTACAGTTTTGGGGGTCAAGAGCAAAGAAACTTTTCTGCCTTCACTCCAAGGATTCTCTGCACCCGGTTTCCCCCAGCTGTTTCGCTTCAAGGGATGAGCACGAGAAAGGGTAGGAAGCAAGGGAGAGAGGGAGAGAGGGGGAAAGGAAAGGAAGGAAGAGAAAGAGAGAGGACCGAAAGAAGGAAGGAATAGGGAGGAAAGAAGGAAGAGAAAGGAAGAGAAAGGGAGGAAGGAAAGAGGAAGGAAGGAAGAGAAAGAGAGGAAGGAAGGAAGGAAGGAAGGAAGGGGGAAGAAGGAAGGCAGAGAAAGAAAGAGAGAGAGGAAGGTAGGAAAGGAAGGAAAGGGGAGGAAGGAAGGGAGGGAGGGAGGAAGAGAAAGAAAGAGAGAGAGGAAGGAAAGGAAGGAAAGGGGAAGGAAGGAAGAGAAAGAAAGAAAGAAAGAAAGAGAGAGAGAGAGGAAGGAAGGTAAGGATGGAAAGAGGAGGAAGGAAGAGAAAGAGAGGAAGGAAAGGGGAGGAAGGAAAGAAGAGGGGGAGGGAGGAAGGAAGAAAAAGAAAGAGAGAGGAAGGAAGGAAGGAAGGAAAGGGGAGGAAGAGAAAGAGAGGACCGAAAGAAGGAAGGAATGGGGAGGAAAGAAGGAAGAGAAAGGAAGGAAGAGAAAGAGAGGAAGGAATGGGGAAGAAGGAAGGCAGAGAAAGAAAGAGAGAGAGGAAGGAAGGAAAGGAAGGAAAGGGGAGGAAGGAAGGGAGGGAGGGAGGAAAGGGGAGGAAGGGAGGGAGGGAGGGAGGGAGGGAGGAAGAGAAAGAAAGAGAGATAGGAAGGAAAGGAAGGAAAGGGGAAGGAAGGTACAGAAAGAAAGAGAGAGAGAGAGGAAGGAAGGCAAGGATGGAAAGAGGAGGAAGGAAGGAAGAGAAAGAGGAAGGAAGGAAGGAAGGAAAGGGGAGGAAGGAAAGAAGGGAGGGAGGGAGGAAGGAAGATAAAGCAAGAGAAAGAGGAAGGAAGGAAGGAAGGAAAGGGGAGGGAGGGAGGGAGGAAGGAAGGAAGGAAGGAAGGAAGGAAGGAAGGAAGGAAGGGAGAAAGAAAGGCATTCCTTTTGTAGGGAGGAGAGAAGCAGGTGGCGATCACCCCACAGCAGGGTCTCCATTCCCCCCAGGTGAACTGATACCCCTGTTTATGAACAGCCTGTTGGCACAGAGGCGACATCTGCGATCTCTCGCAAACATGAAAGAAGTCGGCCCTTTTGTCTTGATAAACCCACCTGGGCAAGGAAGGGAAAAGTAAGATTGGGAGGGGGGGCAGGAGAGAGAGGAGAAGTGAGGGGGAGAAAAAAAAACCCACGATAAGCAGGTCTGCGTCAGCACCTCGGCTGTAAAAGTCCACTGACATTTTCCTCCCTGTGCGTCTGGTTGACTTTCTCCTCCTCCTCCTCCTTCTCCTGTCCATCAATCTTGTCCCAGCTCCGGATCAGAAATGGGAGATAAGGCAAGGAATTATACGAACCATTGGTTCTAATTGCGCCATCGTTTCAAAGGCTATTTACCTGCAGCCTCCAATTCCCTGGAGCTCATTCGATGGGAGGAAGACGGGGGGGGGGGGATGTTGGGTTAAAATCTCCTTGGGCCAATCCTGCTCTCAAGGCCATGCCATCCCTACCTTTCCGTTCCCTCTCTCCTCTTCCACACACACACACCCCAAAAAAAACCCAAGAAGGAAGGGGCAAGCCCCTCTGAACGGCCAGGTGAGCTCTTGCTTCGATCGTTCATTTATTTATCCAATGCCCAAATAGCAAGAGGAGGACTCACATCACACACAAAATGAGGGCTGTGGTTTGCCCCCCACCCCCCGAGTCCCCTGGAAAACCAAAATTGCACGGTGTCAAAGCGACACAAAAAGGAGGATGAAATATATCTCAAAGAAAGGACCCGGTGAGTTGTGTATGTCAGAGATAAAAGGCAGGCACAGGAAAGATTCTCTATTATTATATCTGGGGGGGAGGGTTGTCCCTGGAAATGATTCAGATGCCTGGGCAATTAATGAATGTATCGTGGTTTCTGCCAGAGATATTTGCAATCGGTTGCGGAAAAGGTGGCATCGGAGGGACCTCGCTGAAATTTTGGTATTTATTCTTTCCTGGCTTTCGTGCAGAGGCTAAAAAAAATCTGCTTTCGGAGACGGGTGGGGTGGGGAATGCATCTCCATCTCAATTTCGTGCAGACTTTCCTGGAGAGGGGAGGGATAATGCAGGAAACCTTGCTAAAATTTCCCCAATTTCCTTGTTTTCTCCACCCAAGCAGATCGCGGCACCCTCGTATCCATATTCCCCTGCCTTCAGTGGCAATTGCTAAGAGAGACAATAAACGCGATGGCCTCCAGGTGGCGCTGTGTCACCGTGCCAATCTGCTCTTGGGATGCTTATGGTAGCCGGGCTCTTCCCAGAGGAGGTGAGGGACTACAATTCCCATCCTCCCAACCGCAGGGCACCGAGGGCCATCTGAAAGCAGAGACCACCCGACGGAGCTCGGGCTATCCGAGGCGGCAAATTCAGAAACGAACGTACAGCCGTTTCCATGCATGAAATGTTAGGTCAGGCGCGCCCAGACAAAAAACGAGAATGATGAAAGGAGCGGAATGGCCTTCCCCCAAAGGTCATGTAGTCTGACCCTCAAACCAGGGTGGGGAAAAAAAATATGAATTGGATGTTTGAAATCCACACATATGACATTCTGGTAGACAACGATGGTTCCTCCTCCAGAGCTTCTCAAAGTTACGGGGTGGGGAAAGATTTGGGGGGTGGGGGGCTGCCAGAGATGGGCAGGGGAGGGGTCAACCAGCCACTGTGGCCTATAAAACAGAAATAAGCAACCCCTGACCCGTGCATGGGTCCCTCCTCCCGCTCTTTGCAGATCCCAGAATTGCCAAGAAGAAAGAGACTAGCAATAAAATAAAATATTTCCCGAGTTGTCAGATCTTCTTTTTTTTTCACAAATC
Source organism: Natrix natrix natrix (assembly GCA_029891615.1). Lineage (NCBI taxonomy): Eukaryota > Metazoa > Chordata > Lepidosauria > Squamata > Natricidae > Natrix > Natrix natrix. The sequence continues at coordinate 764,820 of JAKRSK010008689.1, forward strand.
AAACCCTAACACAAATGCTTTCACTACCTGGTACATTTAGTGTCCCCTATTTTGAGTAACGGCTCCCCGGGGGCCATCATTTGCCATCCAATTCTCCCCACTCCCACCCCCCCGCCTCTCCTCTGATGGAATCGCAGTTCCTGTCATATCCTCAGCGGCCTTCCGACGCCAATTAAAAGAGAGGAGAAAAATGCACTTGGCGTGTGCTTTTAAGCCTCGCACGCAAGCGTGCCTTTAGCATTTCAAAGCTCCTTTGCACCGGCTAGTTGCCAAAGACAACTGTTTCTCCACTGCCTGGCCACACAAATTAGGAAATGTGTGTAGGGGGTGTGAGGGGGAGGAGGGGGAGATGATAGCTAATACCTACCAGCCATCAATGCTCTTTGATCCTGCCCGGGTTCTGAGCGAGGCTTCCCGAGAGCAGGAAGCAAACTCCTGGTCCCGATAAAATCCCCTTTTATTAATTGGCTGTGAATTCTGCTCATTCACATCCAGCAAAATATTTCAAGGGAGGATTTACGATCACAGACCTCATCTGGCTTGGAGAGTTGCCAGGCCAATCTCTGCAAAACTTGGCAAGGAGTCTCGGAGAGTCACGAAGCAATCAAGCGAACTAATAGTCTCCTGCAAACTCCACTTCCCTTTCGCTCCTCTTTTATTCCCTCTGGGAGGGGCCATTCACTGTCCACCTGTGGCCCTACTCCCAAGTTCACCCCTTGTTCCTTAGCTGCTCCCTTCATCTGGCAGCTCTGTTCATGCGCACACTGGGAACAGGCTCCAGCTGTTCGTCTGCCTCACTGATGTCTGACTCCGAAGGCAGCTGTTAACTGGCATACGGCCCTGGCCCCCTCTCTGCGTCCGACACAGAGCCCTCACCCGAGCCTTCTCCAGACTCCAACATTGGCCCATGTTCCTCCCCAACCTCCTCACTGTCCGAATCTGCTGCCTGCTGCGAGCCACAACAGCCTGCTCTCTCCAATCCCAACCTTGCAAAAAGACGGGATGCCTTCAACGTCAGCCTCGCCTCTGTTTTCTCAAATTTCCCCAAGCAACGGAAAACGGGGCCATCCTAACAAAAATTAACCGGGGGGGGGAGGGTAATCACCATGCCTTTGACATGCTGCTGGCTGGCTGGGATGGAGGGAATAAAATCTCTCTAAAACTAAGCAATCGGGGATGGCCGCAAGGGTACGATGTCCTTGGGCGGCTGCTGCTGCTGGCGGCTAATTTATTGCCATTACCCCGATATGTAACTATCCAAAGGACACCGGGATGCGATTCGGCACCTTCATAAAAGCTTAATTTACAACTTCATCTTCCCAGCCCGGCTCGGCCCACAAATGCTTTCTGACATGCGGGAAGGCTGGTGGGCTTTGAAGAAACACACATTTCCCTTCCACGGCTTCCTACCCGTTTATTAACCCTGCAGCTAAACATTTGGAGCGGCGGAGAGAGGAAACTAAGTTGTTCCCCACACTGCTGAAAGCCACGTGTGGCTCCCAGGGTTATTTCCCGTGGCCCTGTTCTCTCTCTGTCTGTCTCTCTCTGTCTCTGTTTCTCTCTCCTCTCTCTCTCTCCTCTCTCTCTGTCTCTCTCTCTCTGTCTCTCTCTCCCCATCTCTGTCTCTCTCTCTCCCCTCTCTGTCTCCCTATCTCTGTCTCACTCTCTGTCTCTCTCTGTCTCTGTCTCTCTCCCCTCTCTCTCTGTCTCCCTGTCTCTCTCTGTCTCTCTCTCTCTCTGTGTGTGTGTGTCTCTCTCTCGTCTCTCTCTGTCTCTCACTCTCTCCTCTCTCTCTCCCCTCTGTCTCTGTCTCTCTCCTCTCTGTCTCTCTCTCTGTCTCTCTGTCGCTCTCTCTGTCTCTGTATCCCTCTGTCTCTCTCTGTCTCTCTCTCTGTCTCTCTCTCTCTCGTCTCTCTCTCGTCTCTCTCTGTCTCTCACTCTCCGTCTCTCTCTCCTCTCTCTCCCCCCTCTGTCTCTGTATCTCTCTGTCTCTCTGTCTCTGTCTCTGTTTCTCTCTCGTCTCTCTCTCATCTCTCTCCCTCCGTCTCTCTCTCTCTCTCTCTCCTCTCTCTCTTCCCTTCTGTCTCTCTCTGCAAGCCGTCTCTGCTTGGGTTTTAGAGAGAAGGGGTGTCTTGGTTTCCAGGCTACTGTCGGTAGGGAGAATGGAGAGAGTAGGATATTTTTTTAAAGGAAAGGAGTAAATACATAGCAGAAGAGTTCCTCTGTATAGCACAGGGGTCAGCAACCTTAAACACTCAAAGAGTCACAAAGGTCCTAACCAGAAGCCCCCCGTTCAATTCTGGAGCCGACTGGAAGTCCACTTCCCCCACCATAGAGTCTCCTCCTAGCACGGCATCCTTTTTTCCTCTACCTGTCGTAACCAAAAGCCCTATCCATTGTGGAGCCGACCGATGACAGGGAGCTGCAGCAGAGGGATGAAAGAGCCACATGCGGCTCCAGAGCCACACGGGTTGCTGACCCCTGCTAAAGAGAGTCCGAAAGCCCTATCAATTGTGGAGCTGACCGGAAAAGCCGTCCCTTGCCACAGAGTCTCCTCCTGCTTGCCCCGCCCCCTAACCGGAAGCTCCTCTCAAAACTGTGGGGCCAACTGGAGACAGGGAGCCACGGCAGAGGGATAAAAGAGCCACATGCGGCTCCAGAGCCGCGATTTGTTGACCCCTGGTAGAGAAAGATACAAATTTAATCAGTAAATAAAATAAGAACGCAGAGAGAGGAGTGCAAAATCAGTGGGCTTCAGCCCCGCTACCAAATGTTCATTCCGGGAATTGACACAGTCATGAGATAAAACCTGTCATTTTTTCTTTGACGCTCCCAGAAATTATTTCCGAGAGAATGAAGTTCTCAACAGGAACCGGAATTGGGTGGTGTCCAACTTTTTCTGATTTATTCTAGATCAAGGTACCTCTCTTTGTCCCAATCTCTACAAGAGGAATTGAAAGGAGAATAGAGTGTCTCATATTTTAAAATCCCATCTTTATTACTTCATCAGTCACTCAAGGCGGCAAATATACAATTGTACACTTTCTTCCTTCTGTTTTCCCCACAAAAACAACCCTGTGAGGTAGAATGGGCCGAGAGAGAGGGACTGATGATCCAAAGTCACCCAGTCGGCTTTCAGGCCTAAAGTGGAACTAGAACTCCGAGTCTCCTGGTTTCTGGGCCAACGCCTTAACCATTACACCAAACTGCCTTTCTTGGGGGAATGATGGGATGTCTTGCTCCTCTTTTTGTTAGGCTTTTGTTGGTGCTTAGTGATCTCACAATACAGGTAGTCCTCGACTTACACCCATTCGTTAAGTGACTGTTCGGAGTTACAATGGCACTGAAAAAGGCGACTGATGACTGTTTTTCACACTTAATGATCGTTGCAGTCCCGTGGTCAAAATTCAGATGCCTGGCAACTGACTCCTATTTGTGACGGTTGTAAGAGTCCCGGGGTCACCTGTTCTGACAAGCAAAGTCAACGGGGAGGCCAGATTCCCTTCACCCCCCCCGGGGGGGGGACACTAACAACTGCAGTGATTCACTTAGCAACCGGGGCAAGAAAGGTCATGAAACGGAACAAAAGTCACTTAACTACAACAATTGGACTCAAGGGCTACTTGTACTACCCACCTGTTGGCTTCAGTTTGGACATCACACCAACCCTTTGAGGCGGGCTAGGGTTAGGGTTAAGGGGGTCTCAGTTGGTCTCAGGTCATTGGGTCAGTTTTCAAAAGGCGGAGTCCGATTTGACGCAGGCTCTTAAACAAACCAGGATCCTAATTCTATTTTCTTTCCGCAAAGCGTTTCCTGCGTCTGAATTGGCAACGATAGAAGGACAGGCTGAGCATCTCGAGCGACGTGAATCTAAATATTATTTCAATTTAACATTAGGAAAAAGGTTTTGGAAGCCACAAAGCAAACAAAACTGAGTGCACCGTCTCCAAAAATTCTTTTCCCACCCCCGTTAGGTTCTGGGGGTGGGGAGGGGAGAATGTGGGTGGGTATTTTTTTTGAACACCTCCTCCACGCCCCGTGCAGCATTTTCCAAAATCTTGCAATGGAATATGGCTTGCCGTTTGCTGTTCTCTCCCCTGCAGGCATCTTGCTTTTGAGGACGAGATGCAGCGACTCACCAGCGTTCAATAAATAATCAAGACGCGGAGAAAGATTTCGCCTCTCCTCCCCCCCCCCACTCCCCTTTTCAAATATTCTTCGCTGCTTTTGCTAATGATCCATGATGTTGGTCATAAACAAGGCATTTGAAGGCTCCAGTCAATTTAGGTTCTCCGAGAACCTGGTTTCTTTCTCTCTTCTCACATTTATCTTTACCCCACCAGTAATCCTGCAAGCAGCATAATCGGAGTTCAACACACACACACACACACACACACACAAGCTTGCTTGAAAAGATATGTTGCATCCAACAGGCCTAGTGGGTGGGGAGTCTGCTGTGCTCCAGGGAAATTAGAGGAAGCAAGACATGGGGAAGGATTGCTAATTTAGCCCACAGAAAACTCATAGGGACAGGAGGGAGAACCCCAGAGCCCCCAAAGAGATCATCCAGCCCATCCACCCTGATCGAGCAATCAAGGAGAGAAGCAACTTAGAACTGAGGAGAAACTTCTTGACAATGAGAACAATTAACCAGTGGAACAACTTGCCCTCCAGAAGTTGTGAATGCTCCAACACGGGAGGTTTTTAAGAAGAGGTTGGATAACCGTTTGCCTGAAGTGGTGTAGGGTTTCCTGCCTAAGCAGAGGGTTGGTCTAGAAGACCTCCAAGGTCCCTTCCAACTCTATTACTCTATTCTATTCTTCGTTGGCATTGCAGAGGAACTGCTTCCATTCAGATTGATCGTGGAGCCGTTTTAAAGGTTAAAAAAAAAAGAAGAGAAGAAATAGGAAGTTTAATGGAGGCACATCCAGAGCACCTGTAGAACAGGTAGGCAGAGAAAAAACACAGTCTGTCTGTCTTTCAGACAGGATCTCTTGAAATGATTGGGTCAAGTTCATGGGTTCCCGTTTTAGGAAATCCTAGATCCTGTTGATCTGGTAATCTATTTGTTCTCTTTTCCTCATTTTGCTAATGTGTAACCTATTTCTCCTCTTCCTCTCTCTTTGACCATGCATAAAGCCACCTGCCCCCGGATAGACTGCTCCTGAGCCTGGAAGAAGATCAGAATATCGGAAGGACAGAGTTGGAAGGGACCTTGGAGGTCTTCTAGTCCAACCCCCTGCTCAAGCAGGAACCCCGAGACCATTTCAGACCAATGGGTGTCCAATCTCTTCTTCAAAACCTCCAGTGATGGAGAAAACAGACTTGACTCCTTAAAGCTCCTTTCAATGCTACAACAACGAGGCGGCATCTTAGAGAGTCCCTTCCACGCCACAAGCAACACGTGGCTTTATTTCTCCAGATAGACCACTCCTAATACGACAGTGGAAGGAGGAGCCCAGCCAGCCTTGGCCATCTCAGCGCCATCTCACCAGGGCACAGAAGGATGCCCCATCAGTTGCTTTGTCGGCTCCTGCAATTGGGGATATAACGGGAAAGAGCGCAAGACCAACCCCGCTGTCTTTCACCGACAGGCAACATACAGCCACCAACCTTGCCTGCTGTCAAGGAAGGGCAGGGCGGAACGAAGGAGGAAGGGAAAGGAAAGGATTAAAACGGCTGGATTGTTCAGTCATTTCCTCTAGGGCGGGGATCAGCAAACTGCGGCTCTGGAGCCGCATGTGGCTCTTTCCTCCCTCTGCTGCGGCTCCGTCACCGGTCGGCGCCACAATTTTGAGAGGAGCTTCCGGTGGGGGGGGGAGGAGGGAGAGAAGCAGAGTGCGCCAGTAGAAGACTCTATGGCAAGGGGAGGGTTTTCCAGTTGTCTCCGCAATTGATAGGGCTTTCGGTTATGACAGGTAGAGGAAAAAGGAGGCCGCGCTAGGAGGAGACTCTATGGTGGGGGAACCGGACTTCCAGTCGGCTCCACAATTGATAGGGCTTTTGGTTAGGACAGGTAGAGGAAAAAGGAGGCCGCGCTAGGAGTAGACTCTATGGTGGGGGAACCGAACTTCCGGTCGGCTCCACAATTGATAGGGCTTTCGGTTAGGACAGGTAGAGGAAAAAGGACGCCGCGCTAGGAGTAGAGTCTATGGTGGGGGAACCGGACTTCCGGTCGGCTCCACAATTGATAGGGCTTTCGGTTAGGACAGGTAGAGGAAAAAGGAGGCCGCGCTAGGAGTAGACTCTATGGTGGGGGAACCGAACTTCCGGTCGGCTCCACAATTGATAGGGCTTTCGGTTAGGACAGGTAGAGGAAAAAGGACGCCGCGCTAGGAGTAGACTCTATGGTGGGGGAACCGGACTTCCGGTCGGCTCCACAATTGATAGGGCTTTCGGTTAGTACAGGCAGAGGACAAAGGACGCCACGCTAGGAGGAGACTCTATGGTGGGGAAACTGAACTTCCAGTCAGCAGCTCCAGAATTGAACAGGGGACTTCCGGTTAGGACCTTTGTGGCTCCCGGTGGTTTCTTTTCTGTGGGAAACGGGTCCAAGTGGCTCTTTGAGTGTTTCAGTTTGCCGACCCCTGCTCTGGGGGAAGCTCACGAGCTGAAAATGGGAGTGAACCAGAGGTGGTATTCAGTCAGTTCAGACCAGTTCGGGCGAACCGGTAGTGGCGACCTGCGGATGCTCCCCACCCGCCCCGCCCCGGCTCTATGCCGTCCTATTCAGCCACATTGTCTAAGCTGCGGGCATGCGTGCAAGCCGTGCACGAGAGCAAAGCGCATTCGCAGAAGACATGTGCAGAAGGCACGCGTGCTCAGAAAGCGAGCGTGCGCGCACATGGCGAACTGGTGGCAAATTTATGTGAAACCCACCTATAGAGTGAACCCCCTCCAAAGGTTTTTTCCCCCCACTCCGCAGCGCCTTCCTCTTGCTTTCATTGATGTTCCTGAATTCAGGATCAGGAGGTGAGTTTGGCACAGGAGACCTCTCTGATTCTGGGCTCCCAAGGGGGTAATTTGAAACGGAAATACCGTAATTCAAACCCAAATTACTTCTGGAACCCTTAGATCTCTTGAGGCAAGATCGGGACCCCCCCGTTTTGACACACACACCCCAAAAAAACAATGCACACCTCTAATCCTAACCTCTCAGGCCTGCTTTCTCCTCCTCAATTCCCTCCTGCTTGAGTTCTCCTCCTGCTGGAAAACCCACCCGGCCAACCCATTTCTTTCTTTTCATTAACTTCCAGCATCTGTTTCTGTGCATTTGGTAACGACAGCTACGGAAAGGTAAGCTGGGTAGAAACGGTTAAATTATTAAACCTGATGTTGGGTGTTTTTTTTTAAAAAAAAAAACAAATTTAAACTCTCCCAAGGAAACCCACTAATGAAGGCGTGAACTTAATGAGTTTAAGCAGTTGCCAAGGCACACAGTCAAATCCAAACGTACAACCCTGAGCCGATGCAATTTTGCGGTTAGGTCTTTCATCGGTAATGTAAATCTATCAGAGAGAAAACAATCATTAATTTTAATAACACCCAGCATTGCTGTGCATTGAGTGGAATTTTCAGCACGGAGGCAAGGGTTTCCCCTCCTGAGAGACATCAAAGGGGAATTAAAAACTTGCTTTCTTTAAATATGAATGGAAAAAACGAGCTTGCCTAGGTTTTTTTTTTTCCCCCTAAGAGGCTGCCAATGTTAACATAAGGTAAGAGACTATTCAGCCTGTTTTTCAATGGAATTAAGTAGATATTTTCACCTGACCCGCCTTTGGAAATCTGGCCTAATGTGTACATGAATTGTGGGTCTCTTGTTTGGCTATTTAATGTTTATTTTCAACCAAGAAGTCTCTGCCTTTGGAAGCGGTGATCCTCTTCAAACCATTTTTTTTCCGATTCTGGTTAAGAATATTAAGAATAACCCCACGAAATAAAGAAAGAAACGTAACCCTTCATCCTCATAGAAACAGTCATTTCTGACAAAAGAAATGCCAGTGGTTTAATAAAAAGGTATGTTTCCCACGACAACTCAAAAAAAAAAAAAGTAAAAAAGAAAGAAAGGTACAAACGATAGCATCTTCGAAAGAATCCTTCAAATACAAAAAATGAAAACAAGTGCATTGAATGGAAAAGGGAAGATCAAGTGAAATCAGAGGTTGTTCGTCCCCCCCCCCCCCCGTGTTCTCTCTACGAAGAAGGAATAAGGCAAAATGCATAACCATCGATAGTCAGGAATTTATCCTACAAAACTCGTTTAGACTCGCTTTCTCTGCTCGTATTAATGCTCAGTTGCCGGCTGGCTTTTCCAGACAGTTTTAATAGGTCTTCCTTGACTGTGAACAATAAATCATATTCAACCATCAGATTCTCGGTGTGCAAAACCCATGCTAACAATGAGCGAGCTTGTCTTCTGCAAATTTACTTCCTTTCACCCATTTTGCAAAGATTGATCTATCCGAGATTGGCGGATTTCACCAATTTCGCTTCCCCCAACTCCCACCCAGTTTTAAGTCCGTTTCAGTGCTTCGTTTTTCTCACACCTGAGTTTAATTGGCTCCCATTCCCGTAATGGCTAGAGCAAGTTGTTTCCAAGTTCACACTCACACTTTTGTATACACTTCTGGGCACGTTTCCTCCCCCCCTATTTGTCAGCAATTCCTGCACAAGGCACGTAGTTTTTGCACACGCCTTCTTTGGACGGAATGCATTTTGCATATCGGTTTTACGAATATATGATTTTTCATTTGTGTTTTTTTTTGCAGATGGATACCCCTCTGCAAAACATTCCCCAAAACGCTGGGTTGGTTAAAAAATGTAAAATTGGATCGTTTTTCATAGGAGCCAAATGAAGCCTCCCCGCTCAAATCCATCATCACCCTTACCTGTCGCCGTCTTCTGAATTTCTCAAAAGCCGCCTGCATGGTTTCCGTTTCTTCCCTCCGAGGTTTCTTTTCCTCATCTTCCTCTCCAAAATACACAGTAAAAGCACAGAAATTCCTTTTCTTCTCCTCTTCCATGCTGATTCCGAAGAGCTCTCTGTTAAAAAAAAAAAAAACATCAACATTCGCAGGTTGAAAACAACGCAATTCTTCAGCCCCAAACAGTTTGGATCTATATTATTATTATTTATTTTAAAAAGTCTTTACAAATTCATGGCGTAATTTTGAAGCGATGCTTGCACAGCGGCTGTCAACCCAGGTCAAATCTGAAGTACGAAAGACTCTAGGCCTTCTTAGTGATGGCCCCAAAGCAGTTTGTGGTGAATCATTTAAAAAAAAAAAAGTCTAACATTAACTGCTCATTTGTTTTCCAGATCTTATCAAATATCTGAATGTACTGCTTGGTTCCTAACCTTGTGAACAAAATCGTTTTAGAAAACCAGAGCATTTTGCTGCAGGGGTGGGATTGAAAAATGTTAGCAACTGATTCTCTGCCTGGTTTCTGAGTGGGCGTGGCCATGGTGGGTGTGGCCTACTCAACCTCCTGCACTCCGGAGACAGACCCGTTTCCGGACTTCCGGTAGGGGGCGTTTTTCACCCTCCCACTGCCTCCGCGTGGGCCCTGGACTTACCTGCCATGATGAATGGGCCGCATGGAGACTCCTGGGAGGGGAAGGGTGGGCGGGGCCAGCCAGTCCTTGCAACTACCGGTTCGGCAAACCAAATGTAAAGTTAACATCCGGTCCCCCGGAACCAGTCCAAACTGGCTGAATCCCACCCCTGTTTTGCTGGTTTATTTGAGCAATGTCTGACTTCTAGGCTTCACCACGGTTGATCAGAATACAAAATGTGGGAGTTTGAGGTGGGATATGTGTGGGAAGGAACAGCGATAGTTTAGGGGGCTAAGATGGCTTTGGGATGAGAACAGAGGTTCACTGCTTAAGTTAATAGAATAAACTATCTCCCCCCCCCTTTTTTTTTAAGCAGGCAGAAAAATACTCCATTATACAGATAATTAAAATTTCACTCAGCTGAGCATAAGACCAATAGACTAGTTTATTAAAATACCTGGAAAACGGTCGTGGCGTATTCTCCGGAGATCTTAATGGCATTTTGAAAAGCCTAAACCACCTCGCCGGGCACAAATATTACGCATTAAAAATGTGGGTCAGGCAGATTTGGGGGAAAGGGACTTGGGTTTAAGATGACTTTGGGCCCTTTCAAATCCCAAGTCAATAACTTTCTGTGAAGTTTGGCTTTTGTTATTTCAGACTTCCTCCAGCCCTTTTACTAATCTGCAGAGCTTAAAACTCAATAAGGCCAAAGTATTTCCACCGCGCACTTTTAGCCCTCCAATCAACGGAGTAGATATTGATTTGTTTTTGCCAAATAAAACAGAACATTAAGCAAATCTTGCTCTTTGCAATTTCCTGATTTTATTTTATTTTTTGGGGTTTGAGGGAAGAGATTTTGTTCCTTGCTGGAATGCATTAAATGGTCTTTAGCCTCTGCAAAATTTTGAGTCGTTCAACTGCCAACAAACTCCAAATTTCAGAGCTGTTTGGTGCAGTTGTGTGTCCGGAGAGCTGGGTTCAAGGACACCCTCTGCCACAGAAGCTTTGGACCAGTCACTAGCCTGCCATCCGTGCAATTTTGCAGGAGTGTTGTGAGGATAGTATCAAAAGCGTGCTCCACATTACAATCTTGAACACCTAAAGAAAAGGCATAAATGTCCATACTTTTATTTAGACAGGTAGCCCCCAATTTACGATCATAGTTGGGACCACAACTTCCCTTGCTAAGCAAGGATGTTGTTGTGCGTTTCACCCAAATTTATGACCTTTTTTTTTTTTTTTTTGGCCAAGGTTGTTGAACAAATCACTGCAATTGTTGCTGGCTTCCCCCACTGAATTTTGTCAGAAGCTGATTGGCAATCAGAAAACCCAGGGATACTGCAACCATCCTAAATACATACTGGTTGCCAAGGGCTTAAATTTTGAGCACATGGTCATGGAGATACTGCAATAGTTGCAAGTGAGAGGACTGGTCATAAATCGCTATTTGCAGTAACGTTGTAACGGCGAACAATCGCCTAAATGATTGGTAGTAAGTTGAGGGCTATCGATATACATTGGTCCCGTGAGCAAGCAAGAACTGAAGTTAAGAGAGGGAGGAGCCTGAGATGTTGCAGGAGGAGCCAACGCAGAATGGGCGGGATCATCAAATCGGGCCAGAGTCAGAGGCTCAATTTTCTTGGACTTTCTCTTTCAACAGGAAAAAGTTTTTCGACTTTGAAGAAACTGAACTGGGGGAAAGGGCCTGGTGGTTCTGAAAAAATCACTGGAAGCAGAAATTCAAACTTACAAGGGTAATGTCCCTCTGCAACTAGGATTAATAAGCTCATCGGTCCCCCCACCCCCCCTCAAAGTGTGATATTCTAATGGCTGACACCCATTAAACGAAAAGTAGCAGCAGTGTGCCCACCCAGCCAGAAAACATATGTCTTTCTTGCCAGGCTACAGAGATTTCAACCGTAGGGATTAAAAACAAGAGCGTAACCTTTGTCTCTGATGGCACCAGCTGTTTCATTCCAGCTGGCAACATAAGTTTTCCAGGCTGCTGGGTGGATATCTCTGGTTCAAAAAATAGAAACTCTCTATTATAATCTACGGATTATACAAAGCCTCGGCATGGATGAGGTCTTAATTTTCAAGTGGACATCTGTTGGAGGCTGTGGAAGCCCCGGTCCTTTGAGAGCTTCTCCAAGACTCCAGCTTCTGCTCCCTTTGCATCCAAAACACAGAAAATATCTGACTTTGCAATGAAAAAAGAAGAATTATCGTACTCTAATCTCTGGATCGCCTTTCTGTCTCACCTCCTCCAGTAGACAAACTGATCGACTCAAAGCTGCCTTGACAGCAAAGAGAGACCCGCACATTTTGCATCACAGCGTTCTGTTGGACAAATGTTTTAAATATTTTGCATTTGGAGGGCGGCTAAAGGCATGAGCTGGATGAGGTTTGCCGGCCCAAAATTAAACCAACAAGTAGAAAGCGTTTGGGGGACCATAACCCAAATGTCATGCTCCCATTTTTGTAATCACGGCAAAAATCTTTAGGATTTCAACACCACTCCGACGTTATAGAAGGCCACAAGACGGACAGGGTGGGTCAAAAAAGTCAAGCCATAATCATGTGAGGAAAGTCATTCCCCTTTTAGATGTGGCACCCCCAAAAAGAGTCAGGGCTCTGATCAGGCAGTTCTGGCTACCATACCTTCCAGGAGAATGCTTGTTTGTGGCGCCTTATTTGTAAAACCTTAGAAGATGGCCATCTCTGTCCATGGCATTGATATTGCTCAGATAAACATTTGCAGGAAAAAAAATTGTCATATGAAACGTATAACCCACTAAATTTTTGCCTATCTCACTTTATTCTTGTTTGTTCATTTACTTGGTTTTGGGGCATCCCCTTTTGACCTCAGCTTCATTTATCCCAGCGGTGTCTGACTTTGGCCCCTTTTAAGACCTGTGGACTTCAATTCCCAGAATTCCCCCGACAGTCAGCTAGGGAATTCTGGGAGTTGAAATCCACAGGCCTCAATGTGGCCAAAGTTCTACACCCCTGATTTATGTGTTTAATTATAGCCTAAAAGGAAGAAATGCAAACCACCAGGCTCAAAACAACCTCCCTTTTTAAAAAAAAATGCTGACATTTGTGTATGCATAGTAATTTTATATTTCGGTATATATATAATATTGCATAATAATATTAGAAGTGGAAAAAATTACGATTATGTATATCTAAAGTGTGATACCTTTATTAGAATTGTATGTAAAGTATGTTGACCCAAACAGTACACTGCCCACCAGGTATTTATGGATGTTTAAATGAAATATCACAAATAAAATTATATATGTATATGTATGTGTATGTGTATATTCACAGTATATGTATATATGCCTATGTACAGTATATGTATAGTTATGTGTATATGTCTGGGTCTATGTAAGTATATGTATATGATGTATATGTACATGTCTATGTACAGTATATGTATATGTATACCTATGTGTCTGTGTCTATGTATAGTATATGTATATATGTATGTGTATATCTGAGTATATGTATATATGTGTGTGTGTGTGTGTCTGTATGTGTAAGTCTGTCTCTATGCCTATGTACAGTATATGTATATGTGTCTGTGTCTATGTATATGTACAGTATATGTACAGTATATGTATGTATAAATGTAGGTAGGTAGGTAGGTAGATACAGACAGACAGACAGATAGATAGGCATAGATAGATAGATAGATAGATAGATAGACAGACAGAGATAGAGATAGATAGATAGATAGATAGATAGATAGATAGATAGATAGATAGATAGATAGATGATAGATAGAGACAGATAGACAGACAGACAGACAGACAGATAGATAGATGATAGATAGATAGATAGAGATAGTTAGGCAGGCAGGCAGGCAGATAGAGACAGATAGACAGACAGATAGATAGGCATAGATAGATGATAGATAGATAGATAGACAGACAGAGATAGAGATAGATAGATAGATAGATAGATAGATAGATAGATAGATAGATAGATAGATAGATAGATAGATGATAGATAGAGACAGATAGACAGACAGACAGACAGACAGATAGATAGATGATAGATAGATAGATAGAGATAGTTAGGCAGGCAGGCAGGCAGATAGAGACAGATAGACAGACAGATAGATAGGCATAGATAGATGATAGATAGATAGATAGATAGATAGATAGATAGATAGATAGATAGATAGATAGATAGATAGATAGATGATAGATAGTTAGGCAGGCAGATAGAGACAGATAGACAGTCAGATAGATAGGCATAGATAGATAGATTGGCATAGATAGATAGATAGATAGATAGATAGATAGATAGATAGATAGATAGATAGATAGATAGATAGATAGATAGATAGATAGATAGATAGATAGATAGATAGAAAGAAAGAGATAGGCAGGCAGGCAGGCAGGCAGGCAGACAGACAGACAGGGACCAGAATAAAATCAATTGTTGCTTTCTGAGGAGGACATTTTTGGGGGGATGGGGGGGGAATGGCTCGGCTTCTTTAAAATAAAATACATAATTACCTGCTAAACCATTAAAGCCTAACAGATGCCATTCTTTTGTGCACGGGGAGGGCAGAATCCACACTGTCTCATTTTCTGACATAATTTTGGGGAAATTATGGCCTAAGATTGGAGGGGCCTCGTGTATAGGATGATGATTACATCCTACAGGTGTGCAGGTACATATTACTCCTCACCTACTTTTGGGGGAGGTGTTTAAATTGGCACAGGTTCCAGAGCTTTTAAATTATATTGTAAATTATATTGTATAAATTATATATTTAAAGCTGAGGTGAATTTATGAGGCACAAAAATTCCCCCCCAAAACACAAACAGACATAATACACCTCCCCCCACTTTCTCTCACCTGAACCCTTTGCCTCAACTAGGGGCGTCTGGTCTCCTAGCAACCTCAAAATGGCCTCCCTGCCCGGGCGGATCTCTGGTTCTTGTAGTCTCCGCGGCCTAAGCCTCTCAGCATGGCGTCCCCGCTCGGAACTACATTTCCCGAGAGGTACCGCGGGGGTGGGGTGGGGTGGGGGGAAACGAGGGAAGCGGAGGCCAGGCGGGAACGGCGTCTACCTGGGCGAGGTGAGAGGCGGCGCCGCGGGGGTCGACGGGAAGCGTAGTTTCCCGCCCGATGCGCGGGCGGGCCGCGGCGAGGCCGTCGGGACTACAAATCCCAGGGAGGAGCAGGCGGGCGCGAGGTAGGGCCGCCGTCTCAGGGCGGGGGGTACGAACGGGAGCCGGTCGCGCGGTTGGCGGCCGCCGCCAACGGCTGCTCCTGCGCCCGCGCGCTCAGGTGAGGCCGCGAGGGGGTGGGGGCGCGCGATGGGCGGAGCTAACGACGGCCCCGCCCTTTGGGGGGCATCTCGGGTCCGAGGGAGTTCCTGGAGTGGCTTATGGGGACAGGTGTCCAGCTCTGGCCCCCGGGGAGGGACGGCATGCCAGTTTCGCCTGCAGGGCGCGGGATTACAGCACCCATCATCCCCTGCCCCCCCTCCAGGGTATGGGGCTCCTGCTCCCCGCCAACAGCCGTGCAGAAATCGTGCCTTCCTCCTTATGCAAGGCTTTGCACATGCGTAGGGATCAATACCCATCCTCCCCTGCTTGTTTGGCCCATTCGAAGCCTAGCACCCATCCTCCCCTGCCTGCTTGGCCACTTTAAAGCCTAGCACCCATCCTCCCCTGCCTGTTTGGCCCATTCGAAGCCTAGCACCCATCCTCCCCTGCCTACTTGGCCCATTCAAAGCCTAGCATCCATCCTCCCCTGCCTGCTTGGCCCATTCAAAGCCTAGCACCCATCCACCCCTGCCTGCTTGGCCCATTTAAAGCCTAGCACCCATCCTCCCCTCCCATTCAGACCCATTTGAAACCTAGCACCGACCCTCTCCTGTCTGCTTGGCCCCTTTAAAACCTAGCACCTATCCTCCCCTGCTTGCTTGGCCCCTTTAAAGTCTAGCACCCATCCTCCCCTGCCTGCTTGGCCCAGTTAAAGTTAGCACCCATCCTCCTCTCCCGTTCAAGCCCCTTTAAAGCCTAGCACCCATCCTCCCCTGCCTGCCTTTCCCAATGCCAGATCAATGGGACTATCATACCCATCCTCCCCTTCCAGCCAGCCTTGATGCGGATGCTTTCCAGATCTGGGGGAATGCAATACCTATCATCCCCCACCGACTTGGTATGAATTGTGTTACTTTCCTGGGGAGGTGAGACCACTTTGCCCATCATCTCCTATCGGCACGGCCTCGGCCGGCCTCCTCTACTTTCCCATTCAGGCCCAACCAGAAGTGCATTTCCCATCGCTCCCAGCCAGGCTGACCTGGGAGTTGCTATTCACACATGTAATATTACATCTCTGTCGCTTGGGAACTCCTCTCTTCTGCTCGGTTGTCTTTTAAAAAGCCTTGGCGATTTTTAATTTGGGGTCCAATTTTTTGCTCCTTTTTATATGCTAGCTGGATATCTGTGCTTTGGGGCGAAACTATGTGATCGGGCAGTGCAGGAGAAATTCAGTTCACAATCCGTTGGCTCAATGGTGGCCGGTGATTGAAACACAGAAGGGAATATCGCTCCCGCCACCTTGAGTCCAGACGCAGTTCCATAGGTGGAAGGCGTAGACATTTTGGTGAGGTACCAACATTTAGCACTATAAGGAGCCCCAGATCGCTCCTGAGTGAAGGAGTGGAACATCTGCCAGTTGGAACTGAGGTAACGGAATGTGAGGCAACTGGCAGTTGGAACAGAGTTCTTTTCAGGTGGGGAGGGGGAGTAGAACACCTTAGCATCAGAGCATGTTAATTACTGTATAAGAAATACTAATGATCTGATGGTCATTTTGAAAAATCCTTTCTTAGCGAGCACCTAAGAAGCCAAGAGGAACATATGTGACAAATTTCAAGTTTGTAGACTTTACGGTTCTGGAGATTTTGTGATGATGCGTGAGTGGTATTTGGCTTTTATATAGATAGATCGATGAGGAGGAGGCCAGGGTGGGGAACTCCCTCCCCACAGCCATCTGAGCTGCTCTAAAACTTAGTTTGGGCTGAAAAAGCAGAAACAGGAAATTGCCGCTGGAGAATGACTGACCCTTTGCAGCTGGTACAGAAAGGAACTAGCTAATCAGGTGCGAGAAACATGAAAAAATCCCCCACCAAAATGCAACTGACATCCTAAGTGTTCAAAGTTACACTTCCTTTCCCTTATGGGGCCAAAGGCCACCTTAAAAGCAATGTCACCAGACTTCCTGTAAGTTAGGTTGGTGGCTTCTTCAACCACTTTCGTCTTCTAAGGAAACAAGCAATGCCTTTTCTCTCGATTTCACTTTTCGGGGGACAAAAATCTATAGGTAAGGCGGGGTTTTAGGCTTTCCTCCTTCTTCCCTACCTTCATGAGAACTAGCAACCAGAAGGATAACACAGCTGGGTAGAAGAACACAGGATCTCGAGGTAGCTAGCCACAACTTTGCTAGGTGGACTGTCTCAAGTGTGACATTTCTAATTGTCAAAAAGGAGTGGTAACATATCCCTTGTGGGATAAAGTGCTATGTTTTGGCCCCCTTTAGAATTTCCAAAAGTGGATTTTTTTCCGTCGGAGAATGAAGTTCCTGAATTGGTCAAAAGAATGCAGTTTGGTATCTTCAAGAGAGGAAAAATTGTGGAATTAGCAAACTAGAAGAATCAAGAATCAGAATAGAGCTGGAAGGGACCTTGGAGGTCTTCTAGTCCAACCCCCTGCTCAAGCAGAAGACCCCATACCATTTCAGACAGGTGGCTGTCTAATCTTTTCTTTAAAACCTCCAATGATGGAAAAAACCTACATTTTCTGGTGGCAAACTCTTCCACTGGTTGGTTGTCCTCGCTGTTAGGTTCTCCTTCATTCCAGGTTGCTTCTCTCCTTGGTTAGTTTCCATCCATTGTTTCTTGTCTGCCCTTCTGGTGCTTTGGAAGATAAGTTGACCCCCTCCTCGTTGTGGCAGCCCCTCAAATACTAGAAACCTATCCCAAAGGGAGAATAAAACCCAGGATACATTTCTGAGAGTCTTTATCGCTTCTCTAGATTCCTTGGGAAAATCCTCTATTATTTCATTGAAGTTCGTGCAGACTTTTTGTACCTTTGAAGGCAAAAAAAGAGCGAAAGAAATGCTCCTTGTCTTTTGAACCCAATTCCTGGAATGACTCAAGGAAGGCGATGAGTCAAAATCTGGGCAGGGTAACTAGCTCAGCAAGTTCTGGAAGTCTGGCAAACAGTTGTAAGAGAAAGGACACCTCCAATCGGCCTCCGTTTCCAACAGTTGGTTGAAGTTTCCCAAGGTACCAATAGCTGCTTCACCTCTTGAGGTTTCGTTATTTTTAATACACGGAGCTCAACAATTTCATCACCCCCGTGGTGCTATGGATATAATTTTTTAGGAGAAGCCCCACGTGCCGGCATAGATCGTCCCCGATGAATGCTCTGCTACCTAGGAATTTGGCGAGGTGAGCTGCGGCTTTTTCAAATTTTTGCAAACTTTCCAATTGGTTGCATCCAGTCTGGCCCTCGGGTCATTAAGGAAGGAAGCAGAGCAGCCGTGACCAAAGAGGGATTACCTGGGCCTTGGAAAACTTTGGCTAGATAATTGAAAGATCGGAGACCCGGTTGGTTTTGTTGGCCTTTTAAAGATTCGAAATGGGGGGGGGGGGGAATTTTGTTGAATGAAGCTTGTGGTCCGTGCCTTCCTTCCGGGCCCTGGCGCTAATCACCCTCATTTATATTCCAAATTAAATTTATCTAACCGATCCGTTTATATTCTTTCCTCTGATTAATTCCCTCGCCCTCGAGTTTTGCGATGCGCGACGATGGTTTTTTTTTTTTTTTTTTGACGTGCGTTTTGAAGCTGCGGCTTCGATGTTCCCAGTTGTGGCGCGAAAAGCTTTCCTTGAAAGCTCAGAGATGTGTGAGTCTCCTTGTGGGGTGGAGGAACAGAGAGTCCGCCTCATCCACGGAGATGTCAGCCTTGGAATGGGAAGAGGGACTCTGAGAACGTGCAGAAGGCGACCGAGGAAGGATGGGAAGGAGGGAGCAGTGTGTGAGAAAGACTTAAGAAACACTCCAATCTGGCCTCACACATACATTAGCACAGAGGTCGGCAACCTTAAACACGCAAAGCACCACAAAAGTCATAACCGGAAGCCCTCCCGTTCAATTTTGGAGCTGACCGGAAGTCTGGTTCTCCCACAATAGAGTACTCCTCCTAGCACGGCCTCCTTTTTCCTCTACCTGTCCTAACCGAAAGCCCTATCAATTGTGGAGCTGACCGGAAAACCTGCCCCTTGCCGTAGAGTCTCCTCCTGGCGTGCCCTGATTCCCCTCCCCTAACCGGAAGCTCCTCTCAAAATTGTGGTGCTGACTGGCGACAGGGAGCCGCAGCAGAGGGATGAAAGAGCCACATGCGGCTCCGGAGCCATAGGCAGCTCCAGGGCCGCGGGTTGCCAGCCCTGCACTACCGTATAGCAAAGAACAGGGATTCCTGCACAAATATTTTCCTCCCCCGTGTTACACCAACACAGCTGGCCCTGCGCCATGCCCACCAGAGATTTCCCAACCATAATTTTGCCACGCCTGGTTGTTAGAACCAACCCAAACTGGGAGAGTTTGAAGAAACCAGAGCTGTAATCCGAAGTGTGCCTGGATCCTTGGAAATATTCGCTTCCTGCTCCGACATGAGCTTAACACACGTACGGGGAAAGCTGTTTTATAGAAACCGAGTTCCTGCCAGTTTTTTTTTTTTTTTTAAATTGACAAGCCATTCTTTGCCTTACAATCCCGATTAATGGCCTGCTTTGATCGCCCGGCTTCTTTTAATCAGCTTAACTATTAAAGTATTAGAAATCTTTACCCCTGCTCGCGCACAGCTCGGCTGAGTACCAGCGCCAGAGAATGGAAGCGCAACGGGTGGGTCTCACTGTCAGTGGGGAAGCACGGAGGCAGGAGTGGCGAGGTCCTTTGTGAAAACTCGGAATAATTTTCCCATTTTCGTTGCCAATTCAGTTGGTTAAAAAGAGAAAAGGATCGATGCGAACGGTCTAATTTATAAATTTGTCCGTTGAGATGACTTTTGGACCCAAGGTACTTTTTTTTCCCATTTCTCCGTATACTGTTATCTTCCTGAAACTGACGAGTGGCAAGGTGAGATACTAGCCACCGCTTTAGTTAAAATCTTGTGCTCGGCCTGGACAAGACAGAATACGGAATAACAAGAGTTGGAAGGGACCTTGGAGGGCTTCTAGTCCAACCCCTTGCTCTAGCAGGAGACCCTATCGGTTGTGGCCCACCAGCGACCAGTGGAGCTGGCAGCAGATTAGGACAGTGGGGAGGTTGGGGAGGAACATGGGCCAGTCCTGGAGTCTGGGGAAGGCTCTGAGGAGGGCTCTGTGTCGGAGGCAGAGAAAGGGGCCACGGCCGTCTGACAGTTATCAGCTGCCTTCGGAGTCAGACATCAGTGGGGCAGAAGGACAGCTGGAGCCTGTTCCCAGTGTGAGTTGCCAGACGAAGGGAACAGCTAAAGAACAGGGGTCGACTTGGGAGGAAGGCCACAGGTGGGCAATGAAATGGCCCCTCCCAGAGGGAATAAAAGAGGAGCGAAAGGGGAGTGGAGCTTGCAGGAGACAATTAGTTCGCTTCATTGGTTGGGACTCTCCGAGACTCCTTGCCAAGTTTTGCAGAGATCGGCCTGGCAGCTCTCCAAGCCAGATAAGGCCTGTGACCGTAAATCCTCCCTTGAAAGACTTTGCTGGATGTGAAGGAGCAGAATTCACAGTCAATTAATAAGATGGGGTTTTTGTCGGGACAAAGAGTTTGCTTGCTAAAAACGGGCTGGTTTTTAGATCACCTTGTGGTGTGCTTTCCCTCCATTGTGTTTCAGAAGCAGAGGACTTCTCAATGCTATTTATATCCGTATCCTGTCTCCTTGCTAAATTGTTATCCTAAAGAAGAGGCTGATTGAGAGACCGCTTGGGTCCTAAGTCCTGGATTATTTGGGAACTCTTTCCAAAAATTTGGGTAGTCCTTGGTGTACACCCGTTCACTTAGTGACTGTTCAAAATTAGAACAACAAAGGGAGAAAAGCAGCTTTAAACCATCCTTGTGCGATACATCTCCTAAGCAGGAGGGGCTTTGATTCAAGATCAAGTGAGGTACTAACACCACTCTATAAGGCCTTAGTAAGGCCACACCTAGAGTACTGCATCCAGTTTTGGTCACCACACTATAAAAAAGATGTGGAGACTCTAGAAAGAGTGCAGAGAAGAGCAACCAGGATGATGAGGGGACGGGAGGCTAAAACATATAATGAATGGTTGCAGGAACTGGGCCTGGCTAGTCTAGTGAAAAGAAGGACCAGGGGAGACAGGAGAGCATCTTCCAATATTTGAGGGGCTGCCCCAGAGCAGGGAATCAAGCTATTTTCCAAAGCACCTGAAGGCCAGACAAGGAATAATGGATGGAAACTGAACAAGGAGAGATTCAACCTGGAAATAAGGAATTTCCTGACACAACAATCAACCAAAGGAACAAAAATTGCCTTTGGAAGTTGTGGGAGCTTCATCCCTGGAAGAGACTGGGCTGCAATTTGTCAGAAATGGTGTAGGGTCTCCTGCTTGGGAGGGGGGTTGGACTAGATGACCGACAAGGTCCCTTCCAACTCCGTTATTCTTTTATTCTTCTGTTAGCCAGAAGTTGTGGGAGCTTCATCCCTGGAAGCTTTCAAGAAGAGACTCGGCTGCCATCTGTCAGAAATGGTATAGGGTCTCCTGCTTGGGTGGGTGGGGGGAGGTGGTTGGACTAGATGACCTACAAGGTCCCTTCCAACTCCGTTATTCTTTTATTCTTCTGTTAGCTAGAAGTTGTGGGAGCTTCATCCCTGGAAACTTTCAAGAGGAGACTCGGCTGCCATCTGTCAGAAATGGTGTAGGGTCTCCTGCTTGGACGGGGGGGGGGGAGGGGTTGGACTAGATGGCCTACAAGGTCCCTTCCAACTCTCGTTAATCTAAAGCCTGCAATTCAGCCCAGCGCTGAGCCGGGCAGCCGTTCTGCCCAGCGAGTCCAGTTTGCGCGAAGGCGCACGAGAAATATAGGCTTAGCCAAGATAAAAACATCAGCCGTTCCATCTTGAAAAGAGACAGATCAATTCTCGGGGCCATAAAAGCAGATAAATGCCAGACCAGCAGCCAGAGAGCAAATGTTCGCCCGAGCCTCTTACAAATTTGTGGCAGGCGAGAAACATCGCTCCGTAAATAATTCTTGTCTGGTTGATAAGGACACGATCAAAGGAGCCGCGCGGGCGGGGATGTGACCCATCCCGCTAACCCCATCCTTCCTACGACGGGCTCCAGTTTTTCTTCTTTTCCAAACGAGATGGAAGGTAGAGATCTATTTTGGCACAGCTGCTGGCGCGAGATGGATAAAATGGGCAGGTCTCCGATTTCCCTTTGAGACAGCCTTCTCGTTTTTCAGGCTGGTTTAAAAAGAAAAAAAAAACCTGCTTTCAAAATAAACCAGCTTGTCCCCAAATAAAACTGTCACATCTTCTTGGTTAAATTCCAGATTTGGAAAAGGATTTATCAGGCCACTGAACAGCCAGAGGCTCAGTTCAATGGTTTTTGGCAAGCTGGAAGGAATGAAGGTTGTTTTTGTTTGCTGCTGATATTAACAAAAAACAAGACGTTTGTGATACAATATTTGTCAACCCTCTTCTCCGAAAGCATGAAGCAAACTCCTGGTCCCGAGAAAAACTCCTTTTATTAATTTGCTGTGAATTCTGCTCCTTCACATCCAGCAAAGTCTTTCGAGGGAGGATTTACGGACACAAACCTTATCAGGCTTGGAGAGCTGCCAGGCCGATCTCTGCAAAACGTGGCCAGGAGTCTCACGAACCAATTAAGCAAACTAATTGTCTCCTGCAAACTCCACTCCCCTTTCGCTCCTCTGGCACCTCTGCCAGATGTGGGCAGTGGACTCCTAGAGCAGAGATGCTTTGTCTATTTAAACCTAAATGTCGCAGTTGTTCTGACTTAGGCTTCCTTAACGGGCATGAAGCAAAGTCTGGGTCCCGGCAAAACCTCTTTTATTTACCCGACTGTGAATTCCTTTCATTCACAGTCAGCAAGGCTTGGCAAACAGTGTTTCAGAGGAATATTTATCAACACCAACCTTATCTCACTTGGCGAGCTGCCAGATAACTAGTTTCCAAACACTTGGCACCGAGTCTCGTATCGTCACAAACAGAACTTTCCACTCTTGAAACAACCGAAGGAGCTAATTGTTTCCTGCAAAAGCCCCCTCCCCGTTCGCTTCTCTTTTGTTTCCTTGGGTGGTGGGGCCAATCACCTCCAAGGTGTGGCTTTACTCCCAAGTCGACCCTGCTTTCTTAGTTGTTCTGGCAGCTCTGCGCCTGCTCACACTGGGAACAGGCTCCAGCTGTTCCTCTGCCTCATTGCTGTCTATCTCCCTCTCTGCCTCCGACACAGAGCCCTCGTCCGAGCTTTCCTCAGCCCCCAGGACTGGCCCATGTTCCTCCCCAATCTCCTCACTGTCCGACTTTGCTGCCGGCTCTACTAGTCGCCAGCAGGCCACAGCAGCAGTCCGATACAAGTCTGATCAGAGCTAGTAGCCCTTTGATCCTAGGATTGAGGGTTTTTTTATAAAAAAAATCCAAGTCAATGGATTGCATCAAGGACCCTTAATCTCCTGCAGTTTTGCAAAATGAGAAATTTCTATGCCTCTCCGTTTGATGCGCCCGATAACAGGAAGCCATCCGAGCCCTCCGCTTTCACAGGCCGCAAAGCTTTGATGCGCCTCTGATGTGAGAGTGGAAACGGTGTATTTTCACTCCGTTCGTCACTCCCCCCCCCCCCCTAATGCCTTCGCTTGGTCCTTGACGCGATAAATTCCCAGGAATAAAACAACTCCGTTCTGTTTGGGTTGAAACTGACGGATGCGAAAAGCTTTCGTTCCTTCTCTCTGTGCTTCGCAAGCTGCACTTGGTAATTTTGGGGAGATTAAAAAGATGCTTCATTTTCTAAAGATGGGCGAGAAAAAAGGACGTTCAATTATCACTTCAAGGAGGCCCATCTTCCCCCCCCCCAATTTGGGGCTTATCAAAAAGCCAATTTGTTCTCTTGTACTTCATCGGATTCCTTTTCGCTTTATTATTATTATTATAATTCTTTTTCTTTTTTAAGCCGCTCTCTTTTAATTTGATCAAAATTGCCTTTTGATGTTTGCTGGAATTTGCTTCCCAATTGTGCATGCCAAATTAGAAATTAATACCGCCGCGCGAATGGCTTCGCAAGAGTTGTTATCGTTCTCGGGAGTTTTATAAGACGTAACTCATTTTGCGTCCCTTCGTTTTGGTTTCTAAGGCAGGAGAGGGGTGGAAGAGCTTGGTTTTGCAACGGCTTGGGACTGTTTGCAAACTCTCTCTGATCACCCCAAGTAACCAGGGTTTTTCATCCTTCTCAAAAATGTCTGCTTTTCATAAAACTTAGGTCGAAAGCTGATAATCCAAATTGGGAAGTTTTGCATCCTTGGGATTTTTCCAAGGGTTGATTCATACAAAATTGCTAAAAGTAGATTTCTTCTTCTGATGTTTGCATGTCCAGGCTGGGTGTGGATAGATATGCAAAAAGCTATTTGGACTAGATGACCTACAAGGTCCCTTCCAACTCTGTTAATCTACCTACCAGCCAGCCTAACTGCCTCCCTATATATCTAATCTATCTAACTATCTAATCTATCAATCATCTATCTATCTAATCTATCTACCTACCTACCTACCTATGTCTCTCTCTCTCTATCTATATGTCTGTCTCTATCTATCTATCTATCTATCTATCTATCTATCTATCTATCTATCTTATCTATACCTACCTATGCCTGCCTGCCTGCCTATGAATCTAATCGCTCTACCTATCTAATCTATCAATCATCTATCTATCTAATATATATATCTACCTACCTACTTATGTCTATCTATACCTACCTACCTATGTCTGTCTGTCTATCTATCTATCTATCTATCTATCTATCTATCTATCTATCTATCATCTATCTACATGTCTGTCTATCTATCTATCTATCTATCTATCTATCTATCTATCTATCTATCTATCATCTATCTACATGTCTGTCTATCTATCTATCTATCTATCTATCTATCTATCTATCTATCTATCTATCTACATGTCTGTCTATCTATCTACCTTATCTATCTACCTACCTTATCTATCTATCTACCTTATCTATCTATCTACCTACCTACCTACCTACCTACCTACCTACCTACCTGTCTATCTATCTACATGTCTGTCTGTCTGTCTGTCTGTCTGTCTATCTATCTATCTATCTATCTATCTATCTATCTATCTATCTATCTATCTATCTATCATCTATCTATCATTAGATTAAAAGAATTGGAAGGGACCTTGTAGGTCATCTAGGTAACCCCCTGCCCAAGCAGGAGACCCTGCCTACACCATTTCTGACAAATGGCAGTCCCACAACTTCCGAAGGCAACTTCTGTTCCTTGGTGGTAAACAAAATTTGAATCCCACCACTGACTGCAGCATGAATGGGTTCTCAAAGCATCCGAATGTAAATCACGTGACTGTAGGGGGGGGGGGGTGCAACAGTTGTAAGTGTGAAACGTGGTCATGAGTCACTTTTTTCCAGCACCGTTGTAACTATGAACGGTCGCTAAATGAACTCTTGTAAGTTGAGGGCTACCTGTATTTCTTACCATTCTGCCTCTCTTTTGCTGAATATATGTTGCATTTGTGCTGATAAATAAATAACAAGGCAACATTTAAAAAATGGCTTTCTGCCTGGATGGCTCCTAGGGTGAGTCGATAGACAGAAAAGGGAAGCAGTATGCTCCCTCCCATATTTGGGCATACTAGGGGTTGTGACGCAATATACACACACACACACACTATATATATATACGTATATATAATATATATTCTTTTATTTTCTTCGTAGGCTTTGCTCCATCTTAGCCATGGCCGTGCCCTGCGTCTTCCTTCTAACTGTGCTGGGAGCAGAAGTCACCAGCAAATCCACTGACAACTTGGTAGGTATGGCTTGTGGCTGTTGGCTGAAATCATCTATATGTATAAAAACGGCTATGTGTATGTGTCTTCCAGCATAACTCTGGAATGCCTCAAACAATTTCAACCAAACGTGGTACACAGATGACTTACTCTCTGGAAAAAAATACTGTGGGGGTAAGACACCCTTAAACACCCCTCTGTGTCTGTGTTCTGTTAAGATACAGCCTGTTGTGCCTTAAAACGGCTTCTACTGTACTGCCATAAAATGGCTTCTACTTTACTGCCGTAAAATGGCTTCCACTGTACAGCACACTGGAGTTGCCCTGGTAACGGCTTCACAGTACTCCACCAGGGGGCTCCCTCTGGTAAGGGGGAAAATCCAACATTAGAAATAACATTTGGTCCGGACATTTTCCCCCTATAAATAAATAATTAAATTCCCAGGCAACACCAGGTTATCGGCTAATCCAAAATAAAAAGGAAGAGATTAAAAATCGAAGAGAGAGGCTCAGGTTTAGCCACTGAAACTCGTGACCTGGAGACAGGAATTTTATAAGTGGCATAACCCACTGTTGGCTCATTGGCTCGTGGGTTGATTGACGGCCCTCCTCCCGGGCTAAGTTACGTCTCTAACAAGCCACATTGGGTTCCTCTTCTCCCTACTCTGAGGATGCTACGAGGGAGGTTCAGCCATCTGTTCCTCCAGCGAGTGTCCCTAATGTGGCTCTGGAAGACCGCAGCGTCTTAATCCTGATTTCCACTTGTGATTACTGATCACTCCAAAGGATATTAAGTCTGTAGATCGGATCAGCCTGGATTTGTGAATGAGAAGGCTGTTTGTTTGTTTTTAAACAAACAAAAACAAAAAAACCCACCCCTGTTTTCTGTAGAAATCCTCTGCCGCCTCTATGTGAATAAAAGAGGAACTTGTTTCCTGATTGCAAATTGAAGATGTCACAGATTGACAGAGTTCAAAAAGGACCTTGTAGGTCATCTAGTCCACCCCGCTCAAGCAGGAGACCCTACACCATTTTGTGACAGATGGCAGTCCAGGCTCTTTTTGAAAGCTTCCAGTGATGAAGCTCCCACAACTTTGTGACTGGGTGGGAGTGGCTTGCCAGCCATCTGACTGGATGGGCATGGCCAACTTGTAAAATGTGATGAAACTCACTTAACAACGCTCTCGCTTAGCAACCAAAATGTTGGCTCAGAAACTCTGGCATTTGAAGCACGCAAGTCTTAAAGCTGTCAAGTTACAAGATCCTTGCACCCCTAACCCTTTAGACAAAAAAAACCCCAGGAGTGTTCAAACTTGACAGCTTTAAGACTTGTGGACTTCAACTCCCAGAATTCCTCCTCTCGCTCTTCATCTTGATGATGTGTGGATGGGGGGGGGGGGGAGCTGGAACCGGTTCTAAACGGCATGGTAGATTTGTGGAACCTCTTCTATAGAAGAGGTTAGAACTGGCAGGAACTCACCCCTGATGGAAGCCAATCCAGGAGAGAAACAACCTAGAACAAAGGAGTAATTTCCTGACAGTGGGAACAATTGACCAGGGGAACAGCTTGCCACCAGATGTTGTGGGTGCACCGTTTGTCTGGAATGGTATAGGGTTTCCTGCTTGAGCAGGAGGTTGGACTAAAAGACCTCCAAGATCCCTTCCAAGTCTGTTATTCTGTACTGCCCTCGCTGGAAGAGACCTGGGAGGTCTTCTAGTCCAACCCCCTGCTCAAGCAGGAGACCATACCTGTGCAAACGGCGGTCTAGTCTCTTCTTAAAAGCCTCTAGTGATGGAGCATTCACAACTTCTAGTGGCAAGCCGTTCCGCTGGTCAATTGTCCTCACTGTTAGGAAGTTTCTCCTTAGTTCTAGGTTGCTACTCACCCAGCCTCATACGTCACTCACTTTCTCTTTCTCTCCCTCCTCTGGACCAGTGGTGGGTTGCTCCCGGTTCAGCCGAATCGGTAGTAGCAGTGGTGGGAGGCTCCGCCCACCCACCCAGATGCTTCTGCACACACACAGAAGCGTTGTGCACGAGCACGCACGTAAGTGTGCCCGAACCAGTAGTAAAAAGGTTTGCAACCCACCACTGCTCCAGGCCAGTGTTTTTTTTTCCATTTTGGCAACTTGAAGATGTGTGGACTTCAACTCCCAGAATTCCCGAGCTATGCTAGCTGGGGAATTCTGGGAGTTGGAGTCCACACGCCTCCATGTTGCCGAAGTTGAAAAACACTCTTCCGCATGGACAATGCCTGACTTAATCCCTCCCAGTATGATTTTACAAAGGCTGAAATATATATATTCTTCTTATTTTTCATCCCTTCCACCGGCTCGTAGGTGACTCACTGCATTAATCTTGATTTACAGCATTTCCAAATCGGGGCAGGTTAGATTTCTGTTCGAGGAGCAGCAAGAATTCCCAAAACCGGTAACTTACAGTCTGTTCTGAACAGAAATTGCTCTCATTTTTTTTTTCCCTCTAAAAAGGCAAGAAAAGATTTCTTTCCTTGTCAGAATTTCCCGGCCTGGTAGAGCTACCGTATTGTTCAGAGTATAAGACCAACTTTTTCCCAAAAGAGGGTGAAAATTTGGGTGTGTCTTATTCACCGAATGTAGCCCTGTTCACCCTCTGGCTCTCACCTTTTGGCCTCTGCCTCCCAGCAATTTGCCTCCTTGCAGCCAACAGTGAACAGCCTGTTTCAGCTTCAGCACAGCCTGATTAGCACAAGCAGCTGATTGTCGGTTGGATCGGCTTGGCGACCATCAGCTGTTTCAGTCTGCAGGGATTGCCATAGCCTATTGCCACCTCTGTGCACCCCATTTTCTGCCTATTTTGATCCTCGCCACCTGGAACGGGCGGAAAATTGTTCGCGCGGAACCCGAAAAACGGGATGCGGAGGCTGAAAATGGGGTGTGCCGAGGCAGCAACAGGCTATGGCAATCTCTGCAGCCTGAAACAGCTGATCATCGGGAGGCCCGACCAACAGCTGCTTGTGCTAATCAGACTGTGCTGAAACTGAAACTGGCTGTTTGCTGCAAGGAGGCAAATTGCTGGTAGGCAGAGAGGTAGATTTTTTTTCCCTTGTGCTAATCAGGCTGTGCTGAAGCTGAAACAGTCTGTTGGCTGTTTGCTGCTAGGAGGCAAATTTCTGGGAGGCAGAGGCGGATTTTTTTTTCTTGTTTTCTTTCCCAAAAGCTATCCTCTGAAAAATGTTCTCCCTCTGCCTCATCCATCTCCAAATATAGGCCCCAGTTTTGGCTCCGAGATTCAGAAGTATCCAAGTCATATTTTATTGTTCTTTTCCACAATTTTCTGAAATTTAGATGCCTTTTTTAGGTTGCACCTTGCCGTGTTCAGAATAACCCAAATTTAAATTCAGCTGATTTAGTTTAACGTCATCTTTTAGGCCGCCATTAAAATCTTCTGGCAGCCGAAGATAGGAGCAAGATCTTATATATATATTTCTCCTAAATCAGCCGTTACGTAGAATTTTTTTTTTGTTCGATCAGAGGCACCAATACAACAAATAGGACCTTAAAACCGGTCTTTATTTTATGCAAGCCGTCTTTCTATCCGCGGTGGCGTAGGTGCCACCATCTTGTTTTTTGCTTCTGCGCATGCGCAGAAGCTTTTTTTTTTTTACTTCTGTACATGCACGCCCCCGAAGTGCATCACTGAGCAAAGCGGCAGTAAAAGAAGCTGTACACCACCCCTGGGTAGTACGTGTGAAAAACGGTCATGAGCCACTTTTTCCAGGACTGTCGTAACTTCAAACGCTCGCTAAATGAACTGTTGTCAGTTCAAGAACTACCTGTCTTCCTCACGTCAAAGTTTGCCCAAAGTTATCCCGGGAACGGCAAGTATATATATCTTCATCTCTCTGCGCTTTTGAAACCCCAAACCCAGTGCCCCGGTTGAATTATTCTTTTGTCTGTGCCATCGATCAATTCCAGAGCCCGCCGGCCGTACGGCGTGCTACAACTTCAAGAAGAGGAAAATACCGTTCGAGATCAGCAGGCCTTAAAGCATTCGAGCGAGTAAAGCTTGCCAAGAAGACAATAAGTCTGCATGAAAAGCTTGGCTGGAGATCGCCGGGCGTTTGTGTTCTTGACAACTCATTTAGAAGGGACGCTTTTCCCAATCGATCCCACCAATCTTGGGGAGGGGGGTGGTGAAACAAACTTGGGGGAGGGAGGGGTCTTGCCTTGGAGCCCCGGCCGAGCCGCAAACCTCACTTACAAAAGGTGAGACCACCGTGTTCCCCTCCTGGGGAAACGGGGCTCCAGATGGTCAATCAAACAGCAGCTTTCACAGTGGAACACCGCAGGAACGCGGAGAGCTTATTTTATGCCCGGCGCGGAATTCTTTGCGGGAAAAGAAAATGCGCTTTTTAAATGTTCGTGGTGAGCTGGCTGGGATGGCGTCCAGCCAAATGACTCTGGGCAGGAAGTCAAAAGGAAACCGCCGACAATCAAGATGGAGACTGGATGGGTTTTCACTCCGGTGGGGAAATTTATTTATTTATTTATTTATTTATCAAACTAGCTGTTAACCATGCGTTGCCCGGGTATTTGTTTATCCCAGTCATACAGTTAAATGTAAAGGTTCCCCTCGCATATATATGCTAGTCGTTCCTGGCAGGGGGCGCTCATCTCCGTTTCAAAGGCGAAGAGCCAGCGCTGTCCGAAGACGTCTCCGTGGTCATGTGGCCGGCATGACTCAACTCCCGAAGGCACACGGAACGCTGTTCCCTTCCCACCAAAGGGGGTCCCTATTTTTTTCTACTTGCATTTTTTTTACGTGCTTTCGAACTACTAGGTTGGCAGAAGCGGGGACAAGTCACGGGAGCTCACTCCATTACATGGCGCCAGGGATTCGAACCGCCGAACTGCCGGCCTTTCTGATCGACAAGCTCAGCGTCTTAGCCACTGAGCCGCCGCGTCCCTCAATCCTGTATTAGACATTCACAAATGTCCAGACCAAACGTAATTTCTAATGTTGGATTTTTTCCCTCACCAGGAGCCTCCTTGTGAAATACTGTGAAGCCGTTACCATGGCAACTCCACTGTGCTGTACAGTAGAATCCAGTTTATGGTAGTACAGTAAAAGCCGTTTTAAGGCACAACAGGCTGTATCTTAACAGAACACACACGCAGAGGAGCAAGCGATTACAAAACGGAGCGCTAAGCAAACGAAACTTTGGAAAAATGCACTGTTTATTTCCTCTCTGTACAACTAGGAGTCGGACGCGGAATGCTGCGTCGATACAATGGAGGCCAACAGCACCTGTCTCGCCAACAGCCAATGCACTCCAGGTAGGCCGTTAGCATGGTTGGGCCTGCGGGAGGGGGGGGAGAGCAGCATTTTCATACCCGGAGAAGCCGATCCCGAGGACAGATGGCTTTCTCCGTGGTCTCCTTTCCAGCGGCAAGGAATACCGCCGCTTTTCAGCCTTCCGCCCGCTTTAGCGTTGTGAAAATCTTATCCCGTTAATTTGTTTGAGCTCCCACCCACTTTTCAAAAATCCCTCCTGGAATCAAGGTTGAAATTAATCAAGCGATACCAATGTTTTTTTTTTAATTTTTGGCGCTATGCTTCTGTGGGATATATATATATATATATGTTGTATTTGTGCTGATAAATAAATAAAGGGAGACTAGTATAGATCTATTTCAAGCTATTTAGCTCTCATCAGCTAGCCATACCCTTATATATACTGGGTTCAAATCCCAGTAAGGGTATGGCTAGCTGATGAGAGCTAAATAGCTTGAAATAGATCTATACTAGTCTCCCTTTATTTTTGAACCCAGTATATATCCCCTTCCTCCTTCATTATTTCAAAATGGCAAACTCCTTTGACGTACAGCTAAAGATGAGCCCACTTCCCCTTCTCTTTCTCGCTGCCTTCATGCCCTAGTGAAACGAATAGCTGTTTGTTTCTTCGCGACATTTATTTGCGGTCCGTCTCGCCGAGGGGCTTGACGTTGGAACGGCACGGCAGTAGAAGGCTAAGTCAAGGTTGTAAGGTTCTGCATCTTGCAAAGGTTAATGGATCAAAGAAAGAGGGAGGGGGAAAAAAAGAGAACTTTCTCTGTTTTCATTTCTCTTCTTCTCTTTTCTTCTCTTTTTAAACGCTGTCAAAAAGCACTGCCGGGGCTTATTTTTGCCACTTTTAAGTTTCTCCTAAACTACAATAAAATTGCAATGCTGATTTTCAGTACAAGGGGAGATGAAAGAACAGTGATCCTAAGTTGGGTTGAAAGGGGAGGTCTGCGTCTATCCCTCCCTCCCTTATTTCCAATTCATTCTTTCCTTCTTCCCTCCCTCCCTCCCTCTTCCCTTCCTCCCTCCCCCATTTCCAATTCATTCTTTCCTTCCTCCCTCTTCCCTTCCTTCTTCCCTCCTTCCTTATTTCCAATTCATTCTTTCCTCCCTCCCTTCTTCCCTCCCTCCCTCCCTCTTCCCTTCCTCCCTCCCCCATTTCCAATTCATTCTTTCCTTCCTCCCTCTTCCCTTCCTTCTTCCCTCCTTCCTTATTTCCAATTCATTCTTTCCTCCGTCTCTTCTTCCCTCCCTCCCTCCCTCTTCCCTTCCTCCCTCCCCCATTTCCAATTCATTCTTTCCTTCCTCCCTCTTCCCTTCCTTCTTCCCTCCTTCCTTATTTCCAATTCATTCTTTCCTCCCTCTTCCCTTCCTTCCTCCCTCCCTCATTTCCAATTCATTATTTCCTCCCTCTTCCCTTCCTTCCATCCTCCCTCCCTCATTTCCAATTCATTTTTCCCCTCCCTCCTTCCTTATTTCCAATTTATTCTTTCCTCCCTCCTCCCTTCTTTCTTTCTTCCCTCTCTCCCTCATTTCCAATCCATTCTTTCCTCCTTCTTCCCTCCCTCCCTCCCTCCTTCCTTATTTCCAATTCATTCTTTCTTCCCTCCCTCCCGCTTCCCTCCCTCCCTCCCCCATTACCAATTCATTCTTTCCTCCCTCTTCCCTTCCTTCCTCCCTCCTTCCTTATTTCCAATTCATTCTTTCCTCCCTCTTCTTCCCTCCCTCCCTCCCTCATTTCCAATCCAATCTTTCCTTCCTTCCATCCTCCCTCCCTCATTTCCAATTCATTTTTTCTCCCTCCCTCCCTCCTTCCTTATTTCCAATTCATTCTTTCCTCCCTCTTCCTTCCTCCCTCCCTCCCTCATTTCCAATTCATTTTTTCTCCCTCCCTCCCTCCTTCCGTATTTCCAATTCATTCTTTCCTCCCTCTTCCTTCCTCCCTCCCTCCCTCATTTCCAATTCATTTTTTCTCCCTCCCACCCTCGTTCCTTATTTCCAATTTATTCTTTCCTCCCTCTTCCCTTCTTTCTTCCCTCCCTCCCTCCCTCATTTCCAATCCATTCTTTCCTCCTCCTTCTCTCCCTTCCTCCCTCCCTCCCTTCCTTATTTCCAATTCATTTTTTCCTCCCTCTTCCTTCCCTCCCTCCTGCCTTATTTCCAATTCATTTTTCCCTCCTCCTTCCCTCCCTCTTCCCTTCCTTCCTTATTTCCAATTCATTTTTTTCCTCGCTTCCTCTTCCTTCCTTCCTTCCTTCCTTCCTCCCTTGTCCCTTCCTTCCTTCCTCTTCCCTTCCTGTCCTCACACCATGCAGGCTGCTACAGGCGGTGGAACGAAGACGGCAGCATCAGCTGCGTGAAATGTGAGAACGAGACCCTCCCGGCGGCTCCGTCATACAACCTGACGGACTGTCAAAACGGTGAGTCGTTCATTGGTGGCCTCACCTTTGGGGCAGAGTTAAGAATGCTCTCTCTGCTTTTCCCCTCCCTTTCCAGCAGAGGGCGGAAGAGAGGCATGTGAAGGTTTAGGGGTGAAAACAGCTCAAGGTTCTAGTCCTCCCCCCCTCCTTTTTTTTTTTTTTTTAACAAGGAGAAAGCAACACGGTTAAGAGGGCCTTGTTGATTTGGCCTGTTTTGAAAAGCCCCTTGATCTCTTATTTATTTTTAATTTCACTTATTCAATTCACCTGCTCTTTATCTTGGTTAGTCTTTTGTTGAGCCATTCCAGGCCTCCCGGCTCTTCCCGACAGTAGGAATACAAATTCCCGCCCGTACGACGAAGGCTAACGCATCTCCTTGGGAATTGGGCTGGTTTTGGCCTTGTGCCTAAATATATGAAAGCAAAGTCAGGGAGGGAAGGGGATAAGGAATGCAAGTCTTCTCTCTTTGAAGCTGCCATGGAGAAATTCTGCTGGCTCTGGACCACGGGTGGTTTTCAATGAACTTCCCTTGCAGAAAGGTTAGCACTTTGGTGGTTCGAATCCTTAGTACAGGTCTCCTGCGCGAGCAGGGGGTTGGACTAGATGACCTCCAAGGTCCCTTCCGACTCTATTACTGTTTGTTGATGTTGTTAGTTGCAAAGTCGTATCCAAACCATCGCAACCCCATGGACCACATTCCTCCAGGCCTTCTTGTCCTCTACCATCCTCTGGAGTCCATTGAAGCTCACGCGGGCTGCTTCGGTGACTCCATCCAGCCACCTCCTTCTCTGCCGGCCCCTTCTTCTCTTGCCCTCTATCTTTCTTAGCATCAGGCTCTTCTCCAGGGAGTCCTTCTTCCTTCTCATCAGGTGGCCAAAAGATTTGAGTTGCCTCTTCAGGATCGGGCCTTCTAAAGAGCAGCCAGGGTTGATCTCCTCTAGGACTGACCGGTTGGATGGCCTTGCAGTTCAAGGGACTTGCAGGATAGATAGATGATAGATAGATAGATAGATGATAGATAGATAGATAGATAGATAGATAGATAGATAGATAGATAGATAGATGATAGATAGATGATAGATAGATAGATATAGATAGATAGATTGATAGATTGATAGATAGATGATAGATAGATAGATAGATAGATAGATAGATAGATAGATAGATAGATGATAGATAGATAGATAGATGATAGATAGATAGATAGATAGATAGATAGATAGATAGATAGATGATAGATAGATAGATTGATAGATTGATTAGTTGCTGTTAGTTGTGAAGTTGTGTCCAACCCATTGCGACCCCATGGACAACGTCCCTCCAAGCCTTCCTGTCTTCTACCATCTCCCGGAGTCCATTAAAGCTCACGCTGACTGCTTCTGTGACTCCATCCGGCCACCTCCTTCTCTGCCGTCCCCTTCTTCTTTTGCCCTCCATCGTTCCCAGCATGAGGCTCTTCTCCAGGGACTCCTTCTTCCTTCTCATTAGGTGACCAAGTCTTTGAGTTCCCTCTTCAGGATCTGGCCTTCTAAAGAGCAGTCAGGTTTGACCTCCTCTAGGACTGACCGGTTGGATGGCCTTGCAGTCCAAGGGACTCAATGCAGGAGTCTTCTTCTCCAGCACCCGAGTTCAAAGGCCTCCCTTCTTTGGCGCTCAGCCTTCCTTATGGTCCAACTTAACTTCATTACTGGTACGCGAATGCGTCCGTGCGCTGTCAACATTTTGTCTGCGCATACACCCGGCCTTCCACGCATGGCGCTTTGCTCAAAAAACATCCCTAAATAGGACGAAATAGAGCCAGAGTGGATGGGCAGAAGCACACCTCTGCTCTGGACATACCTTGTTCTTTCTTCTCTAAATTTCTGGCTTTTTTTTGATAGATGCAGCCGGGGAATTGAATCCTCTCATCAACATCACTACCCTAACTCCAGAGACCCTCGGTATAGGTGAGTAACGCTGAAGAGATTTTGCAAAAGGGTCTTGGTTCGCAACCAGAAGCCATCATTACAGATAGTCCTCAACGTACGGCCACAATTGAGCCCAAACGGGTCGGTTGTTCGCTAAGCGAGTTGTGGTTGTTAAAAGTTGAGGTTTTGCCCCGTACTTGCGACTTTTCTTGCCACCGTTGCTCAGCGGATCGCTGCCGCTGTTAAAAGCTAGTCCCGTGGCGGTTAAATGAATCTGGCTTCTCCATCAGCTTTGCGGGTAAGACGGTCACAAAACAGGTGGTCATGTGACACCCGCCCACCCACCCCAGACACATCAACCATTGTCCGTACATGCCAGTGGCCTCAACATCCGAATTTTGATCAGGTGTCCACAGGGATGTTATAGTGGCCGTAAGTGTGAAAATGGTCATAAGCCCTTTTTTTCCCCAGCGCCGTTGTGACTTTGAAAAAGACACTAAGTGAACAATTGTTTGTTTGCTTTGTTTGTTTTTATTGGATTTATATGCCGCCCTTCTCCCAAAGGACTCAGGGAGGATTGTAAGTTGAGAATATTCATTTCTAGAATCCAGCTAAGAAGCCACTGATTATCTCTCTCTATAGATATAAATCACTGTCTGCGTGCGTTCCAGCAAAACTCTGGACCGCCTCGCGCAATTTCGACCGAACTTGGTACACAGATGACTTACTCTCTGGAGACAAATACTGGGGGGGGGGGGGGAGAGAAAGACACCCCTAACACCTCTCGTGGTGTGTGTTCTGTTAAGATACAGCCTTAAAATGGCTTCTACTGTACTGCCGTAAAATGGCTTCTACTGTGCAGCGCAGTGGAGTTGCTATGGTAACGGCTTCACAGTACTCCACCAGGGGGCTCCCTCTAGTAAGGGGGAAAAATCCAACATTAGAAATTACGTTTGGTCTGGACATTTCACCCCCTATAAATTAATTACCTGGGCAACGCCAGGTTATCGGCTAGTACATGGAGCCATTTGTCAGGGCAGCTGAGTTCACCCTTTTTTAAAGCCATTTTTCTCTCTCCCCAGGCTCCAGAGGCTTTATAGGAGCCTGGGGAGGGAAAAAAGAGCCCCCCACCCCCACCCCGGAGGCTTCATGAGCTTCCCTGAATCCTCCGGAGCGCAAAAAACCGTCCCTACGGGCAAACCGGAAGTTCGGGAACACATTTCTGGTTTGCTCGGAGGGTCCTTTTGAGCGCTCCGAAGGCTTCAGGGAAGCCTCTTGACGGTCCCTAAAGCCTTTGGAACGCTTAAAACGACCCTCCGAGCAAACCGTGACTTCCGGTTTGCTCGGAGGGTCGTTTTGAATGCTTCGGAGGCTTCAGGGAAGCCTCCTGAAGGTCCCTGAAGCCTCCGGAGGGCTTCCCGGGGGGCGGGGGAGGCTGTTTTCACCCTCCCCAGGCTCCTATAAAGCCTCTGGAGCCTGGGGAGGGCGAAAAAAAGCATGCAAAAATGGGAGGGTCGCACACATAGTGCACGCATGCGCACAGGGGCGGTCGCACATTGCATTATGGGTGCGGCACGCCTGCACACAACCCCCCTGTGCTCCCCCCACTTATGGCATGCGAACCAAGAAAGGTTCGCCATCGCTGGGCTAGTATATACCTAAAATGGACATTCTGGGCCGATGGTCAGCAAGAGACTCGCCTGCCAATCTCAAGGGTTAATTTGCAAGGTTAGGACAAGACGTTCCTCCAATGAGACACGTCTTCATTTTGTTTTGGCTTTCTATAGGAGGTCCCGAAGTTGCGGCTTCCCTCATTTTTGGCACCTTCGTCATTAGCCTCTTCCTCATCCTCTCTGTTGCCTCCTTCTTCTACCTCAAACGTGCCAACAAACTCCCCAATCTCTTCTATCGAAGAAGCAAAGGTAGGTTTTTTTTTTAATTGTAATTTTATTTTTAGACATAGACAAACAAAACATAAAACCATCTTCAATTACATACAGCGTGTCGGTTGGTTACAAGGTTTTGGGGCATCCTTTCCATAGTCCTCACTTACAATTTATGTGAAATCACGTATTATCGAGTCAAATATATTTGTATACCTTATTCTCATTATACAAAATTTATTTAACTGTCACTATTATTCCTTCATTTTAAACAAGATATTCTAGATATCAGATTCATTTACATTGCAACAATTCATTACATCATCGCAAATCTATCAAATAATAATATATCTTTATGTTATATTCTGTATCATTCTATTATTCTCGTATTTGCAACATTCTCTAGCATCTTTCATTCCCATGCTTTTTTTTTATCTAACTACTGATAAAATAAATCCCATCTCTTATAAAATTGTTTATCTTCCAGTTTCCTAATTTCATATGTCAAATTTACACATTTCGGCACATTCCATTATTTTATGAATCACTTCCCCCTGCGTTGGTATTTTCTCATTTTTCCCATTTTTAGCAAATACAATTCTAGCTGCTGTTAACACGTTTGCAATCAAATATTTCAATTCTCTATATTGTATGTTTCCGGTATTTTATTCCCAATAAAAAGGTGAGTTTTGTCGGCTGGCTATTGCAGAGATGATTGTGACAGGGGTGGGTTTCAAAAAAATTTTTTTTAATACCGGTTCAGTGAGCGTGGCTAGGTGGGGGGGAGGGTGGGGAGGCATGTGACTGAGTGGGCATGGCCAACTTGATGTCACTCACACACACTCAGTCACATGACCACCACCAAGCCACACCCACTGAAACGGTGGCGAAAATTTTTGACAAGGGGGGGAGGAACCAGGCCGGGGCTGGGTTAGGGTTAGGGTTAGCGCCCTGCTCTTGAAGTGGCATCTGTGGCCAATGGGCTCTCGCTCCGTCTGCTGCGTCTGCCTGGGAGAAGGAGCCCGGGGAGGAAGGAAACCGCCGTTTAGGCGGTCTCGCCCCGCATCCCCGCAAACCGGCGTCCTTCAAGCGCTCCTCTCGGTGGGGCGTGCGTGCTTGCAGCTTGCCCACTCCTGGCCTCCTGAAGCCTTGCGACCCCCCCCTGCCCGGCCAAGCACTGCTCACCTGTGCTGGAAGGCACCTGGCGGTGCCGGTGGGTCTCCCTGGCGATGGACAGTCGGATGTGGCGCCCCCTCCTCCAGCCCAGGTCTTCGAGACGAGGCCTCAGGGCTCCTGGAGCTGCCCGTGTGCGGAGAGTGCTCGGCTGATCCCGGCTGCGCTTGGGCTGGAGGTAGCAGCTCCGTGTCCAACCGGCCATTGCCACCAGAAGTTGTGAGGCTTTAAAGAAGAGACTGGACTGCCATTTGTCTGAATATAGGGTCTCCTGATTGAGCAGGGGGTTGGACTAGTAAGACCTCCAAGGTCCCTTCCAATTCTGTGATTCTGTTATTCCAATCCCCCAAAGGCAAACAGGTGATTGAAAGAATTTTAAAAATTTAAGATCCCTCTCTCCTTGGGCATTTAGCCCAGTCAGGAATCCTCCCAGGCTGTTCAGGAACAGATCCCTTGGTAGGGAAGGGAGCCTTTTGATGTCGGGGTGCATAATTGAAACAGACTTCTCTTGTTAATCTTTTCTTTTTTTTTAAAATCCCTTTCTGTGTTTCCCCAGGGTCCATTGTACAGTCTGCTGAATCAGTAAGTACGGATTCCACCTCTGGGGGTATCGGAAGGCAAGAAGGCGGTTGAGGATGATGGGTGGGGAAGCTGCCACTGGCGGGAAGGTCCCAGGTGGCCCCTGTTCTGAGCGAGGTTTCCCAAGAGCCTGAAGCAAACTCCTTGTCCCGACAAAAAAAACCCTTTTTTTAACTGACTGTGATTCTGCTCATTCATATCCAGCAAAGTCTTTCGAGGGAGGATTTACGGTCACAGACATTATCTAGCTTGGAGAGCTGCCAGGCCGATCTCTGCAAAACCTGGCAAGGAGTCTCAGAGAGTCACGAACCAATTAAGCGAACTAATGGTCTCCTGCAAACTCCACTCCCCTGTCGCTCCTCTTTTATTTCCAAGGGGCCATTCATCGTCCACCTGTGGCCTTCCTCCCAAGTTGACCTCTGTTCTTTAGCTGTTGCCTTCGTCTGGCAAACTCACACTGGGAACAGGCTCCAGCTGTTCTTCTGCCTCACTGATGTCGGACTCTGAAGGCAGCTGATAACTGTCAGACGGCTCTGGCCCCCTCTCTGCCTCCGACACAGAGCCCTCCTCAGAGCCTTCCCCAGACTCCAGGACCGGCCCATCTTCCTCCCCAACCTCCTCACTGTCCGAATCTGCCGCCAGCTCTTCTGGCTGCTGGCCGGCCACAACACTCCCTTCCTGCTCTTTCCTTCCTCTGATCTGTTAGCTAACATTTTTTTCAGGGGTTGGTACTTTTGCAACCGAAGAAGACACAGCCGACCTGGAATGCCTACCTCCAGTGTTTTTCAAACTTGCAAATTTAAATTGCATGGATTTCCATTCCCAGTGTCCGTCCCCCCCCCCCCAGCTCAGAATGGCTGAGGAATTCTGGGAAATTGAACATTCACACCTCTTCCAAATTGGCACATTTGAAGTACACTGGTTTTGATCAGGCAATTCCCAGCGAGAAATTACAGGATGAGATCACCGTAAATCCTTTTTTTCCTCCAATGAATGGGTAGAATCAGCGATCAATTTTCTCGGAAAACCAAGGACAGGGCGGAGTGGTTATCTTAATGAAAAGGCTGGCTTGTTTCCAAACCTCACCTTTGTTTGTTTGTTTTTTCCCCCTTTATAGGCATCCATGTTATCTCCACCTTCTTCAAGTAAGGATTTTTCATCTCTCGTTTGTGCAAAACGCCTTATCCAGGTGTCCTTTGTAACCAAGTTTATTTCTGCAGGATTAAACCTTCAAGTTGTATCCAGAAAAAGGAAGATAGGGTTAGGCTTCACCAAATCACGCAGCAGACTCCTGGTCCCGACAAAAAAAAAAACCCATTTTGTTAAAGCGAAGGTGAATTCCTCTCGTTCCCCTCCAGCAAAGTCCCGGGCAAACAAGTCTTTCAAGGGTGAATTGACAACCACAGACCTTATCAGGCTTGGAGAGCTGCCAGGTTGATACCGTATCTCCCAAACGCCACGCTGTACAAGAAAATACATGGCAAGGAGGCACGAACAAATCCTCACTCTAATGAAGTGAACTAATTGTCTCCTGCAAACTCCACTCCCCTTTCGCTCCCCTTTTATTCCCTATGGGAGGGGCCATTCACCATCCACCTGTGCCTTTACTCCCGAGTCAGCCCTAGCTCCTTAGCTGTTCCCTTCTGCTGGCAGCTCTGCACATGCGCACATCGGGAACAGGCTCCAGCTGTTCTTCTGCCTCACTGATGTCTGACTCCGAAGGCAGCTGATAACTGGCATACGGCTCTGGCCCCCTCTCTGCCTCCGACACAGAGCCCTCCTCAGAGCCTTCCTCAGACTCCAGGACTGGCCCATCTTCCTCCCCAACCTCCTCACTGTCCGAAACTGCCGCCAGCTCCACTGGCTGCTGGCGGGCCACAACAGGTAGCTTTAGAACTCTGGGTTTTCGTTTTGGAACAGTGGTTAGAGTGCAGCACTGCAAGGCTCCTGCTGCTTCCTGCTGGCTGCCTGCAATTTGGCAGTTCAAATCTCACCAGGCTCAAGGTTGACTCAGCCTTCCGAGGTGGGTAAAATGAGGACCCAGATTGTTGGGGGCAAGAGGCTGACTCTGTAAACTGCTTAGCGAGGGCTTGTAAAGCACTGTAAAGCAGTATATAACTCTTAAGTGCTGTTGCTATTGCTATATACTTTATTCATTAAACATGAAACTCAGTCAACTGATCATTTAAAGATGTGTCACAAATACCAGTGACTGGTGCTAATGGTTGATAGGGGTTGCTGCCAGCCTCCTAGGTATCAACCAAGGACCTTCTTAAAATGTTAGATGTTCTGAGTAGCGCAGTTTTTTGCAATTCCTCTGGTGTTATTGCAGGAAGCTGCAATTTGTGGATGTATCTTGTAAAATTCTTAAACATGGTGCCAAATGCCCCGATGACAATGGGTATCACTGTTACATCATCATCATCATCATCATCATCATTATTATTATTATTATTATTATTTGGTTAATCTTTGGCGAGATTCACAGCCTTTGGGGCTGGTTGGTAGCTCAACAGCTCGAGCTACCTAACCAAGGACCTAGGAACTGTTAAGGTAACATCGGAGGATATAAGCTGTTCCAAGTAGGGTGGTTTTTTGTAGAGTCAGACTGTTCAAGTCAGGTAAATTTAGGATTTCCAAATAGCGAGGTAGCCCTTTAGGTATTGCTCCAAGGGCTCCAATTACAATTGGGACAATACATGATTTCTTTTTCCACAGTCGCTCAACCTCAATTTGCAAGTCCTGGTATTATTATTATTATTATTATTATTATTATTATTATTATTATTATTATTATTATTATTATTATTATTATTCTGTTCTCAACACAAAACAGCTCTTTGTCCCCTCTGTTCCAGGCATAACTACAGCTGCTCATAATGGTTCTCTCCCCATTTCCATTACCCTAAAGCAGTGTTTCTCAAACTTGGCGACTTTAAGTCCTGTGGACTTCAACTCCCAGAATCCCCCAGCCAGCATAGCTGGCTGGGGAATTCTGGGAGTTGAAGTCCACAGGACTTAAAGTCGCCAAGTTTGAGAAACACTGCCCTAAAGGGTTAAGGCTCTTTCAACAGACAGACCGAGCGAGGTTTTTTACGGGAATGCTTGGGGAGGGGAAGCATTTTTGAGCGTGTTTCTCCGGGTTGCCTCCAACAATTCAATCTGCTTGAATAATTCCCAGGGCGCTCATTTTCAGTCTCTACAGACTGCAAACGCGTACGCCGTTTCGGGTGGCGGGCAACTGGAGCAGAAAAAATAATTACAGTTTGGGGGGGGGAGGGGGACGGGATTTCTCCCTGCCGCCTCTTCGTCAACAAAATAGTCTTAATAAGCATGTGGAATCAGAGGCTTCTACCATCCCCTAGGGAGCCCTTGTTTTCCCAAATCAAAATATTGTGTCTTTTTTGTATATCATTTTTTTTTAAATGCAAGGGGTTCCTCCCAATTTTTCTTTTTCTTTTTAACTTTTCCTTTAAAAAAAAAACCACGTGTATCTATGTCAGGGTAGATTTCATTTAGATCGAGTTCATTTAAATCACTACTCAATTTAAATCATAATTTTTAAAGAGCAGCTCCTCATCTGACCCACCGTTGACTCACCGACAGTTGCAGAATATTCAGCCTCCTGCTACATACCGTATTTTTCGGAGTATAACGCTCACCTTTTTCCTTCAAAAAAGAGGCTGAAAATCTGGGTGCGTCTTATACACTGAATACAGCAATATTTTTGCCTCCCAAAACCCCACCCCCTTTGCAAAAATGGCCACGCATAGTCTTTAGGAGGTTTGTAGAGTGCTCCTGGGGGCTGGGGAGAGCAAAAATGAGTGAAAAACAGGCCGTTTTTTGTTCATTCTCCCCCCCCCCAACCTTCAGGAGCACTCTACAAACCTCCTAAAGGCTATGCATGCCCTTTTCTTTGACAAAAAATGGGCCATTTTTGGGAGGTCTGCAGAATGCAAAAACTTTTTTTTTTTAAATTTGCCTCTTCAAAATCTTGGTACGTCTTATACTCCGGTGTGTCTTATACTCTGAAAATTACAGTAACTGATCTCCATTTCATGCTGAATAAACTAAATTATCAATGTTTCTTAAATAGAAAACTATCTTTAGGTAGATTTTTACTCCAAAAGCATTTTATTAAAATAAATTTGATAAAAAAAAATTAAAAATCCATTTTTTAAAAAAAAAATCACTGATTTTTATCCACCTTGATCTTTCTCTGTGTGTGTGAGAGAGAGTGTGTGATTGGATGAGCCAGTGTTGGAAGAGAAAGGTGTGGAAATCTTTCGAATGAATTTTAAGCCTCTTTGGTAAAATTCGGGATAGAAACTAACCGTGTTTCTCTCTCTCTATTATGGCTGCAGTCCGGAAACCTCGTTACGTCCGGCGGGATCGTTCGCTCGTCACCTCAACCACCAGCACGACTCTGTCCGCCGAGACCCGGGTCAGCAACGTGTAGCCATCAGGACTTGTAAATATCAGGCCAGCCATTGAGTGGCCGGGAAAGCACCTACGAAGGGAATCGGCGACCGGGGGGCCAGTCGGCTTCTGTGTGACGAGTGGACTCATTCCAATCAGCGGGAAAACGGGGACTCTTAATGCGTTGGGTTACCTTTAGGAGAGAGACGTTTTTGGCGACCCGGATGGGATGCTGATTTTTAGCTTTCCTGGTTGCCAAGCAGCTTTGAGAAGTCTCTTTGCTCCGGACCCTGTGATTTCTACAGATTTAGATTGAGGCCAAGGAGCCAACGGCCATGCTTCAAAGGAAACTCAAGTGCCATATTTTGAGGTGGTGGGTGCGATTTTTGGAAACAAAACAGCACCGAAAATGCTTTCCGGAAGGGGGTGTTTCTCTCGGACGCGGGGTAGGCTGCTAGAAAGCACACTCCCTTCTTCCTGTGGTGTTATTTTTTTTCCTAGAGTTTGACCGAAGCCTTAAGCTCA
Organism: Natrix natrix natrix; assembly: GCA_029891615.1. Taxonomy (NCBI): domain Eukaryota; kingdom Metazoa; phylum Chordata; class Lepidosauria; order Squamata; family Natricidae; genus Natrix; species Natrix natrix. The sequence goes on from JAKRSK010008689.1 coordinate 808,708, forward strand.
GGGCAGCCTTGCCGTTTTTTGAGCGTTCAGATTTATTATTTTGAACGTTTTAAGCGTTTGATTCTCCCTTTTTAATCTTCGCACCCGAGTAGGGCACAGCCAGGTTTCCCTTTTTGTAGTAAAATTCTAGCCTGAATTTTTAGGAGGGGACGGAGGTGGCCGAACCCCAACTTGGACAGGCCTGGCCCATTTTTCCCCATGACCATGCTTGGCAGCCCCTTCAAGGGGTCAGTAGCTCACCCCATGGTCTCTGCTCACCAACAGTGGGAGAAAGGTAGGTGCTTGGGCATACAGCTAGTCCTCGACTTACGCCAGTTCATTTAGGGACCGAAGTGACAACGGCACTTGTTGTGACTTACGACCATTTTTCCCACGACCATCTTTTGCAGCATCCCCAGAGTCACGTGATTTACGGGTGCTTGGCAACTGGTTCACACTTACGACCGTTGCTGTGTCCCGGGGTCATGTGATCCCCTTTTGTCAAGCGACGGATGGAGACTAACCAAGGAGAGAAGAAGCAAGCTAGAACTAAGGAGAAATTTCCTGACCCTGAGAACACTTAGCCAGTGGAACAGCTTGCCACTAGAAGTTGTGGATGCTCCATCCCTGGAGGTTTTTAAGAAGAGATTGGACAACCATTTGTCTGAAGTGGTGTAGGGTCTCCTGCTTGGGCAGGGGGGGGGGAGGGGTTGGACTAGATGGCCTCCAAGGTCCCTTCCAACTCTGTGCACCTTCTGACAAGCCAAGTCAGTGGGGGAAGCAGATTCACTAAATCCACCAAGTTGCAACTACAGTGATTCCCTAGCCACAACTAGTACAACGGGGCAAGGCTCCCTTAACAAATGTCTCGTTTAGCAGCAGAGATTTGGGGGCTCAAATCACGGTCGTAAGTCGAGGACTGCTTGCATTCTCTCGGCGTCTCGTTTGGTGCTCCGTAAAAAAAAAAAAAACCTTACATCCTCCACAAAACGATCATGTTTTCTCCTCTTGCTTTTCCACTTGTACCCTGAGCAGAACTCCTGACTCGACTCCCTCCTTATGCATATCAAAGCGCGCCAGTCCTTAAACTCCCCGAAGGCCATACAAAGAAATTCAGCCACTTTAAATGCCCCCCCCACCCACCCAACGATTCCTCTGGGGGGGGGGGGACTGTTTCTTCAAACTTTTTTTTTTTAATTCAGGGCTGTGATCTTGATTCAAGAGAAGTTAGCTAGGATCTACAGCCGCAATCGGGAAGCCACGGCACGCATGCCGTCGCCCCACTTCAGCTCTGCTGCGCGTGCCTCCCGCCGGCCAGCTGGTCTTCAGGTCTCCTCTTGCTTTCGACTGCCTGGGTTGGCAGGATGGGAGTTCGCCCCGTTGGCATGGGAGTCCCGAACCTGGAAGGATGGGAGTTCGCCCCGTTGGCATGGGAGTCCCGAACCTGGATCGTCAGATTTCCAACCGACAAAGCTCAGCGTCTTAACCACTGAGCCATTGTGCTGTCCCAAAATAACATGCTCCGGGGAACGTGCGCGCCAGAGGTGGGCTCCTACCAGTTTGGCTGAACCGGTAATGGTTTACGATGGCCTGGGTCGCCCCCGAACCGTTTCTCCCACCATCTTGATTTTCAGTCCTGCGCATGCGTAGAACAAGGGGCGCACGCTTTGGGTACCCCAGAAAAGGTTAGCCATCGCTGATCTAGAGACCAGCGTCCATTCCTGTAAGGCCAAATGGGCGTTGTAGTCGTCACACGCTGATTAACAGAGTTGGAAGGGACCTTGCAGGTCATCTAGTCCAACCCCCTGCCCAAGCCTTCCCTCCGAAGGCAGCTGTCTTTCCCACCCACCCACCCCACCTAAAGTAGGACATTGTGTCCTCCCTGCCTTGCCACTATTTGGGGGGCATTTCCAAAAGAATACACAACCCCCACCCTTCGCGTCGGTCACGCTGGACGGGTTGACGGGGAGTTAAAATCCAGAAGGCTACGGCCAACCACAGGTTCCCTTAATCTTGTGATCCACGCACCTCCCATCTCTTAAAAAAAAAAAAGTGATATTTGTGTTAACTGAAGTTGCATGGTGATTAATTTAGGATCCTTTGCTTCCTTCAGACTCGTTAACAGTCCCCCGTTTGTGGGAAACTGACTTGGGAATAGCCTGTGGATGTCCTAATATATAAATATATATATTTAATTCCTTCTGAATTGACCGAAATTCTATGCAATGAAACCACGCGTTCTCCTTACGCACCGAAGCCAATCTCTGCATTTGTGGCTTGCTTTCGCTTGGGCTTTTAAATTTTTTTTCCATTTCCTCCTCCGCAGCGAAGTTTAGCAAAAAGCCGATGCTTTTTTGTTTCGTTGCCTTGTTGTGTGTTTCAACCCACAAAAGGACCAAAAGCCACTCTTGTTTCTTATTACAAGACAGGACGTTTCTCCCAATCGCAACCCGGAACGGACTGCACTGTCCGTAGAGGAGGGGTGGGGTGGAATGTGTTTTCTCTTTAATCAGAAAGAGTGAAAATTTTCTTTTTTTTGAAGTGAGCCATTGAAAACCAAATCACTGGAATCGAGAAGTTGTTGTTTTATATATTAAAAAAAAAATCCTTCACACTGTTGTGTCCAATGCAAAACGTGCAGCTTTGTATATAGACGTATTTTTTTTTCACTCCGTCCCCGTTCACCTCTTCCCCTTTCCCCTCTGCCGTGAATAAAAGCACACTGAATTTGACGTGTTTTTTCAATGTTCAGACGTGACTGATCAGATGCGTCGCTAGCACACAGGGCCCAGTTTAGAATGACTGACATGAGGGTTGGTTTTTCTTGGGAGGCTGCCCCAAAACTCAAGTCTTATCAGCATCCATCTCTGCATCAATAGAGGGATAGAATCAAGATCACGTGAAGTGTTGATACCATTTTATAATGCCTTGGTAAGGCCATACTTGGAATACGGCATTCAGTTTTGGTCACCACGATGTAAAAAAGATGTGGAGACTCTAGAAAGAGTGCAGAGAAGAGCAACAAAGAGGATTAGGGGACTGAAGGCTAAAACATATAAAGAACAATTGGTGGAATTGGGTATGTCTAGTTTAAGGAAAGAAAGAACTAGGGGAGACATGATAGCAATCTAGAACGGTTGCAGGAACTGGGTAATGGAACTTTGTCTGCATGGAGGGAAGTTTTCAGTGGGGTACCCCAAAGCTCTGTTTTAGGCCCAGTACTCTTCAACATCTTCATCAATGATTTGGATGAGGGAATAAATGGGAAACTCATCACATTTGCAGATGACACCAAGCTAGCAGGAATAGCCAACACTCCAGAAGATAGGCTTAAGATACAGAAGGATCTTGATCTAATAAAATGACATGCAATAGTGAAAAGAGTAAGGTTCTACATTTAGGCAAGAAAAACAAAATGCACAGGTACAGTATAGGTGGTACCGTGCTCAATAGTAGTAACTGTGAAAGGGATCTTGGAGTCCTAGTGGACAACCATTTAAATATGAGCCAGCTGTGTGCAGCAGCTGCCAAAAAAGCCAACCCAGTTCTAGGCTGCATCAACAGAAGGATAGAATCAAGATCACGTGAAGGGTTAATGCCACTTTATAATGCTTTGGTAAGGCCACACTTGGAATACGGCATCCTGTTGTGGTAGCCACGATGTAAAAAAGATGTGGAGACTCTAAAAAGAGTGCAGAGAAGAGCAAGAAAGAGGATTAGGGGACTGGAGGCTAAAACACGAAGAACGGTTGCAGGAACTGGGTATGTCTAGTTTAATGAAAAGAAGGACCAGGGGAGACATGATAGCAGTCTTCCAATATCTTAGGGGCTTCCCCAAAGAAGAGGGAGTCAAGCTATTCTCCAAAGCACCAGAAGAAGCAATGGGTGGAAACTAATCAAGGAGAGAAGCAACTTGGAACTCAGACATTTCCTGACAGAACAATTAACCAGTGGAACAACTTGCCTCCAGTCGTTGTGAATGCTCCAACACTGGAAGTTTTTAAGAAGAGATTAGACATTGGCAGAAAATGGGCACATCGGATGCGTTTACCCATTTCATAGTCCGTGACTCTTAATAAAGTCCAGCCAATCTGAAGGTGAGCCGATCAACCCTCTTTGCAGTTTCCTAAAGATTTTGAGACAATGTCAAGCCCAATTTGCATTTTGAGGGCACAATTCCTTGTAGAATTTTCTAAAATCTCAACAGGTATACAAATGGAAGAATTGTGAATTTGCCAAGAAAACCAGGAAGAGATGGGCCTATACTGTACGTACACAGTATATAATGTGCCACCCCTCTCTCTCACACACACATACATGTCTATCTAATTATATATCACCTATATATCCATCCATAGCTAGCTAACTAGCTAGCTATCAACCCCAAGTGCCACCCGCTCATCACAAAATCTCCAGAATCGTAAAGCCTACAAACTTGAAATTTGGCAGGTATGTTCCTCTTCACTTCTAGGTGCTTGCTAAGAAAGGATTTTTCAAAATGACCATCAGATCATTAGTATTTCTTATACAGTATGATATTAACACGCTCTAATGCTACGGAGTTCTACTCCCTCTCCCCACCTGAAAAAAACTCTGTTCCAACTGACAGTTGCCTCACATTCCGTTACCTCAGTTCAAACTGGCAGACATTTCTTCACTCGGGAGCGGCCTGAGGCTCCTTACGGTACTTAACGTTGGTACCTCACCAAAATGTCTATGCCTTCCACCTATGGAACTGCGTCCAGACTCAACGTGGCAGGAGCGATATTCCCGCATGTGTTTCAATCCGACCACCACTGAGCCAATGGATTGTGAACTGAATTTTCCCTGCATAGCCTGATCACATAGGTTCATCACGAAGCATGGGTAACCAGCTAGTATATATATAAAGTCTTATACACTGGATGAACTGAAGTGTGTTTTCAACTGTAATAGAAATGGACTGTCCCACTGGACCAATTAAACTCCAGTTCCGTATATAGCTAGCCAAGAATAAATACTTTTGAGTAAAATAAAATATAATTTCGTGTGTGTGTGTGTTTTGTTACCTTGGCTTTGCTTCCAGGTAGTTGTTGTTCCAAATTACTTGCCAACAATCTAGGATTTTTCTCTCCGTATGGAAAATCATTCAAAAAAGATATAGGATGGTGAATTGCCTCGATTGAATGTTTGCCGCTGGAATCGTGGCAAAGGAGGAATTACGGTGGCGGTCGGGAAGGAACCGAAGTGGCTCCTGCTAATGTATAAATTAAGATTCATTTATAAACAGTTTTGTGTTGTTTGCGCAACCAGCCACACAAACTTCCCAGCCTTTTTCCAGCTGGGATCCTTCCGTTTTGCGACTGCCCAAGGAACAGAAAGGAGAGGAACAAATTCTGAAGTTTTTTGTTTTGTTCTGAAAGCTAGATTAGTAGAAGAAAATATTGTGGTTGGTTTGACCCCTGGTGATGCGTCGTCTGCTGGGAAATTGCATCTTTTGCCTCCTCCTCCTCCTCCTCTTGCCAGTCCTAATTTTAAAAAGAAATTCATTCTATCTATCTATCTATCATCTATCTCTCTCTCTCTATCTATCTATCTATCTATCTATCTATCTATCTATCTATCTATCTATCTATCATCATCTATCTATCATCTATCTATCATCTATCATCTATCTATCTATCATCTCCGGACCAAACGTAATTTCTACAGTTGGATTTTCCCCCTTATCAAAGAGAGCCCCCTTGAGGAGTCCTGTGAAGCCGTTACCATGGCAACTCCACTGTGCTGTACAGTAGAAGCCATTTTAAGGCACAACAGGCTGTATCTTAACAGAACACATACACCGAAAGGTGTTAGGCCCATCTTAACCCCACAGTATTTTTTTCCAGAGAGTAAGTCACCTGGGCACAAAGTTTGATTGAAATTGCTCGAGGCATTCCAGAGTTATGCTGAAACATACACACATACATACAGAGAAACTTTTATATATATAGATGAAATGTATCTGCTGCCCATCTCAACTACACTTCGGTACCACGAAGGAAAATCAAGAGATTGAGAAGGTTTTGAAAAATATTTCAGCTACAGAGAGAAGGGTGTAAAGTGCCCAATTTTGCTTTTAATAATCCTTTCCCCCTTCTATTAAAACTCCGTCATTCGATGCAAGCCATCAATTACCATATCCTGTCTAAAAAAAACCGCTTTCTTTAATAATGTTACTTATTCACAATCCTTTCGCGCGCCAATATATCGCTCTGATTTACAGTCTTATTAATGTTTAAGCATTCTCCTGGATAGGATTAACCTGTTACAAAGACGGTGTTAGATCTGGGCAACGAGAGAGCAGACTGCGGACACGGAGTGACTTAACAGCTCTTTATTAGTAGTAGTAGTGATCCAGCTTGCTCTGTGGTCGGAGGGTTCCCCTTTTATAGGAATCGGGTACGCCTCTCGACCAATCAGAACGATACCTGTTTCCCGCTGTAGCAGCGGACCAGAGAGGAGACTTGCTGCGATATATGCTAATATCTAACACCCCTCCCCTCCTAGACGGAACGTTGCGGTTAGTGATATAGTCCTTAAGATACGTTGGTGTTTGCCTTACTCGGGAGGAACGTCGCAGTTCGGGTTGGTTAGAAGTAGTTGCAGGATCGGTTGCTTTCTCTGTTTCGTTTTCGGGCGTTTGCAGGCTTTCGTTGCTTTGGCGTTCGGGGGTCTGCTCGCTTTCGTTGCTCGAGGGTTGTTCCGTTTCGCGCTCGACCTCTTGTTCTGTCCTGGGCTCGCAGGTGTAGTTCTCTGTGTTGGGGCTCTCGAGTGGCTGACTTTGCATTGGCAGGTAGCTCTCATTCTCTGTTCGTAGATCTGAGTGCGCCAGGCGACCCCGTAGTTGATCGATGTGCCTTTTCCAGTTCCGCCCATCTTCTAGTTCTAACAGATACGATCGTGGACCCGTGATGCCAATGACCCTTGCCGGCATCCACAATGTCCCCCCTGCATAGTTGTGGGCATATACTGAATCCCCTATGCTAAAACTCCGAATTTTGCTTGTGGAGTCTGGGGGTGCTGTGGCAGAGTAATTTGGGTGAAGACGGTCCAGGTGAGACCGTAGACGGCGGCCCATGAGTAGTTCAGCGGGGCTCCTACCCGTTGTGGCGCTGGGGGTAATGTGTTGGATTAATAGGTAATGGTCAATGCGTGTTTGCCAATCACCTGGACCCATCCTAGCGAGGGCCTTTTTTGCGGATCGCACCATTCTCTCCGCCTGTCCGTTTGATGCCGGATGGAATGGCGCAACGAGGGCATGCCGAATTCCCTGACCTGCTAAGTACGTCTCGAATTGCATGGCCGTGAACTGGGGCCCGTTATCGGAGACCAGGAGGTCGGGCAGGCCATGAGTGGCGAAAAGTCGCTGTAGAGCCTTAATGACTGCCTCTGCCGTGGTTGAAGTCATTAGGACTACTTCTAGCCATTTGGAGTATGCATCCACAACTATAAGGAAAGTCTGACCTTGAACTGGCCCTGCGAAATCGATGTGTATTCTCGACCAGGGTGCTTTTGGCTTTTCCCATTCTGTGGCGGGCGCTTCCGGGGGTGCTGGTCTCGATTCTTGGCATGGATCGCAAGTGGCCACCCACTCCTCTATCTCTTTGTCCATGTTTGGCCACCACACGTAACTTCTCGCTAACGCCTTCATCCTAACGATCCCCGGATGCCCCACATGTAATGCATCTAACACATTTCTACGTAAAGCATAAGGAATAACAACTCGATCCCCCCACAATAAACAACCTTGTAACACTGAGAGTTCGTCCCGTTTCGACCAAAACACTTTGAATTCCGGGCCCACGTTTCCCTTCGGCCACCCCCTCCAAACCCAAGTTTGAACTTGCTTTATTATATTGTCTCTAGAGGAGAACCTTGCAATGTCGCAGGAAGAAACCGGTCCTGAGTCCAAACAGTCAATGAGCAACACCGGTACTTCAGGAGTGGGGTCTGGCAAAAGGTCCGGTAGTGGGCAACGGCTGAGTGCGTCTGCGTGTCCTAGAGTGGAGCCCGGTCGATGAATCAACTTGTAGGAGTACGCAGCCAGGAAAACAGTCCATCTGGTCATGCGTGGAGAAAGGGAGACTGGAGTGGGGCGGTTTCCCGCCAAAAGTCCCAACAGCGGTTTGTGATCTGTAATTAGTTCAAAGTCGCGGCTGTAGAGGTATTCATGGAAACGTTTGACTCCAGCTACAGCAGCTAACGCTTCCCTGTCCATCTGACTGTAATTCCTCTCGGCCGATGAAAGAGTCCTGGAGTAGAAAGCGATGGGTGCTTCGTTTCCGTTTGGCATCCTGTGGCTAAGGACTGCGCCAACTCCAAAAGGTGATGCGTCGCAGGTCAATACCAGCGGTAGTGTCTGGCTGTATTGGACTAACAGCGAGTCAGTGGTGAGCAGGCGCTTTACTGCGGCAAAAGCTGCTGCTTCGGATCATCCCCATCTCCATGGTGCGTTCCTCTGGAGTAGTCGATGTAACGGCTCAGCAACGGTCGCCTTCTGTCTCAGAAAAACGCTGTAGAAGTTAAGTAGTCCGAGGAAGGCCTGCAACTCGGTCTGATTCCGTGGTGTGGGGGCATCCTGGATCGCCTTAATTTTTTTTGAAGTGGGGTGTATTCCCTGACCATCGATTCTATAACCCAGGAATTCTACGCTAGGCACGTTAATTTGGCATTTTTCCTTTTTCAGGCGGAGACCCTTCTCTCTGATTCTGGCCAAAACAGTCCTGACTCTTTTATTTAATTGCTCCTCGTTTGCAGCGGACACTAAGATGTCGTCGAAATAGGGGACGACTCCCGGTATCCCTTGCAAAAGTCGTTCCATGACGCTCTGGAACAACCCTGGAGCGACGCGTAATGAGTCTGTAGAGCCTGTTGCAACGCCGTCCATGATACCGCTTGTATTGGAGTAGGCGAGGTGAGGTCTCTGGCCGTGTTGAAGACTTCCTTTCCACAGTAGCCGAGGAAGATGTTTTTCTTTCGGGCGTCGGTTATCCCCGTGTATTCGTTCGCTTCGAGAAAACACTCAAAACGAATCATGAAGGCTTCCCATTCGTCGTTCGCTGGGTCGAATGGAGCGGGGGGAGTGTGCATCGCCATCTTCTCTTGTTTGAATTTGCCGCGCTGCGGTGTCCTGCGATGGCTGCCGGAATTTCTGCCGAATTCCTAGGCTGGATCAAATCCGGAGATTCTGAAGTAGCGTTCTTCGTCCTATCTGTCTCTCGATTCCACCTTCGTCGCCAATGTTAGATCTGGGCAACGAGAGAGCAGACTGCGGACACGGAGTGACTTAACAGCTCTTTATTAGTAGTAGTAGTGATCCAGCTTGCTCTGTGGTCGGAGGGTTCCCCTTTTATAGGAATCGGGTACGCCTCTCGACCAATCAGAACGATACCTGTTTCCCGCTGTAGCAGCGGACCAGAGAGGAGACTTGCTGCGATATATGCTAATATCTAACAGACGGTATTAAGGACCGGGTTCTAATTCTCCGAAGACAGTTGGTGGGTTTGCATTTTGATGGCGAAGCTTGTAATATTGGAGCCCCCCCCCTTTCTTTTTAGAAATCAATTTTGTATGTTCGGTCCAACGGCTCTGAAAAAGTAATAAGCTTTGGAAAACATATCTTCATTGGTTCCTGACTCTCCGAGACTCCTTGCCAAGTTTTGCAGATCTCGGCCTGGCAGCTCTCCAAGCCAGATAAGGTCTGTGACTGTAAATCCTCCCTTGAAAGACTTTGCTGGAGGTGAATGAGCAGAATTCACAGTCAATTAATAAAAGGGTTTTTTGTCAGGACCAGGAGTTTGCTTCAGGCTGCCAGGAAGCCGAGGTCAGAACAGGGGGCCATTCTGAGACCTTCCCTCCAGAGGCAGCTTCCCCACCCATCATCCTCAACCGCCTTCTTGCTTGTGATGCTTTGCAATACGTTGAGGACTGCAATTGGTGCGGGGATCATTATTTATTTGGAAACAAATGACATTAAAAACGCCCGCTTTGTTTTTACACTTCCAGACGACGTGTTCGATTCCAAGCCGTATCTAGCCAATTTTTTTATTGCTTTCAGAGCGAATTTTGCCCAATCTAGATTGCGTTGGCTCTTTTCAATAAACTTTCCTTCCCTGTTTGCAGCCAGGTCAAACCTGATCCAACCCGCCCCAGTCAGTATCTCTCCATCTGCTTTTGGTTTGCCAGAAATGACTGGTGGTTTCTTTTTTGTTTATTTTTTATTTCATTTACCTGGTTTAAACTTCTGCAGGAATCATTAAGGAACGAGCGCCCTTATCTCTCTTCTCTCTCTCTCTCTCTCTTCTCTCTCTCTCTCTCTCTCTCTGCCTCCTGGCCAAAGAACCAGCTTCCACTTTAAAGGAGGCCGTAAATATTCCCTCCGTCCAATACAATTGGCAACATACACCCAGTAGCCGTATATGTGGAAAGAGCAATAAAACGAGTTTGTGTGGCTTGTTAAAAAGAAGAAGAAAAAAAAGAGAAGGAGGAGGAGGAGGAAACCAAACAGCTTTCTAGGATCCAGACTACTCCAGCAGAAAAGAGCGCCAGCAAGGCAGAATTGGCCAGATTGGAGTCAAAGGGCATCTCAAAGGTCATCTAGTCCAACCCCCTCCCCTTCGGCGACACAGGAAAAACAGCCTCAGGGCCAAGGACATTGCTGGTGAGATGCAGCTCCCGACGGCGTTCTCAGGCCATCGATTCTTTTATCAAACCGACTGACAACCGATCCTCCGATATGGATTTTGTCCCTAATTTATTCCCTGCCTTATCTGGAGCAACATATTATTCCTGATAAAAAGATTCTACACCGTGGATTTTCTACGCAGGCTTAGGAACATGCTTTACAGCTCTGGTTTATGTTTTTTTTCCCCTAACCATATTTTATTATATTTATACTGAGAGAGGAGGGGAGGGAGGGAGGGAGGGAGAGAGAAAGTTGTAGGTAGGTAGGTAGGTAGATATAGATAGACATAACTAGGCAGGCAGGTAGATAGGTAGGTAGGTAGGTAGGTAGAGAGATAGGTAGGTAGGTAGATCAATAGATGTAGATAGGTAGGTAGTTATAGACAGACATAGGTAGGTAGATAGATATAGACAGGCAGGCAGGCAGGCAGACAGACAGACAGAGACAGACAGACATAGATAGATAGATAGATAGATAGATAGATAGATAGATAGATAGATAGATAGATAGATGATAGGTAGGTAGGTAGGTAGGTAGGTAGGTAGGGATAGAGAGATAGACAGACAGACAGATAGAAATAGATACATAGGTAGATAGGTAGGTAGGTAGGTAGATATAGATATACATAATTAGGTAGGTAGGTCAATTAGATAGAGGATAATCAATAGATTGATACATCAGATAGGTAGGTAGGTAGACTAGATAGGTAAATAGGTAGATTGGATGGATTGATGGATGGATGGATAGATAGATGATAAGACAGATAAACAGAGACAGACAGACAGGTAGGTAGATATAGATAGACATAATTAGGTAGGTAGGTCGATTAGATAGATAGAGGATAATCAATAGATTGATTGATAGATCAGATAGGTAGGTAGGTAGACTAGATAGGTAGATAGGTAGATTGGATGGGATGGATGGATGGATGGATGGATGGATGGATGGATGGATGGATGGATGATAGATAGATAGATAGATAGATGATAGATAGATGATAGATAGATAGATAGATAGATAGATGATAGATAGATAGATAGATAGATAGATAGATAGATAGATAGATAGATAATAGATAGATAGATCAAGTGTGATTGGGCACACCAGAAATTTTTCTTCAGTGCATAAGCTCCCAGTGTACATAAAAGACATAAGTGATATATCATTCTGTTATGGTATAAAGCCACTTTGAGGACCCCCATCAATCCACGTCTTGCCTTCCCAGTCTCAAAGGGGGGGGACGAGATTCGCAAGTTTTGGGGGCTGGAATGAGCTCCCCCTGATGCAGCTCAGCGCAACACATCTCTGCCCATCTTTGAAGCGTGGGTCAAAAAAAGAAAACAGCCCATCCTTGCATCTCCAGCATAAAAGAGCCTTGCCTTCTCCTCCTTCCTTGCTAATGAGCTCGGCTGACTAATTCTGGCTTGTTAAGCAGGACGGTGTCAGCGGGCGCTTGCTCACCGCTTTGTTGGGCGATCACGGGGCCCTCCGGCTTCCAGAAGAGTTTCTCTCTCCCTCCGTCTGAGGCGCATTCCCTCCATAGTTCAGAAGGCAATTAGCGTGTCTGGACTCATGCGCTCCTGAGGTGGCCTCTCCGCACGCATCCTTTCCGGAGCTGCATTCATTCAAAAGGGTTACGCTGGGCACCCGTGCGTCCTGACGGCAGGCAAGCCAAGTTTCCCTTAGGTCCTGATCTGACCTGGGATTCCCAAAGAACAGGAAGCAAACTCCTGGTCCCTGCAAAAGCCCTTTTAATTAAATGACTGTGAATTCTGCTCATTCACCTCCAGCAAAGTCTTTCGAGGGAGGATTTACAGTCACAGACCTTCTCTGGCTTGGAGAGCTGCCAGGCCGAGATCTGAAGAACTTGGCAAGGAGTCTCGGAGAGTCAGGAACCAATGAAGCGAACTAATTGCCTCCTGCAAACTCCACTCCCCTTTCGCTCCTCTTTTATTCCCTCTGGGAGGGGCCATTCATCGTCCACCTGTGGCCTTACTCCCAAGTCGATCCCTGTTCTTTAGCTGTTCCCTTTGTCTGGCAACTCACTGGGAACAGGCTCCAGCTGTTCTTCTGCCTCACTGATGTCTGACTCCGAAGGCAGCTGATAACTGGCATACGGCTCTGGCCCCCTCTCTGCCTGCGACACAGAGCCCTCGTCCGAGCCTTCCCCAGACTCCAGGACTGGCCCATGTTCCTCCCCAACCTCCTCACTGTCCGAATCTACTGCCAGCTCTGCTGGCAGGCCACAACAGATCCCAACCGCCCTCTTAAGTTTGAACCAGCTAGATGAGGTGGTTTCAGTGGGGTTGACCGGATGGTTTTTCTGGCACCCAAACGTGCTTTTGATCCAAATCAGAGCCGAGTGGAGCTGAACTCAGGCCGGCCGAGGAGGGCTTTGATTGACATCTTGCCTTGAGCAAAAAATAAAAAATAAAAAAACCAAGCCTGTTTAGAAGGGCTTCTGGGCAGGTCAAAAGTTTTTGTCTTCCCTCTCCTTATATCTGATAACCAAAGCACGTGGTCGGGAGACAGATAAAAGTACATTCTTTGTGGTTCCAGCCAAATATGTCCACCTCCAACTTACTGCTTCCTTCACACCAAATTCCTTTTCGTGAATTATTATAGTTGGAGGCCCTCTGGATTTTGAAGGCCTCCGTCTTGACTGCTTAGCCTAGGGACGGCCCTTGGGGGCTGAATTCCAAGATAAAAAGCACATTTTGAGTGCAGGAATGTGAAACTCGATAAACCAAGCAAGGTCCAAGTGAATCCTCCTTGCTATCTGTTTTTTTTTCTCCTTTGATCTTATTCAAATTTAAAGAATGCAGAAGAACAGAGCTGGAGGGCCCTTGGAGGTCTTCTAGTCCAACCCCCTGCTTAGGCAGGAAACCCTACACCACTTCAGACAAATGGATATCCAACATCTTCTTAAAAACTTCCAGTGTTGGAGCATTCACAACTTCTGGAGCCAAGTTGTCCCTCTGATTAATTGTTCTGACAGTCGGGATATTTCTCTTCAGTTCTAAGTTGCTTCTCTCCTTGATTAGTTTCCACCCATTGCTTCTTGTTCTATCCTCAGGTGCCTTGGAGAATAGTTTGACTCCCTCTTCTTTGGGGCAGCCCCTGGGATATTGGAAGACTGCTCTCATGTCTCCCCTGGTCCTTCTTTTCATTCAACTAGACATACCCAGTTCCACCGTTCTTCATGTGTTTTAGCCCCTAATCCTCTTTGTTGCTCAAATTCCAGGCGCCGATTGGAGGAAAAGTTAGGTTTTATTTATTTACAAAGTTTATATTGCCACCCACTCACTTTCAGTGACTCTGTCTGGGCGGCTTGAAACTAATAAAAACCCAATTAAAAGAATGAAAAACGATATGTTCCCACCCACTTGGTGATGCAGTCAAACAAGCCACTTTATAGGCTCCATTCTTTCTCGGGCTCTTTGGCAGAATCAGGACTTCAGAGCTTTACGAAAGAGTGGGGACCCATCTCTTCTCCGTGGAGATGACATTCTAGGGAGACACCACCGAGAAGGCTGCTCTGACCGAGGCTTCCCAAGAGCCGGAAGCAAACTCCTGGTCCAAACAAAAACCCCTTTTATTAACTGACTGTGAATTCTGCTCATTCTCATCCAGGAAAGTCTTTCGAGGGAGGATTTACGGTCACAGACCTTATCTGGCTTGGAGAGCTGCCAGGCCGATATCTGCAAAACTTTGCAAGGAGTTTCGGAGAATCACAAACCAATGAACTAATGGTCTCCTGCAAACTCCACTCCCCTTTCGCTCCTCTTTGATTTCCTCTGAGAGGGGCCATTCATTGTCCACCTTTGTCGACCCTTGTTCTTTAACTGCTCCCTTTGTCTGGCCACTCTGCGCATGCCCACACTGGGAACAGGCTCCAGCTGTTCTTCTGCCTCACTGATGCCTGACTCTGAAGGCAGCTGATAACTGTCAGACGGCTCTGGCCCCCTCTCTGCCTCTGATACAAAGCCCTCATCAGAGCCTTCCCCAGGACTGGCCCAGGTTCCTTCCCAACCTCCTCACTGTCTGAATCTGCTGCCAGCTCTGCTGGCCGCTGGCGGGCCACAACAAAAGAACCTCTTCAGAGAAAACCAGCTTGGTTGGAAAGAAACATAGCAAAGTTTGTGGGAATTCTCAATTATCCAGATTTTGGTTGCCTTTAAAAACAGAACTAGACTTTCTTGCCCCCCCCCCCTGAAAACATTTTCGCTTCTCATCCGAAAGAGCGTCAAGAACTGAGAAAGCTTCTTGGGATGAGAAGTGAAACCTTTTCAAGGGAAAAAAAGAAAACCTAAGGAAGCCCAGTTTGGAAAAAAGCACCTTTGGGACACACAGTGAAGTGCTCCAACATTAGGATAGCTTAAGCTCATGCCAGTTAGCTGCAGTGGGAGAACTTGGCTCTTTTAAATGCAAGGCAGGCAGAAATCCAACAGGTGCCTTCGCCGCAAAGGCCTTGCTTGATGGTGGCCGCGTTCCTTTCATCCGTTCTCCGGGAGCTGCAAATCATTGTCGGCTGACTTTTAATTGCCTGGGAAAAAGAGCTGATGTCAACCCGGGGAGAATGCTGGCTATTCCTGAAATTGGGAAATGGGGCCGGTGACTCATCCCTTAAACGGCGAGGGTGGCATGACTTCATCGGCCTTGTGCCTGCCGAGCGCACCCGGTAATTCTTACATAATCATAATCGCAGCAGGAGCGCAGTTAAGATGGAGCGCAAAGGCCAATTAAAAGAGCCTCCGCGCGGTTTTAATGACTCTGACGGCAGAAATGCTGAATCAACGCTCAGCCATCTGAAGTCGGTTGGTGGGAAACTGGTTGTTCGCCTCGCCGGCTCGCTTTGAAACGGGACTCCTTCCAGAGGGACGGGTGGGGCGGGACTTCAACTCCCAGAAGTCTCGGCGGTAGGGAATGCTGGGAGGCGAAGGGGGAGATGTCCCAGAATTCTCTCCGAGGGCCAAACTGGGGGATTCTGGGAACGGGAGAGGCTTCCTAAATCCCCCCCCCCCCCCCCGGTAGTACAAAAATAAATAAATCTACGAGATTTGATCTCTACGAGATCACGGAGAGAAGCAACTTAGAACTGAGGAGAAATTTCCTGACGGTGAAGAGAATTAACCAGTGGAACAACTTGCCCTCCAGAAGTTGTGAATGCTCCAACACTGGAAGTTTTTAAGAAGATGTTGGATAACCCTTTGTCTGAAGTGGTGTAGGGTTTCCTCCCTGAGCAGGGGGTTGGACTAGAAGACCTCCAAGGTCCCCTTCCAACTCTGTTATTCTATTCTATTCTCTATTCTATTCCGTTCCATTCTCTCCTATTCTATTCTATTCTCTCCTATGCTATTCTATTCTACTCTCTGCTATTCTATTCTATTACATTCCATTATCTCCTATTCTATTTCTATTCTATTATCTTTCTCTTTCTATTCTATTCTATTCTCTCCTATGCTATGCTATTCTATTTCTATTCTATTCTATTTCTATTCTATTCTATTTCATTCCATTCTCTCCTATTCTATTCTACTCTCTCCTATGCTGTGCTATTCTATTTCTATTTCTATTCTATTCCATTCTCTCCTATTCTATTCTAT
>JAKRSK010008689.1:830000-1204032 GCA_029891615.1 Natrix natrix natrix
CAAGGTCCCTCCCCACTCTGTTATTCTCTTTCTAATCCGTTTGCTTTGGGACATGGATTTAATACCGTGAAGATGGATGGATAAAGCTGCTGAAGGAACCTCACGTTTAGGAGGGGGAGGTTGATATCCTGGAAGGAGATCTCTTCTTGGAAAAACAAAAAGAGGGGGGATTGCAATGGAGTATCCGGAAGAAGAGCGAGCTCCCTCCAACGGCAACTTTCAGCCGAAATCAAGACTCGTTGAATTCAAACTCCGCTTGGGGGAGATTTTGCGATGGGGTCGAGGAGCAATTCTTCAAGGATGGAGGCTTTTTTTGCAGGCCTAAAACCTTTAGAAAACTTTTAGGAGAGTCCAGGATGTTTTGCCCCTTATAAATTCCTTCCACAGATCCTTTGCAAAAAAAACCAACTTCGAAGTCCGTAGCAATGCTGTAAGCTTTTTCCTAGCAAAATCGAGCACTAGTAAACTCCATCCTCTGAATAATGTCAAACATCACCCCAACTTCTTTGGGGAAATGATTGGGATGACTCAGTTTCTTTAGGGTGACTTTTACATTCTCCAGAGCAGTTAGGCTCAGAAACCAGTTTTACTGGTTTTGGGGCAGCAGAATCACCAATTAGCTTTAGTTACCCACCATCTCCATCATACCACCACCCATTTGGGCTTTAAGTGCACGCTAGCTTACAAATTTTGCTGCCTTTCCATGCTTTTTGGCTGGCGAGATTTGAATATAGAATACCGGAGTTGGGAGGGATCTTGTAGGTCATCTAGTCCAACCCCCTGCCCAAGCAGGAGACCCCTAACAATTTCTGACAAATGGCAGTCCCGTCTCTTCTTGAAAGCCTCCAGGGATGAAGCTCCTCCAACTTCCGAAGGCAACTTGTGTTCCATGGGTTGATTGTTCTCACTGTCGGAAAATTCCTCCTTATTTCCAGGTTGAATCTCTCCTTGGTCAGTTTCCATCCATCATTATTCCTTGTCTGGCCTTTGGATGCTTTGGAAAATAGGTTGACCCCCCTCCTCTCTGGGGCAGCCCCTCAAATATTGGAAGATGCTCTCCTGTCTCCCCTGGTCCTTCTCTTCGCTAGACTCTGCCTTCTCTGCATTTCTCAATTTCTTAGAAGTTGCTCCCTCTAGTAAAGTTTCCAGTTTTAAAAAGTAAAGAGTTGGGTTCAAATGCAACAGAAGGAGCTTTCAAACTTTTAAGTATGTCATGGTTAGCTTCCCAGCTGAATTTCCTGGGAGTTAAGAGGGAATTGGAGGAATCGCAAAATAAAAATAAGGATTTTTTTAAAAATCCCAGCTTTTGCCTTCTGCCCCCAAATAGACAGGTGCCAAGTTCAGAGAAATTAAACACGCCATAAATTTTAAAAAAAACAAGCGGTTAGCGCAATTGGCTGGGGATTGAATACGACCGGTAGTTCCTATTTAGAATGAGATAAAAGCAGAAGGTGCGGTCAGATTATGCCGAGATTATGAGAACCAGGAAATTCCCCCCTCTGTGGTTTTTTGCTTGATCATGCTTGCAACGTGGGGGGGAAAAAAAACCCAGCAAAGCCAAATTAAAATAGGAGAACTCGCTACGGAGGGAAAAAATCTGACAATATCGGAGCTGTTTTTCGCCTGTGTGTCTTTTTTGCAAGCCGATGGTGGAAATAACATTTATTTAGATATTTGGAAGGCGCGTCTGTTGTAAAACAGCAGAAGGATGCTCTTCCAATGCCTGGCTGGAGGGATGTAAATCTCTTTGCGGGAGAATCAGAAAACTGGTCCTCATTTTTGGACGATCTCACATCTCTGTCCCCTTGCATAATCCGACAAATCCCAGGATTCCACAAGAGAGAAAATTGCTGGGTTTTTTTCCTGGACATCCAAGAAGAACAAGAGGCTTCCCTTAAGGTTTGGGGTCAGGCGTGGGTAGTCCCAAAGCTGGCAAGAGGTGTGTGTGTGTGTGTGTGTGTGTGTGTAGAGTAAAGCTTCGCAATTCATTTTTTGCTTCAGCTCCTAAAAACACAACAAAGGGCAGATTGCGTGGGAGTTTAGCCACGCTGGCATCTGTTATCTCCCTATCATCCTGAACGGACTCGTATACTGGTTTGTCTTAGGCTTTGCGTGCAGCCGGCCAACACTGCCCCTCCCCAGCAAACAAGGTCTCTACCTGGGACCCCCCGAGATCCCTTGTGGATTTCATGGAGACAGCAACGCTACTGCCTTCTCAATTTAGGAGAAGCACCGGCTGGGGTACGTGTGATTTTATTTTATTTTTCCTCTTTTCACGCAGCTCTTTCTTGGTGTTTTTGAGAAAGGGGGGAATTCTCAAGTGTTGGAGTTCCCAGTTTCCAATAGCTGCTATTCTGGACAAGTGAAGATCTGGTGGATTTTTATTCCCGTGGAAGGTTAAGGAAGTTTTGGAGAAGAAAAAAGGGGTGGGGTCTTAGAAAGATTTAGAAAATAAACGTCTACGGCAGTGTTTCTCATCCTTGGAAACTTTTAAAGATGGGCGGACTTCAACTCCCAGAATTTTCCTGCCAGCATGGGTGGACTTCAATTCCCAGTTGAAGTCCACCCGGCTTAAAGTTGCTCTGATTTGAGAAATACTGATGTAGGATGACTCCATGTTGGCTTAATATTCATCCCATTTTCTTATTTCCCCAGGTTCTGTCATGTCCTGCTTAACCCAGATCTGGCACACTGAAGTGCCAGAATCGCCTCCCTCGTCTCCCCAAAGCCCAATCCCGGCGGACCCCCGCGAGAGACACATCCCGCTCAATCCGATCGTGATCACGTCTCCCTCTGCGGAAAACAGGCCCGCCGTGTGTTCGCCTGTGGGGTCTCCCTTGAGCTCCCCCATTGACGGGAAGACCAGGCTGGGCTCCCCAACGGAGCGGCCCACCTCGCCGATCGAATGCTCCATCTGCTTCAACACCTACGACAACCTCTTCAAGACGCCCAAGGTCCTCCAGTGCCATCACACTTTCTGCTTGGAGTGTTTGGCCCGGCTGACGGCCGCCCTGCCGCCCAACCGGGTGGAAGACCAGCTCCCGTGCCCCTTCTGCAGGCAGCTCACCGAGATCCCGCTGGAAGGCGCGCCGGGCCTCCAAACGTGCAAAGAGGTGATGGCCACCTTACCGCAGGAACTCCAGAAGGAGAAAAACCTCTGGATGGAAGGGACCAAACTCTGCTGCCGACAATGCTCCGATCCCGAGCACGCCCACACCTTCGTCACCATCGACATCGCCCCCAGCAAGCCGGAAGTCCCCGAGACTCCCACCGAGGGTTTCATCGGACGCCTCTCCCGCTGCTCGATATGCGACGACTGGAAACGCGTCCTCCTGCTTGCCGTGCTTATCATCATCCTCTTTTGCATCATCCTATGGCCCGTCCAGTGTATCGTCAAGACGGGAAACTTGAAGTGCCTCAACAAATTCACGTATCCGCGGCCCAATTACGTGCCTTACCGTCTCACCACCCCGGCCCCCACGCTGGACCTCACCAAGCTCGTGGCGTGATTGCCCCGGGGGGGGGGGGGGGCTGTTGTACGGGTGCTGCTCTAATGTGGGGTGACCGCTGGTCATTGGGGGTGGGGGTGGGGGAGAAAGTCCACGAGAGTCTTAGTCTCCTCTGGAAGGAACCGGGGAGACGGGGTGGAGTTCTCCTCTCCGTTCTAGAGGATCGCGTTGGGTTCGATGGGCCGTCACGTTGACCTGGTGCAACGCAACTCGTGAACGTTTGAGCGTTCCACATCTTGGGTCGTGTCAACTTGAAACACACCTGTGGCCACTTCTACACCCCCTAAGTGGCTCTAGGGTCAGCCATAACCTGCTTTGCGAGACTCAACTGCCAAAGTCCGTGCAAAGTCCTGTTTTGCATGTATGGGAGAACACACACTTCACGGGGAGTATTGTGACAGTGGCAAGTGAACCGAAAGGCTTTCCCGTCCGAGGACACGCAAATCCGAGCCAACGGACCGAACTCTGTGCACCTTTCCCCTTTTGCTGACCCTCGACACTTTGCCGTCTCTGCCTCCGGTTTCGTTTGGGCGAAAGGAGAGGACCCTTCATTTTCTATTGTTATTAAACATTTCAGTTTTATACCGCTGAATTGTGTGTGGGACAGTTCTTGTTGTTATTGTGGTGATATTTTTCTCTGCCCGTTCTTGGGGAAGATCACAAAAGGGGGAAACCAGATGTCACCGAAAGAGAGGGAGGGACGATATTGGGGCAACTATATATAAACAGTACTGGGGGATACTGGGGGAGCAGTGAGAGAGGTTCCTACAGATTAAGTCCTCGACTTACAACCGCAACGGAGCTCAACATTTCTGTCGCTAAGCAAGACAGGTGTGAATTTTTGCTCCATTTTACGACCTTTCTTGACACGGCGGTGAAATGAATCCCTGCACGTTGTTCAGCCAGTCAACCCGGTTGTTAAGCGAGGTCGCAAAATGACTCAATTGGGGGCGCTGCAGCTGTCGCAAATATGAGTCAGCCGCCAAGAGACTGAATTTTGATTAGGTGACCGTGGGGGATGCTGCGACGGTCGTGTGAAAAACGGTCATAAGTCACTTTTTTTCAGTGCCGTCGTAACTTTGAACGGTCACTAAATAAACTATTGTAAGTCGAGGACTACCTGTATCGTGTTAGCTTCAACTCTGCCTGTCTGTCGTTAGAAACCAGGTCATGTTCAGGCCTAAGAGAATTTGCAATATTATAATATTTTTACCCTGTTTCCCTGAAAATAAGACCTCTCCCCGGATAATAAACCGAATTGGGCCTTTGAGCGCATGCGCTAAAATAAGCCCTCCCCCAAATATAAGCCCTCCCTGAAAATATTGCAACACAGCAGCAGCCATGAGGTGACCACGCTCGCCACCTCCTGCACCTCAAAAATAATAAGACCTCCCCGAAAATAAGGCCAGGTGCTTATTTGGGGGTCAAAAGAAAATAAGACCCAGTCTTATTTTTGAGGAAATACGGTATTGATTGGGGCAGAGAATCCTGCACTACGGGGTCCCACCAGTCTCCATGTGTGGACTTCAACTCCCAGAATTCCCCAGCCGGCATGTGCGGACTTCAACTCCCAGAATTCCCCAGCCAGCATGTGCAGACTTCAACTCCCAGAATTCCCCAGCCAGCATGTGCAGACTTCAACTCCCAGAATTCCCCAGCTGGCATGTGTGGACTTCAACTCCCAGAATTCCCCAACTGGCATGTATGGACTTCAACTCCCAGAATTCCCCAGCCGGCATGTGCGGGCTTCAACTCCCAGAATTCCCCAGCTGGCATGTGCGGGCTTCAACTCCCAGAATTCCCCAGCCGGCTTGTGCGGACTTCAATTCCCAGAATTCCCCAGCTGGCACGTGCGGACTTCAACTCCCAGAATTCCTCAGCCGGCATGTGTGGACTTCAACTCCCAGAATTCCCCAGCCGGCATGTGAGGACTTCAACTCCCAGAATTCCCCAGCTGGCATGTGTGGGCTTCAACTCCCAGAATTCCCCAGCCGGCACGTGCGGACTTCAACTCCCAGAATTCCTCAGCCGGCATGTGTGGACTTCAACTCCCAGAATTCCCCAGCCGGCATGTGAGGACTTCAACTCCCAGAATTCCCCAGCTGGCATGTGCAGGCTTCAACTCCCAGAATTCCCCAGCTGGCATGTGTGGACTTCAACTCCCAGAATTCCTCAGCCGGCATGTGCAGGCTTCAACTCCCAGAATTCCCCAGCTGGCATGTGTGGACTTCAACTCCCAGAATTCCCCAGCCGGCATGTGTGGACTTCAACTCCCAGAATTCCCCAGCTGGCATGTGCAGGCTTCAACTCCCAGAATTCCCCAGCCGGCATGTGTGGACTTCAACTCCCAGAATTCCCTAGCTGGCCTGTGTTGACTTCAACTCCCAGAATTCCCCAGCCGGCATGTGCAGGCTTCAACTCCCAGAATTCCCCAGCCGGCATATGCTGGCTTCAACTCCCAGAATTCCTCAGCCGGCATGTGTGGACTTCAACTCCCAGAATTCCCTAGCCGGCCTGTGTTGACTTCAACTCCCAGAATTCTCGGGCCACCATGCTCAACGGTGTAAACCCCTCTGCTCTAAACAAAGACACTTGTTAATTCACTATATATATATTTTTCTTTTATATATATACATACATACATACACACCCAGTTTGTAACCTCTGTTACAGAGAACCAGAGACCCCTGGGGAGGAATACAGCGTAACAAGAAAAGGAATTATATCTTGCCCTTTGCATAAATTAAAACAGTGTTTTTCCAGCTAGACAACTTTTTAAGTTGGGTGGACTTCGATTCCCAGAACTCCCCAGGTAGAAACTTCTAGGATTCCCCCAATCAGCAGGTTGGTGGGAAAATTCTGGGAATTGAAAGTCCACCTCTCTCTTAAAGTGGCCCAGGTTGAAATCCACACTGAATGAGACCAACGAGAGAGGGAGTCTTACGGTTGAGTTCAGGATGGAAAATCCAGATGGGAGTTAAAACACGGAAACTGCCTCGTATCTGGAGGAGGTAACGATAAACCTTGAGATGGAATTAAAACTGGTGTCCTTTCAGATCGCACCAATACCTTGGAAGCCGTGCGAGTTTGATCCCATCCATAAAAGCAGAGACGGAAAACTATGCCGTTGTTTCGTTCCTCCCACCCCACCGTGGCGCAGTGATATTTAAGTCTAAAGGAAAAATAATTCTGAAATGGGGTAGCTGGGAGTTTTTCAACAGAACTGGGTTTCCGGAGAGGAAGGTCTTAAAGAGTGCAGTGCTTGGGGGATGCGATCCATCGGTCCGTCATATCGGGAGACAAAAAATATCACACACCTGGACACGCTTGCCTACCTATTTTATAAGCCACCTGTCTCCATCCTGTTCTATAGCTACTATCTTCCCGAGTGAGTGAATCCTGAGACCTTGGCGGTTTTGATACTCAGGTTTTCGTAGACGGAGGTCGTTTCCTCGTCGTCCACTCTGCGGAATAAAAGAGAGAGAATCAGCAACCGGCCTTACCCCCAAAAAAACGAGCAACGGCGGGTAGTTTTTGAACCCGTGTCAAAATCTCAGGCTTACGCAGGACACACCAGCTTAGTCAACCGAAGACATTGAGACGCAGGCAAGCTTCAGATATCGCCATTCATCCTCTTTTAACGACCCCGTAATCCCTTGCGGGGTGGAGTCTGGGCAACTGAGTTTTGTTCGACAGAATATATTCTCATTGTGTCCAAAGAGAGAGAAACAGCTGTCTCTACCTAGGATCGAACTCACAGCCTCCTGATTATGGGGTGAGAGCTCCCCCTCTAGGCCACCGCATCACTCACTTCAGATATCGCCATTAAATGGAGTTTATTATTATTCAGCATGCGATAAATAACCATCATAACATATGCAGGTTCAGATCTCCACTTAAATGAAACACAGGTAGTTCTTGGCTTCATTTAGTGACGGTTCAAAGTTAACAATGGCGTTGAAAAAAGTGACTTACGACTGTTTTTTACACTTTGCGACCACTGCAGCATCCTGCGATCCAAAGTCAGATGCTCGGCCACTGATTCTTACTTATGACGGTCGCAGGGTCACGCAATCTCCTTTTGCGACCTTCGGGCAAGCCAAGCCAATGGGGAAGCTGGGTTCACTTAATGACCATGTGGCTAACTGAACAACCGCAATGGTTCACTTAACCCCCGTGTAAAATGAGGCAAGACTCGCTTAACAAATGTCTCGCTTAGCAACGGGAACATTGGCCTCAGTTGTGGTCAAAAGTCAAAGACTCCTGGTTATTTCCTTCACCCATTTCTTTTTTTTCAATTACAGCTAGTCCTCCTTCTTTAACAACGTTCAAAGTTATGACGGCGCTGAAAAAAGTAACTTAAAATTCGTCCTTGCAGTTACGACCGTCCCAGTGTCCCCTTTGCTCATGCAAACTTACAGGATCAAAATTTGGATGCTTGGCAACCAAAAATGATTTACCATGGTTGTCCAGTCCGGGGGTGGTGGTGGTGGTAGGGGGTTGTCACGGGGTCACGGGGACCTTCCCAGATAGCTTCTAACAAGCAAAAATCAACGGTGGGAAACAAGATCCACTTAGCGTCTGTCTGAGTCACTTAACGACCGGAGTGATTCACTTACACAACCATGAGAAGAAAGGTTGCAAAATCAGGTCCCAATTGTGGTTGTAAGATGAGGAATACTTGCAATTCCTATTTTGGGGAGTGGGGGGAGAAGGGAGAGGAGAGAAAAGGATCTTACCCTATCTGGAGCTGAGGGGAAGGAGGGAGAGCTTTGGCTCGGGGGGTTTCCATCGGCAAGTATTGGATGTTTAAGTAACCCGTCTCCTTCCGTAGAAATCTCTGAAATAAGAATTTCATTTAAGTTTTATGATTACTCATGATAGCAGCCTTCCAATATCTCAGGGGCTGCCCCAAAGAAGAGGGAGTCAAGCTATTCTCCAAAGCACCTGAAGGCAGGACGAGAAACAATGGGTGGAAACTAATCCAGGATAGAATCAACCAAGAACTAAAGAGAAATTTCCTGACAGTGAGAATAATTAACCAGTGGAACAGCTTGCCACCAGAAGTCGTGAATGCTCCAACACTGGACGTTTTTAAGAAGAAACTGGCCAGCCCTTTGTCTGAAATGGTATAGAGTTTCCTATTTAAGCATGGGGGTTGGACTAGAAGACCTCCAAGGTCCCTTCCAATTCCGCCGTTCTGTTATTCGGCTATTCTTCTGTTATTTATATTTTTTCTGTTCTGCTCTATGATGAAATCCTTATTTTTCAAGTTCGGCGTTTGACACCGTTGGGTAATTGTTGTGTAATTGTCCGTGGGGGCTTCCCGGATTCGAGTCTTCTGTCTGAGAAATGAGGAAGGCTCGCAGGCAATAACAATAGATATAACAATAGCACTTAAGACTTATATACCCGGGGGGGCGGGGGGGATTCAAACACTTTAGCAATCGGTTCTCTGCCCAGTTGCTGGGTGGGCGTAGCCTACTCAACCTCCTGCACCACGGCAGGGTGGGGGGTGTTTTCGCCCTTCCCAGGCTCCGGAGGCTTTCTGGAACTTCCGGTAGGCCTGTTTTTCGCCCTTCCAGAGCCTCCGCAAGCACTCTGCACTTACCTGCATTCAAAACGAGCCACGTGGAGACTCCGGAATGCGGCTCGCGGACTGCTTAAATCTGGCCCATGGGGCCGGCCTAAAAATAGCAAAGGACCGACCCGCGGTGCCTTTGGCAGCCAAAATGGGGCAGGTGGGGGGGGGCACAGGAGGCCGTTCAGGCCAAAAAAGGGGCATGGGGTTGTGTGCATGAGCCCCCCCCCCCATTTTGGGGTGCTGCGGGAGGCCAGGCTGAAAACGGGGCCGAAGGTGGGGGGGGGGGGTCTCACACAGCCTCCCCGTGCCCTGTTTTGGCTGGCATGGTATTGCAGGAAGCGCCCGTCCCGTCTTCCCGACCCGAGCCGGCCCGTGGAGGAGAACTACAGTGCGGATCGAAGAAATCCAGTTTGACACCTCTGCTCTAGACTCTTCTTAAAAATCTCCACTGATGGAGCGCCCACAATTTCTGGTGGCCAGCTGTTCCACTGGTTCATTGTCCTGTTAGGAAGTTTCTCCTTAATCCCAGGTTGCTTCTCTCTTTGGTTACCGTATTTTTCAGTCCATAAGTCGCACCGGCATATAAGACGCACCAAGATTTCGAAGAGGTAAGTAAGAAAAAAAAAAAAAACGTTTTTGTCCTCCCCAGCCCCCAGGAGCACTCTGCAGGCTTCAGCAGGGATGGGGGAAGGCAAAAACGCCCCCGTTTTTGCAAAAAAAAGAGGGCAGAAAATGGGCCGATTTTTGCAAAAATGGAGGCGTTTTTTGCAAAAACGGAGGCGTTTTTTGCAAAAACAGAGGCGTTTTTTGCCTTCTCCCATCCCTGCTGAAGCCTGCAGAGTGCTGCTGGGGGAAGGCAAAAACACCTCTGCTTTTGAGAAAAATGGACCATTTTTTGCAAATTGGATGCGGGGGGGGGGGCGGAGCTTCGGGAGCCCCAAAATTGGCTGTATTCCATGTATAAGACGCCCCAACGTTTCCACCCTCTTTTAGGCGGGGGAAATACGGTAGTTCCCAGTTGTTCACCTGTTCCTCCTCTAGCTCCTTCTGCTGCGTTGCGATGAACTGCTGCACAGCCATGTAGACAAATTTGTACTGGGCTTCCGTTTGCACCATACCCGACCTCTGCCTCCGTACCATCTGGATTGTCTTGGGGATGTCGATGTCACAATCCAAACCTATTGTGAGTAAGAGAAAAGAGAGAGTGAGAGAGATGTTTAAAAAATTGCCACGCAAGCAGGTAGGAGAATCAGCGTGCCGAGGTTAAACTCTTACGCTATTACTATTATTAAATACCATATTTTCTGGAGTATAAGACGCACCCTTTTCCCTCAAAAAAGAGGATGAAAATCTGGGTGCGTCTTATACACTGAATACAGCATTTTTTTGCCTCCCGAAACTCTGCCTCCTTCACCAAAATGGTCGTGCATAGCCTTTAGGAGGCTTACAGAGTGCTCCTGAGGGCTGGGGTGGGTAGAAATGTGTGAAAAATGGGCCGTTTTTGGCTCAATTTTGCCCCCCCCCCCCACAGCCACCAGGAGCACTCTGCAAGGCTCCTAAAGGCTATGCACGACCATTTTGGTGAAGGAGGCAGAGTTTCGGGAGGCAAAAAAATGCTGTATTCAGTGTATAAGACGCACCCAGATTTTCATCCTCTTTTTTGAGGGAAAAGGGTGCGTCTTATACTCCAGAAAATATGGTATTTAATAATAGTAATAGCGTAAGAGTTTTTGATAAAAAACAGGCTGTTTTTTGCTTGTTTTTGCCCCACCCCCCAGGAGCACTCTACAAACCCCCTAAAGGCTATTCATGCCCTTTTTGGGGGGGGGGGAAACAGGCTGTTTTGGGGAGGTCTGCAGAGTGCAAAAACCTTTTTTTAAAAATTTGCCTCTTCAAAACCTTGGTGCGTCTTATACTCCGGTGCGTCTTATACTCCGAAAAATACGGTCGTCCTTAACGTGCAACCACGATAGGGACTGGAAACTTTGTTTGGAGTGGTGCAATCCTCACGCGAGGCATCACGGGATCACATCCGACTTGACAACCTTTTTTGACCGCGGTTGTTACGTGAGATATCAATTGTGATTTCCTGCCGTCTTCCCCATCGCGTTTGCTTGCTGGAAGCTGGCTGGGAAGGTCGCAATTTGTTTGATGATGTGAGTATGAATGTTGTAAGTGCACAACATTTGCCAAGTCTCCGAAGCATGATCCTATGACCGGAGGATGCCTTGATTGTTGTAAATATAGGTAGTCCTCGACTTACAACAGTTCATTTAGTCACTGTTCGAAGTTACAACAGCGCTGAAAGAAATGACCCAGGATCGTTTTTCACACTTACAACTGTTGCGGCATCCCTATGGTCACGTGATCCTCCTCCTCCTCCTCTTTTAACAATCCCATAATCCCTTGCGGAGTAGAGTTTGGGCAACTGAATGGAGATGAATATTTACTGGCCGGATGCTTTTCCTGACGCCAATGCGGAGTCTTATCTCAGCAGATATATTCTTAGTGTGCCCAGAGAGAAATATCATTCAGATGTTTGATAACGGTTTCATATTTATGATGTCCTGGAGTTACACGATCCCTTTTTTGCAACCTTCTGGCAAAGCAAAGTCAATGGGGGGGGGGAAGACAGATTCACTTTACAACCGTGTTACTAACTTAACAACGGAAGTGATTCACTCAGCAACGGTGGCAAGAACGTGAGGCGAAACTCACTTTAAAATGTCTCATTTAGCAGCAGGAATTTGGGGCTCAGTTGTGATCGTAAGTCGAGTTCGACCAGTTATTACTCCCTGTACAAAATCAGAGGAAAGGCATGGTTGTGTTTACCTTGTCGGTGAATTGTGTCCACCAGCATATCTATTACGATGATCGTGCCGGTTCGGCCTATCCCAGCACTGGGAAAAGGAGAGAAAGGGAAGAGTAGAAGGACATCCACACAACTCTCTCTGCTGAACTCAACACTCTAGTCACTTGTCTGAAAAGATATACTGTACGTTCTCCTGCTTGAGCAGGGGGCTGGACTAGAAGGCCTCCACGGTCCCTTCCAGATTCTATTCTGTTCTGTTCTATTCAGGGGTGGGTTCCTGCCAGTTCTCACCTCTTCTATAGAAGAGGTTCCACAAATCTACCGTGCCATTTAGAACTGGTTCCAGCTCCCTTTCCCCTCCCCCCCACCCGTCTGCACATCATCAAGATGAAGAGCGAGAAGAGGAATTCTGGGAGTTGAAGTCCACAAGTCTTAAAGCTGTCAGGTTTGAACACCCCTGGGGGTTTAAAAGGTTAGGGGTGCAAGGGTCTTGTAACTTGACAGCTTTAAGACTTGCGTGCTTCAAATGCCAGAGTTTCTGAGCCAACATTTTGGTTGCTAAGCAAGAGCACTGTTAAGTGAGTTTCACCAGTTGGCCATGCCCACCCAGTCACATGGCTGGCAAGCCACTCCCATCCGGTCACATGGCCTGCAAGCCACTCCCACCCAGTAACATGGTCGGCAAGCCACTCCCACAAAGCAGGCCACACCTACAGAAGGGGTTCTAAAAAATTTTGAAACCCACCACTGGCTATATTCTATTCCATTCCTTATTCTATTCTATTCTATTCTATTCTATTCTATTCTATTCTATTCTATTCTATTCTATTCTATTCTATCCTATCCTATCCTACCCTATCCTATTGTCTATCCTACATTCTATTCTATTCCATTCCCTATCCTATCCTATCCTATCTTATCCTATTGTCTATCCTATATTCCATTCCATTCCATTCCCTATTCTATTCTTTTCCATTCCATTCCCTATTCTATTCTATTCTATTCTATTCTATTCTTCTATTCCATTCCATTCCATTCCCTATTCTATCCTATCCTATTGTCTATCCTACATTCCATTCCATTCCCTATTCTATTCTATTCCATTCCATTCCATATTCTGTTCCATTCCATTCCTTATTCTATTCTATTCCATTCCATTACCTATTCCATTCCATTCCATATTCTATTCTATTCTATTCTATTCTATTCTATTCTATTCTATTCTATTCTATTCTATTCTACTCTATTCCATTCCCTATTCTATTCTATTCTATTCCATTCCACTCCACTCCATTCCCTATTCTATTCTATTCTATTCTGTTCTGTTCCGTTCCGTTCCGTGTTCTGTTCTGTTCCATTCTATTCTATTGTCTATCCTACATTCTATTCTATTCTATTCCTCATTCTACTTTATACACCATCACAGGCTTAGGTGGAAGACCCTCAAATCCAAACCTCCGGATGTCCCTCACCTGCAATGCACCACAATTGGTCCCGACTCCGGAATACTTCTGTGAGCCTTGTTGATTTGGTCCAAAAAGCTGAGGACTCCGCCTGGTTCGTTTGGGACGCCGTGATCAGGCCAGCTGAAATACTGGAAGTGCTTAATTTTTCTGGGCCGCTCTTCCTGCGCGGAAGGAGAGAGGGATCAGATTAAATCACGGAGAAATCGGCGGACAAAAATCAGAAAGGAGGAGGTGATAAGATCTCGCTGCTTCAGCAGAGTAAGGAAGATACTCAGATGTGAGTATCACATGTGATGTCCGGATACCCGGAAAAATATGCCATCCTTCACTTAATCCTCCGGGGAAAAATTAAAGGCAAATCAGATCCAGGCAGTAAATGAACATAATGGCTTCAAAATCTCAGGGACCGGTTTGGACAAAACTCAGCAGCATTTTTGTGTGTGCCTGTTGATAAAAATAGGATCGCCAACGTCCAATGACGGAAACGGCACAAGAAGAAGAAATAGTAACGTGTCACTGTGATGGAGACTTCCCCAATTTGGGAGAAGTCGGTGCGGGAATCGTGAAGTGTGATGACCGGCAAAGCAAGTCACTGAAGATTAACATAAACAGAAATAGATAAATATTTGCACACCGCCTACGCGGGGCTAATGACATAACCCCAGCTCTGCGGTTGTGTGTTCCTTTCCTGGAACTTCTGAGTGACTTTGCATTTGCAACAAGGAAATACGACGGCCGAGAGAAAGACCCCCGAAAGGGTGTGAGTCATTCAACCACTGAAGGAAATTGGGCTGGCCTAACCGCGTGTCGGAGGGACGAAATGGCGAGAGGTTGGGCAGAATAAGACGCCTGGGCAGAGGTTCGACTGGAAAACACGACAAAGGGCCCAAAAAGTACACAAGAAACGGACAAAAAGGAGAAAGCAGCTGCGTATTTTGGACCCACATTTGAAACGGCAAGTACATTAATAGTTGGAGATAAAATCTGTTCTGTTATTCTGCAACATTTTACGATGGCCCACAAATTTAAGGCAACATGTCAAAACATCCCATTAAAAACCCCGCTTGCTGTCTAGACCAGGGGTGTCAAACTCAAGGCCTGCAGGCCAGACTGGGAATATCAAAGGACCAGCCTGCAAGTGCCTCTGCCGGCCAAAATGGGCTCTTTGCCCCCCCATCCCCCAGTGGCCCGTTTTCAGCCTTCCTGACCTCCTGCAGCACTCTGATGCTCGTTTTTGGCCAGCAGAATACTGCAGGAGGCCGAGGAGGCTGAAAACGGGCCAGAGGGGTGGGGCCTCTGCGCAGCCCGTGTTCGACTGGCAGATTGCTGCTGGAGGTGTGCGTCCCGTCTCCCCCCCCCACCTCCCCGTCTGGCCCGCGGAGGAGAACTAGAATGCTCACTCGGCCCTCAAAGAAATCCCATTTGACATCCCTGTTCTAGGACGACAGATTTCCACCCTTACCGTATTTTTCAGAGTATAAGATGCACCAAGATTTTGAAGAGGCAAAAAAACATTTTTGCACTATGCAGACCCTCTGCATGCCTCATTTTTTGTGAAAAATGGGGCACGCAGAGAGTTTGAGAGGTCTGCAAAGTGCTCCTGGGGGCTGGGAGGAGGGGGGCAAAAATGAGCCTGTTTTCCACTCATTTGTGCCCTCCCCAGCCCCCAGGAGCACTTTGCAGGCCCCCCCCCAAACTCTCTGCGTGTCCATTTTTGCAAAGGGGGTGGAGTTTCGGGAGGCCAAAAATGCTGTATTCAGTGTATAAGACGCACCCGGATTTTCACCCTCTTTTTTGGGGGGGGGGGTGCGTCTTATACTCCGAAAATTACAGTTAATTGCCACGAGCACTAGAAACATGACTGCTTTTCAAAAGAGAATCCCCAATCTACCCTGTCTGTCCGTGCGATCTGTAAATCCCGGATGTAGTAACCCTGACATTCTCGCTCCCCGATATTCTGCACGCTGATTTGGCCGAATTCCTTCGTGCAGTTTTCATCCGGCCAGTAGCGAAAACACTTGTTCTGCAAGACGAAAAAAAAAGGAGAGAGAGAGAAACTCAGTTCACGCAACACTTGTGAAGCTGGAAAACAGTTTTGCTGGTTTTTTTTTTTTTAAACGGTGCGGAATGAAGATGGCTTGTTAAGGAGGATTTAGCGTGTCCTGTGAATCCAGCTAGTTAATGTTCTGATCTAACCTCGGCTTCCCAAGAGCCTGAAGCAAACTCCTTGTCCCGACAAAAAAAAACCTTTTATTAATTGACTGTGGATTCTGTTCATTCACATCCAGCAAAGTCTTTCGAGGGAGGATTTACAGTCACAGACCTTATCTGGCTTGGAGAGCTGCCAGGCCAAGATCTGCACAACTTGGCCAGGAGTCTCGGAGAATCACGAAGCAATTAAGCGAACTAATGGTCTCCTGCAAACTCCACTCCCCTTTCGCTCCTCTTTTATTCCCTCTGGGAGTGGCCATTCATCGTCCACCTGTGGCCTTACTCCCAAGTCGATCCTTGTTACTTAGCTGTTCCCTTTGTCTGGCAACTCACACTGGGAACAGGCTCCAGCTGTTCTTCTGCCTCACTGATGTCCGATTCTGAAGGCAGCTGATAACTGTCAGACGGCCCTGGCCCCCTCTCTGCCTCCGACACAGAGCCCTCCTCAGAGCCTTCCCCAGACTCCAGGACTGGCCCATCTTCCTCCCCAACCTCCTCACTGTCCGAATCTGCTGCCAGCTCTCTCACAATAATTAAGACGGCAAAGCAAATGACATCACAGGCTTTTTGATGTGACGGGGGAAGGGCGCTAGGAGGGGCTCACCCTGCCTCGCTCGACCTCCTTGGTGGTCATGACGATGATGTAGGTGTTTTCCTGGTAGATCATGGTCCAGAAGTCGTTGACAGTGCTTTGGAGACATCCCTGGGTGGCGATGTAGACTTTACAGTGTTCAGCACTGCACCCGTCTTCGAGGGTATTCTAGAACAAGGGAGAGAGGAGAGGCGAGAATTGCTAGACGGGGAAGATGGTATCTAAGCCAGGGACCACAAATTAGGAAAGGCAGGGTCTGAAGGAACAATAGACGAACGGAATAATACACTTGGAAGGGACCTTGGAGGTCTTCTAGTCCCACCCCCGCTCAAGCCGAAGACCCTGGACCAATAGTTGTGCAGTCTCTTCTTTAAAAGTCTGCAAGGTCGGAGTAGGATTGGAAACCTCTGGCTGAACTAAATCATCAGCTACTGTAGCGATCACCAAATTAGGCTCCTTCATTAGAGTTCATTAGATTGTCTGCTTTATTTTTATTTTTTTTAACGAGCTGATTGGATTTCAACTGCAGACAGCCGGAAGCATTCCCGCTGCCCCGTGCAGGCCAAACGTTTTCAGGTTTTTTACGCGCTGCATTTATTTTCAATCTCAAGAGCAAGGGAGGAGGCCCCAGCCTTCCCTTCAAGGGCACAGAAAGTGTGACAAATAATACCGTATTTTTCGGAGTATAAGACTTAACATTCCCCCCACTCCCTAAAAGAGGGTGAAATTTTGGCTGTGTCTTATACACCGAGTGTAGCCCCAACCACCCACTGGCCTCCACCGTTTGGCCTCTGCCTCCCAGCAATTTACCTCCTTGCAGCAAATGGGGGAAATGGGGCTTGCAGAAGCGGCAATAGGCTATGGCAGTCCCTGCAGCCTGAAACAGCTGATGATCAGGAGGCCCCTGCTGAAACTGAAAGTGAAATTTGCTGTTTGCTGCACGAGGCAAATTGCTGGGAGGCAGAGGCAGATTTTTTTTTCTTGTGCTAATCAGGCTGTTTGCTGCAAGGAGGTAAGCCAATAACTATAAATGCCTATAGAATGTTCAAATTATTAGACTTATTTTTAAAGACTGCTTTATTATTGTTCTAGACAACAAAATGAAGAAGCTTTTTAAAATAAATGCTTGATCTGAAGAGGCCCGGTGCTCTTGTATCTTCTTTTAAATAGCAGAAAATAACTATACTTCCAGAAAGCCACGTCAATTTTAACAGCATCTGTACAAGTATAGTCTGAAATGTAACACCACGAACAGCGTATATCGTCTGTACTGTTTGCTGTTTGTTGCAAGGAGGCAAATTGCTGGGAGGCAGAGGCAGACTTTTTTTCTCTTGTTTTCCTCCCCAAAAGCTAGGTGCGTCTTATACTCCGGAAAATACGGTAAGTGTTCTGCAAATGCTGGGAAACATGTCCCTAATGAATCATCTTAGATCAACACACAGTTGCTTCCAACCCATGGAACAGAAGTTGCCTTCAGAAGATGTGGGAGCTTCATCCCTGGAGGCTTTCAAGAAGAGACAGGACTGTTATCTGTCAAAAATGGTGTAGGGTCTGCTTGGGCGAGGGGTTGGACTAGATGACCTACAAGGTCCCTTCCAACTCGGTTAATCTAATCTAAACCAGTTGCCTGCCACTCACCTTAATATAATTGGCATTGATGTAATCGGAATTTGGGACTCTGGGATCGGCGTTCCGGAGAGCCACACGGGTTGTGTCAACTGCAAAGGGAAGGAAACAGCATAAACACGGGGGGGGGGGGGGGGGGGGGGGGATTAGCATCTGTCTTGAAAATCACAGAAATATTTTAATTTACTGCCCAGATTTATATTATCCTGAATGTGGTCAATTGTCCTCTCTTTTTTTAAAAAAAGCTGCTTTCGCTCACTGCTTCTCTTCACAACGACCCTGCAAGGCAGGCACATAGGGCTCAGATTGGGTGAAAGAAGGCTGCCACGCCACTCTGCTAATCTCCGTGATACAAACCGGGCTTCGAGTGCGAAACATGTGAACTTCTGGGATTGCTTAAAAGAGGGGACGTGTGCAAGAAGAGGAAGAAAACACCAGCAATCTTTCTATTTTTTTATCCTTATAATCTCCATTTACAAGGCTGTCGGAGTGCGCACAGTGTGACTATGTGAGACAACCCAGGAGCAAATACAGTAAACAGTGATTTATATTTAAATACTTATTTTATCTACAAAGAATATATACATACACGTACTTTAGTCAGACCTCAAATAAACAGCAATTACAGCCCAGAAACACACATGGAGGGAGATACTCCCGAACAGGGCCTCTTCTTATTACAGGCTCTTAAAGTGATATCAGCCCCAAACCCTTGCTGACTCATTCCTAGCATTACATCATCGTAGCAACAGGTCCGCCCTTAAGTCCTTACTCTGACAAAGACAAAATATTTCCCACTTTTAGGATAGTTCGACCCTCGGAGTTCTTACATGGAAGGATATTTTTGTAGCGATTTTTCGCCTTGTTCTCGGCTCGCTGCCCTTCCTTCCTGGGGTATAGAAATTTGCACTCCTGTTGCTGTAACATCTGTGGGAACCAAGAAGTTGGAAAGGCATCAGCGTTCCCATTCGTTTGTGGGCGCCAGGCTTTAAAACAAACCCCATTATCCCCAGCAACGGCCTAAGCCGGGATGATGACAGGGGTGAAATGCTCCGAAGACTGCTACCGGTTTGCTTTGCGCGCACATGCGCACCAACACAGCTCATCATCGGAGCTACAGGTTCGCCCGAACAGGTAGTAAAAAGAAAATGCTACCGGACGATCAGCTGTGCAACAATCAGCTCAATCAGGCAGCACAGCTGATTGTTGTACAGCTAATCATGGAAACTACCAATTTGCCTGAACCGGTAGTATTTTTTTTACTACCAGTTTGAGCAGACCAGTCTGAACCGGTATCATTTCACCCTGGATCTGTCCGGGTGAAAGTTCCCAGATGTCATACCTGGTAGCCATCTTTTAAATTTGGGCCTTCAGGCCTGCCACATTTTCTACTGAGGGAAAATGGGAGGGGGGATTATATGGAGTATGGGAGAGATATAGTCAAAATAACATTCCTTTCTCAGAGAGTCAAGGACACCTTGCCCGGCAGCTGCGGTATGTGTGACTGGGAGGCATCTCCAGTTGGGATGGTGCCTGATTGGATCATGTGATAGACATGTTGTTAGACCTGGAAGCCATCTTTTAAATTTGGGCCTTCAGGCCTGCCGCATTTTCTACTGAGGGAAAATGGGAGGGGGGATTATATGGAGTATGGGAGAGATATAGTCAAAATAACATTCCTTTCTCAGAGAGTCAAGGACACCTTGCCCAGCAGCTGCGGTATGTGTGACTGGGAGGCATCTCCAGTTTTGGATGGTTCCTGATTGGACCATGGGATGGACATGTGGGTGCTGGGCAGGGACTTGAACTTTCTTTTGAGTGGGGGAAACCTGGAAACTTTCGGTTTTCTCTAATAAAATGGAACTTTTGAGGAACCTCAAGCTTCGAAGTCTTTTTTTGTTGGGGGTGTTACTTGGAACCCTGACACCAGAATTGCGCCATGCAGTTCATGCTAGGAATGCTGGGAAATCACCTCCCCAGGCCGGAAGGAACGAAAGGAGATTTGATTGGCCCTCCCCCCGCTCCCGTACCTCAAATTCCTCCCAGAATCCTTGCTTCGCCTTCTCGCTCTGGTCGGCCATCTTGTTCAGCTCCTTGACTCGGTTCTCGATGTTGGCGGCGATGATCCGGGTGGCGTTGAAAGGCTGGCGGAGACAGAATCTTCTCTAGAGGTTGAAGGAGAGAAAGACCTCCCTCCCAGACTCTATCCCCCTGGTTAAACGCTCGGCACAGGTGACTAACTTACTTGTTTCAGGTGTACCACGACCCCTGACTTCTCCACCATGGGGTTCTTCTTGTAATGCTCGACCAGGTCCGCTAGGGTGTCGAATCGCTCCCCGCCACCCACGTCATACTTCCCGTCCAGCTGCCAAAGGAGAACCAGGAATAGCAATAGCCCTTAAGACTTATATACCGCTTTGCAGCGCTTTTACAGCCGTGTCTAAGTGGGTTTACAGAATCAGCCTCTGGTCCCCCAACAATTTTGGGTCCTTGGTTTATTGAACTCGGAAGGATGAAAGGCTGAGTCGACCTGGAGCCAGTGGGTCAGGATCGAACTGCTAGCAGTGGGCAGAGTTAGCCTGCAATACCGCATTCTAACCACTGGGAGGGAGGGAGAGAGGATTCATTTTACTCACCTCGGAAGGACGGAAGGCTGAGTCAACCTTGAGCCTGGTGGGATTTGAACTGCCAAATTGCAGGCAGTCGGCAGTCAGCAGAAGGAGCCTGCAGTACTGCACACTAACCACTGCACCACCGTGGCTCTTATGAAGGTTATGAAGGTTAACCCTACCCCAACCTTCCCCAAACAATCAGTCACATGATCCAATCAAGGTTGCCGTCGGGTTGCCTAGTAACTTTACTCCTCCTCTGTCTGACCACCTGCGGGAATGTCCTTGGTTCCCAGAAGAAAGCATTTTGTTTTGGCTACAGAACACCAGCTATCTCTATTCCCTCCACTCCCTATCCCTCAGCTCCAGTGTGGCCACGTTGAAGCCTCACAATGGCCTCGGTCAGGTCAGCTTCAGGGTTGACACCAGCTTCCGAGAAGCGAAATCAGTGAGGTGTGTTTGTGTCACAAAATCAGGGAAAGTTACACACCAGTCCAGGGGTCAGCGACCCGCGGCTCTGGAGCCGCATATGGCTCTTTCATCCCTCTGCTGCGGCTTCCTGTCGCCGGTCGGCTTCACAATTGATAGGGCTTTCAGTTAGGAGAGGTAGAGGAAAAAGAGGAAGCCGTGCTAGGAGGAGACTCTATGATGGGGGAGCCAGACTTCCGGTCAGGAGAGGAAAAAGGACGCTGCACTAGGAGGAGACTCTATGGTGGGGGAACCGGACTTCCGGTCGGCTCCAGAATTGAACGGGGGGCTTCTGGTTAGGACCTTAGTGGCTCTTCGAGTGTTTAAGGTTGCCGACCCCTGCTCTAATGCAAAAGTCAGCAACCTTAAACACTGAAAGAGCCATTTGGACCCATTTCCCACCGAAAAGAAAACACCGGAAGCCACAGAAACTCCTTCCCGTGCCTGATTATGTCCTGAGCGGCCACCAAACTAGCATATGTAGTTGAATGAAATGTTCTGTTTTCTTTTGAAACTTTTCTTGAATTTATCCATGGTTGGCTTAGTGGGGATGGCATGCTGGCGGGTGTCACGCATTAGCGGTTGTGACGCATATTTTGAATGACAGGGAGCCGCAGCAGAAGGATGAAAGAGCCACATGCGGCTCCAGAGACCACGGGTTGCTGACCCCTGCTCTCGTCGCAGGATGTCTCGCTTAACGACCATGGCAGAAAATGGGGTGGGGTCGTACGATGCCTCATTCAACAACCACACTTCTTAACAACGGGTCTTCTGGGCCCTATTATAATTGTGTCAAGGGCTGCCTCTAGATGACCTCCAAGGTCCCATTCTATTCTTTTACCACATCCCGAGAGGCAGATCGAAAGAAAGCAGGAAGGTCGCAGATCCTGACCTGATAGCGGATCATGATGTGAGTCACACGGGGTTTCCGGTCTCCCGTGTCGGCTTTATCCTCGTTTGTCAAAACGGACAAGACGAAATCGCCCGGCTTGCTTTGACTGCTACGGACCAAAAAACTGCCGGGTTTGGCTTTGTCGGTGAGGAGTTTCTCGGCTTCTTTACCGGTGAGGTGACCATGATACCATCTGAAAAAAGAGCAGCCGGTTTTCCAACGGGAAAATTCACACTCCCCTTTGCCCGCCTCCCCCCTTAACTCAGTGTAGAGATATTACCATGGGGCTTAAACCCTAGAGAGACCACTTTTCACCCTTCTCCCTGCTACTTTTCTGCATTTGTCGCTGAAGAACCCCGCAAATTCGCACATTATCTGCCTCTCGTTGGCGGTACTCCTATTTGGTATAGGGCTCACGGTTCAAAAATCAATGAGAACAGTCCTAGAAGGGGGATTTTCCTACTCTGGCCTCTAGAGGGAGCCCACCATCTATTCACGGCGGCGCGTTGTGTGGTTAGAGTGCAGTACTGCAGGCTACTTCTGCTGACTGCCGACTGCCTGCAATTTGGCACTTCGAATCTCACAGGGCTCAAGGTTGACTCAACCTTCCGTCATTCTGAGGTTGATAAAATGAGGATCCAGATTGTTGGGGGCAACAGGCTGACTCTGTAAACCGCTTTAGAGAGGGCTGTAAAGCACTGTAAAGCGGTATATAAGTCTACGCGCGATTGCTATTGCTTTCCCTTTGCAGCGTAACCTTTAAATTTCTAACGGTGGGGTAAAGATGCTGGACTACGATTCCCAGAATCCCTTGCTTTGGGTCAGAGGGGTTGATATTTGGATGGGGCACCACCTGGAAAGCCCAGGAAGGTAGGCCAATCTTGGAAGTCAGAGGAACACCCTGGAAAAGACCGGGGGGTGGGGTGGGAAACTGCCCCAAATCCCTACTTCCTTGCAGCTTTGAATTCCCGCGAAGGAGGCAGCTGAGTGACATCAACGTTCCCCGAATCCATCAGGAACACGGAAGCTCAGTACAAATCATTGGTACAAATTCGCGGTAAAATACAAATTAGTAGTAACCAAGAAAAGGGGGGGGGGGGGAAGGCCAGTTGCTTTTTTTAAAAAGCCCCCTTGAGCAGGTAAAAGGTTGAAAATTAATTTTGGGAATCAGATTTGGGAGAAATAAATGATAATGATTGGAAAAATATTTGGGATAGAAAAATACATAAGAATGCGTCAGTTAGAGTTAAGGAAAATTGATATAAAAGAGAGATGAAGGTGGCATCTAACCCCACGTAAATTGAATCAAATAGATGGTAAATATACAAATATTTGTTGGATGTGCAAGAAAGAGGTTGGAACATATAAACATATGTGGTGGGATTGTGATAGTGGACCAAAATCATGTGACATGGTGCTTAAGAGAAATTAGAGCACTTTTGAATGTAAATTTAGACATGGCACCAAGAATGGCATTACTGTTGCTGGTGGGAAAAACCGGGATATAAATGAAACAAAAAAGGAATTGATTGTAAATTTGAGAATGGCAGCTAGATTAGTCATGGCTAAATATTGGGGAGGGAATTGGGATATTCAAAGAAATGAATGACATAATGAAATCTGCAGTAGGGCAACAAATGATACATTAACAGCAGAAATTAAATTTTTAAAAAGGGATGATTAAAGCAAACAATTATAATGAAATATGGGGGGGGGGGATTTGATAAAATCAGGGTTGATAGAAGGCAAAGGAAATAAACCTCCTCAAGAATATATGTTGTTATGGAAGGGATAAGGGCACAATTGGAATATATTGTATATCTTTTAGTTGTTATAGAAGAAGAAATAGAAGTGGTGGGGAAGGTCTCCAGTGGGCGGGGGTGCACTGTAATATTTGGCTTTTTTCCTTTTTTCTTTCTTTTTTTTGTATTTAGATGTATATGAACTATGTTTGTATTATTCGCATTTTTAAAAAAATTAATTAAAGAATTAATGTAAAAAAAAGTCCCTTTGAGATATGTTAAGTATGGACCTGCATGACTGAGAATCTCCAGAGACAAATCAGTGGTAATGTTTGAAACCCATTGCACAGTCCAAAGAGAAATTCAGAGCATTCCTCCAGACTTCATCCTCACAACGATCTTATAAGGTAGGCCAGCACGATCCTTCGGCGGTGCAAGTACAACCGTTAGGGCCTGACCGAGGCGTCCCAAGAGCCTGAAGCAAACTCCTCGTCTCGTTAAAAAAACCCCATTTATTAAATGACCGTGAATTCTGCTCATTCACCTCCAGCAAAGTCTTTCAAGGGAGGATTTACGGTCACAGACCTTATCTGGCTTGGAGAGCTGACAGGCTGATATCTGCAGAACTTGGCAAGGAGTCTCGGAGAGTCACCAACCAATGAAGGGAACTAATTGTCTCCTGCAAACTCCACTCCCTTTTCGCTCCTCTTTTATTTCCTCCGGAAGGGGCCATTCATCGCCCACTTGTGGCCTTACTCCCAAGTCAACCCCTGTTCTTTAGCTGTTCCCTTCGCCTGGCCACTTTGCACACTGGGAACAGGCTCTAGCTGTTCTTCTGCCTCACTGATGCCTGACTCTGAAGGCAGCTGATAACTGGCATACGGCCCCGGCCCCCTCTCTGCCTCCGACACAGAGCCCTTATCAGAGCCTTCCCCAGACTCCAGGACAGGCCCATCTTCCTCCCCAACCTCCTCACTGTTCGAATCTACTGCCTGATTCGCTGGCTGCTGGAGGGCCACAACAGGTAGGTTGGCTAGATTCGCCCACCCACCTCCAAACTCACCTTTCTGAGGTGGGATCCTGACAATTGAGCGGGAATCGTAACTCGATGGTATTGCTGTTCTTCTCGCGCAGAAGCCCCTCCTGCTCGGTGTAGTACTGGACCAGCTCAGCCAAGGTAGCAAATTTCTCCCCTCCGTAGAGGTCGTAATAATCGCCCGTGTTTTGGATTTTGATGTGGGTCACTTCATCGTTCCTCCTGCAGCCGAAAATTGGGGAGGAAAAGGATGAGATTGGATGGACCGTCGCCGATATAACTCCGATTCCCCCCCCTCCCCAGAGCGTGCTAGTTGTTCCTGGCTCTAGGGGGCGGTGCTCATCGCCGTTCAAAGCCGAAGAGCCAGCGCTGTCCGAAGACGTCTCCGTGGTCATGTGGCCGGCATGACTAAACACCAAAGGCCCACAGAACGCTGTTACCTTCCCACCAAAGGTGGTTCCTATTTTTCTACTTGCATTTTTACATGCTTTCCAACTTCTAGGTTGGCAGAAGCTGGGACAAGGAACGGGAGCTCACTCCGTTATGTGGCGCTAGGGATTCGAACCGCCGAACTGCCGACCTTTCTGATCGACAGCCTCAGCGTCTTAAGCCCCTGAGCCACCCCAGGAATATAAATGAGCGAATATATAGGTATAAATAGGGTTAGAATTGTTCTGTTATATTATCATATACTGCTATCAGTTTATGTGTTATCTTTCCTTTCGATTTTGTAAAATGGTTAGCCCAGTAAAAGGGTTCTGAACACACTATATTCAAAACACGGATATATAAGTAAATGAAATAAAATAAAAATAAAAGTGAACCCTTGTCAGCCTTTTTAAAGGAAGCCGACAGACCCTGCTAATTTCTTTCCTAATTTTGGAAGGAGTTTTGCAAACGGGCGGGCCAGCGGCAAAGCTGTGGCAAGAAAAAGCAAGAATGAGTCACTCTAAAGACACAATAAGGATATTGTTGGGAATCTGCTTC
The DNA here is from genome assembly GCA_029891615.1 of Natrix natrix natrix. NCBI lineage: Eukaryota > Metazoa > Chordata > Lepidosauria > Squamata > Natricidae > Natrix > Natrix natrix. Next base: position 855,535 of record JAKRSK010008689.1, read on the forward strand.
CTGTTCTCTCAGTCCATTCTCCCACCACCACCACCAAAATTAAATTTTCTTCTCCTCCTCATAAAAATTTTGCCCAACGGGATCCCACTGGCATCGTCTCCCTCCTTCAAACCCCATTTCAAGCGTGCGTAGCCTTGGCTCAAATCTATATTTTATATACGTTCTATATCACTCAACCAACGCAAGTATTTTAATGGCAAAAAACTGCTGGCTTGCTCCTTTAAAAGCCCATTAAAACCACCGGCATGAAGAAAATGGTGGATAAAAAGATGAATGATACAGCACTGAGTTAGGGCAAGCTGCATTCTGGAACGCAGGTTTATATGCCTTACACGCTCCGGAATAAATTGTGCGATGGTCGGGTTAAAATATTCCTATTTTATTGTGGCGGGTGGCTTTCAAAGCATTTTAGGACAGCTTGGTTTGATTCGTCCAACAATTGGACCGAGTTTGAATTTTATTTTATTTTTTAAAAAAAAGATTAAAAAGGAAGCTGGGAGATTGCAAAGCAGAGGGAGGGAAATTGAACGGATGGTGAAATGCTTTCTAAATTGCACAAATCAGTCAGATTCGAAGACAAGGCAAAAAACAAACAAACAAACCCAACAACCTACAATTGATCTGAAATGTTTTGAAAAGAGGAAACTCAAAGACGTTGGCCACCGAATGAGAAGGAAGGAGGACTCCCTGGAGAAGAGCCTCATGCTGGGAACGATGGAGGGCAAAAGAAGAAGGGGACGACAGAGAAGGAGATGGATGGATGGAGTCATCGAAGCAGTCGGTGTGAGCTTAAGTGGACTCCAGAGGATGGCAGAGGACAGGAAGGCCTGGAGGAACGTTGTCCATGGGGTTGGACACAACTTCGCAACTAACAACAACAATTGATCTGTCCCAAAGCCAGAAATTCTATACAGCTAACAAACAAATCCAGCATCACTTTCTGAGTCTGTCCTCTGCACCTCCATAACTGCCTGGGTTGGCTCTGCAACCCAACAAGACAGACACGGACTTCAGAGGAGAATCAGAACTGCAGAAAAAACAATGGCTGCCAACCTGCCTTCCATTGAGGACCTGGACACTGCACGAGTCAAAAAGAGGGCTGTGAAAATATCTACAGACCCCTCGCATCCTGGATGTAAATTATTTCAACTCCTACCCTCAAAACGATGCTATGGGGCATTGCACACCAGAACAATTAGACACAACAAGGACAGTTTTTCTCCCCTGAACGCCATCCCTCTGCTAAACAAATAATTCCCTCACCACTGTCAAACTATTCACTAAGTCTGTACCACTATTACTATTAGTCTTCTCATGGTTCCTATCCCCCATCTCCTCCCACTTATGACTGCAGGACTGTGACTTTGTCCTTTGTATCCTTAAGGTTCATATTGATATTGTTTCCTGATTGCTTATTTGTACCCTAGTTATTGGACTATCATTAAGTGCTGTACCTTATGATTCTTGATGAATGTATCTTGTCTTTTTTATGTACACTGAGAGCAATAAAGAATTCAATTCTATTCTATATTTCTATATTCTATTCTATTCTGCTCTATTCTGCATTCTATTCTTCTGCATTCTATTCTATTCTATTCTATTCCTATTCTATTCTATTCTGCATTCTATTTTGCTATATTCTATTCTGCATTCTATTCTACTCCTATTCTTCTGCATTCTATTCTATTCTATTCTATTCTATTCTATTCTGCATTCTACTCTATTCCTATTCTATTCCTATTCTATTCTATTCTGCATTCTATTTTGCTATATTCTATTCTGCATTCTATTCTACTCCTATTCTTCTGCATTCTATTCTATTCTATTCTATTCTATTCTATTCTATTCTGCATTCTACTCTATTCCTATTCTATTCCTATTCTATTCTATTCTGCATTCTATTTTGCTATATTCTATTCTGCATTCTATTCTACTCCTATTCTTCTGCATTCTATTCTATTCTATTCTATTCTGCATTCTACTCTTTCCTATTCTATTCCTATTCTATTCTATTCTGCATTCTATTTTGCTATATTCTATTCTGCATTCTATTCTACTCCTATTCTTCTGCATTCTATTCTATTCTATTCTATTCTATTCTATTCTATTCTATTCTATTCTGCATTCTACTCTATTCCTATTCTATTCTATTCTGCATTCTATTTTGCTATATTCTATTCTGCATTCTATTCTACTCTGTTCTATTCTATTCTATTCTATTCTATTCTATTCTATTCTATTCTATTCCATTCCATTCCATTCCACTCCACTCCTATCCTATTCTTTTAAAAAGGCACAAAAACAAAAGCTTGATTGAGAAATGGGGGGAGCTGGTTTTTGCTCTGACCGAACTCATCCATCAAATATCTGTGGAGTCTGCTTGAGCTCACTAGGTAGACTGTCTCCAAAGTGCCTTTAAAATGCAATTAACGGAGTCTTGAAAATGGGGTCTGGGTGAAAAGCATTTAACTGGGCCAAACAGAATTAACCCTCCTTGTGCTGGACAGAACAATTCTTAACCCTCTCTCTCCCCCATCCATCCATCCATCCAGGAGATGCAACTTACCCTTTAAAAAAAAAGTAATTAAATATTAAAAGGGACCTCAATTAAACATACGTAGAAGGCATGCAACTGGAGAAGAGCAAGCAGGATGATGAGGGGACTGGAGGATAGAACATACGATGAACGGTTGCAGGAACTGGGCCTGGCTAGTCTAGTGAAGAGAAGGACCAGGGGAGACAGGAGAGCATCTTCCAATATTTGAGAGGCTGCCATAGAAAGGAAGGGGTCAAGCTATTTTCCAAAGCACCTGAAGACCAGAGAAGGAATAATGGATGGAAACTGATCAAGGAGAGATTTAACCTGGAAATAAGGAGGAATTTTCTGAGGACAATCGACTGAAGGAACAGACTTTAATCATCTATGTTCACCAACTGGAATTGTTGATAAAAATAATAACAAAGCAAAGCAAAAATAAAATAAATGGCTTTTAAGGAAGGACGGAACGATACTGATTCTTGGTCCGTCCGGTTACAATTCTAAATGGACGCTTTTGTTCTCTCTCTTCCCAAAAATGCTAATGTGGAGGATTTGAACATCACAAAGAGGTCATTCTATGTCCCTTTGAAAATAATCCTGGGGCCTCCGAAGAAACAGGGCCTCTGAGCACAAGCAGAGAGACTTCCTCCTGCTTGTTGTGGCCCGCTGGCAGCCAGTGGAGCTGGCAGCAGATTTGGAGAGTGAAGAGGTTGGGGAGGAAGATGGGCCAGTCCTGGAGTCTGGGGAAGGCTCTGATGAGGGCTCTGTGTCGGAAGCAGAGAGGGGGCCAGGGCCGTATGCCAGTTATCAGCTGCCTTCAGAGTCAGACATCAGTGAGGCAGAAGAACAGCTGGAGCCTGTTCCCAGTATGTGCATGCGCAGAGTGGCCAGAGAAAGGGAACAGCTAAAGAACAGGGGTCGACTTGGGAGTATGGTCACAGGTGGACGATGAATCCCCCCCCCCCCGAGGAAATAAAAGAGGAGCAAAAGGGGAGTGGAGTTTGCAGGAGACCATTAGTTCGCTTCATTGGTTCGTGATTCTCCAAGACTCCTTGCCAAACTTTTGCAGATACCGGCCTGGCAGCTCTCCAAGCCAGAGAAGGTCTGTGACCGTAAATCCTCCTTTGGAAGACTTTGCTGGAGGTGAATGAGCAGAATTCACAGTCAATTAAAAAGGTTTTTTTTTGTCGGGACAAGGAGTTTGCTTCATGCTCTTGGGAAGCCTCGCTCAGAACACTCCTGCTAAGCTCAACTGTTTCATTTAGCGTCCGGTCAAGCAAAGAACATCTGGGAGGGGGGGAGGGGAACTTGCAAATGAAGTAGTATCGAAGTTTTGAGAGCTGGACCAATCTGTTTTTTTCCCCCTCCTACGGTTGCACCACCTACCTGACCGATAAGGTGAAATCTCCGGGGTTGCTTTTACTCGGACGGGCCAAAAAGCTCCCATGGATACCCCTGGTTAGGAGCAGCTTCTCTGCTTCAATCCCGCTGATATTTGGATGGAACCACCTGGAGGGAGGGAGGGATGGGGGGGGGAAGCGGGGGGAGAGCAAAAGAGAAACAAGAACACCTCACTATTAATAAGATGGGCAGCTGGGGTTATTCATGGGAGGTGGAGGGTGAGCTTAAAAGGTCATCTATTCCAACCCTGTTTGGGATCTTAGAGGTCTTCTAGTCCAACCCTGCTTGGGATTTTAGCGTTTAACTACTCCAACCCCGTTGTAGGAGATGGCTGAGTCCGAGGGAGGAGTCGCGCCCGCAAAAGTTCTAAGTCAAACCCACTGTGAATTCCTTATCTGCCGCCAAATTGCTTTGACTGTTAGTAGTTTGGATTCTTGTAGAGAGCTTAAGCTTCCAGTAAATCTTTAGACCCATTTGAACTGTCTGTATCTCCTGATTTCCCTGGTGCTTGACATCCATTCTGGATTTTAGCAGTCATCTAAGTTCAACCCCATTCTGGAACTTAGAGGTCACCTAGTCTTTTGGAACTTAGAGGTCATCTAGTCCAACCCCGTTCCTGGATTTTAGAGGTCATCTAGTCCAACCCCATTTTGGATCTTAAAGGCTATTTACGGCAACCCCATTTCAGATCTTAAATTTCATTTAGTCCAACCCTGTTCCTGGACCTTAGAGGTCCTCTAGTCCAATCCCGTTTTGGATCTGAAATGTCATTAGGCCAACCCCATTTTGGAGGTTAGTGGTCATTTAGTCCAATCCCATTTCAGATCTTAAATGCCATTCAGTCCCACCCATTTTGGATCTTAGAGGTCATCTATCCTGACCCCATTTCGTGCTAGAATTCTAAACAATCTCCAACAGCCATTTGAAACCCCCCCCCCTCCTCATTAATTTTCATTTATGGACTGTTTTCCTTGTAACAAATCCTGATTTCAAGCTCCTTACATGAATTATCCACTGAAGCATTTTATGGGCTACCTCAGATTTGGCTGAATGAAGCTTAGCCACCTATGCCGTTTGCCTGCCTGGCTTCTGGACCCTGAGACCAAGCCCCCCTAGAGGGGGGGGGTTGTTGCCCCCCCCCAACTGCAGGCCGGTTTTGGATCAAATGTGATCGAGCGGTGCTTCGGTTCAATTTGGTGGGCTGGCTACGCTTTTAATCCCTGCCCACAAGCGCCCACAATATTTGCTGGCACGGAAGACAAGGAACATCTATCAAAAATATTTAATAATTAACCAGGGCTTCCCAAGAGATATTTAACTAAATTTTATCTCCATCAAGTAGCCCGACAATATGAGAGGAGAGAGAGAACCAAGGTAGAATAGAAATAGCCACGGGCAGCATTTTAAGGCCATTAGCGGAATAAAAGAACCTGGCTTGAAGGCGCACACACACCAGGGGTGGGTTCCTACCAGTTCTAACCTCTTCTATAGAAGATGTTCCACAAATCTACCGTGCCGTTTAGAACCGGTTCCAGCTCTCTCCCCCTGCCCATCCGTGCATCATCAAGATGAAGAGCGAGAGGAGGAATTCTGGGAGTTGAAGTCCACAAGTCTTAAAGCTGTCAGGTTTGAACACCCCTGGTTTTTTTTTTTCCTAAAGGGTTAGGGGTGCAAGGGTCTTGTAACTTGACAGCTTTAAGACTTGCACACTTCAATGCCAGAACTCCTGAGCCAACATGACTGGAGGAGCAATTCTGGGAGTTGAAGTCCACAAGTCTTAAAGCTGTCAAGTTTGAACACCCCTGGGTTTTTTTTCCTAAAGGGTTAGGGGTGCAAGGGTCTTGTAACTTGACAGCTTTAAGACTTGCACACTTCAATGCCAGAGTTTCTGAACCAACATTTTGGTTGCTAAGCAAGAGCGTTGTTAAGTGAGTTTCACCACATTTTTACAAGTTGGCCATGCCCACCCAGTCACATGACTACCAAGCCACTCCCACCCGGTCACATGGCTGGCAAGCCACTCCCACCCGATCATATGGCCAGCAAGCCATTCCCACAAAGCAGGCCACACCTACAGAAGAGGTTCTAAAAAAATTTGTAACCCAACACACACACACACACACACACACACACACACACAGTGTCTTAACAATTAGCCAAGAACTCAACTAAAATAGTAATTACTTTTTTTTAAAAGGGAGGGGAGGATGGATAACCACTTATTAGGCCTTTATAGCCAAGTTTCTCCACCTCAGCTTTGAGAGAGGTGGACTTCAATTCCCACAATTCCCTGGGCAGCGTGCCAGGGAATTCTGGGAGTTGAAGTCCACACGGCATCTAACTCTAGTTGAGAGATCTCAAGGGCTCTGCCAGTCAAACTTAGTGGGATGGATGGAAGGAAGCAAAGAGGGAAGGAAGGAAGGAGGAAGGGAAGGAAGGAAGGGAAAGAGAGGGGGAAGAGAAAGGAACGCAAGGGACGGAAAGGAAGAAGAGAGGGAAGGAAAAAATCAAGGGAGGGAGGGAGGGAGGGAGGAAGGGAGGATAGACGGGAAAGGGAGGGGGAAGGAAAAGAAAAGCAAGGGATGGAAAGGAAGAAGAGAGAAGGGAAGGAAAAACTCAAGGGAGGGAGGGAGGGAGGAAGGAAAAGAGAGGGGGAAGGGAAAGTAAAGCAAGGGACGGAAAGGAAGAAAAGATAGAAGGGAAGGAAAAAATCAAGAAAGGGAAAGAGAGACGGAGGGAGGGAGGGAGAGAGGAAGGAAGGAAAAGAGAGGGGGAAGGGAAAGGAAAAGGGACGGAAAGGAAGACGAGAGAGAAAGGAAGGGAAAAGTCAAGGGAAGGAAAGAGAGACGGAGGGAGGGAGGGAGGAAGGGAGACATGGAACAAAAAGGAGACAAAATATTATTTTCTTTACTCGTCTAAGAGGCAGGATTGCCAACCCATTTCCTGGAGACGCAAAGAATAATACAAAGGGCAAACCTTAGCAGCCACTCCACCATAGTACTGAAAATCTTGCAGGCAAAGAGGGAAAAACAGCCAAGATAAGGAAGACGGGCTGTTTGGTAACTTCAGAAGCCGAGGTACAGGTGGCGCCCAAAGATTGCCCTGTTGGCCGCCCAACCGCAAATATTTATAGCACCTAACCCCGTGTTATCCAAACCACAGGCTCTTATCAGGACCGAGTCACCCAGCCGAGAACGACGGGCTTTCCTAGGCCCCCCAAACCACAACGGAATCCCTCCCTGGCTTCTTAACCCATTGAGTGGGAGAGCAAACGGCCCCCGTGGCGCTTCATCAGGTGACTAGACCTCATGGAGGCCGCCACAAAAGGAGGCCCAATGGTTTTTGTGACGTCTCTCAAGTGCCCCCTGAGCAGAAATAGAGCTCGAAATCCAAGAGAGGATTTCCCTCTCTTGTTGTGGGCTGCCAGCAACTAGCAGAGTCGTACAGTTGGGGAGGAGAGCATGGGCCAGTCCTGGAGGCTGGGGAAGGCTCGGATGAGGGCTCTGCTTCAGAGGCAGAGACGGGACCGAGGCCGTCTGGCAGTGAGCAGGTGCCTACGGAGCTAGACAGCAGTGAGGCAGAGGAACAGCTGGAGCCTGTTCCCAGTGTGCGCATGTGCCGAGCTGCCGGAAGAAAAGAACAACTGAGAAATCAGGGTCGACTTGGGAGTAAAGCCACAGGTGGAAGGTGAATGGCCCCTCCCGTAGGAAATAAAAGAGGAGCGAAAGGGGAGTGGGCTTTGGCAGGAAACAATCCGTTCCTTCGGTCGTTAGATTCGTTTCCGGAGTGTGAAGATCTGTCCCTGAATCTCAGAGACTCTGTGCCCAGCCTTTCCTTGCACAGCGCCTCATTTGGGAAAATATTGACATGGCAGCTTTCCAAGCTAGATAAGGTCTGTGGTCATAAATATTCCTTTGAAAGACTGTTTTTCTAAAGATGATTTTTTTCTTTTTTCATTGTTGTTTGCATTTGCTCTGCCTTTCCTCTCCCTCTCTTTTCTTTTTTAGCTAGGTGACTTGATTAGAGGTTAGACAGAATAGAAAGAAAAAGTCTTTTCAGAAAAGGTGACATGATTAAAAGCTAGAATAAGGGATAGAAATAAGTGAAGGGGGGGAATACTGGTGTAAACACTTTTCTATAATAAAATAAAAGTCATCACAAGAGAAAACATGGAATAATTAAACAACGATAGATTGCAACCTGATATAAACGTGTATTATTATTAAAAAATACATACGTTGATTGAATGTCATAATTATGATTAACCGTATTACTTTTATTTGTATTAAGATGTATGACACCCAGGGGCCACACTGTTCACACATTGATTTGATATATATATGTGTGTGTGTGTGTGTGTGTGTGTGTGTGTGTGTGTGTTTATGTTACAACCCCTGGTATGCCCAAATATTGTAACATAAATACATATCTATTTCCCTGTCTTAACTGATAAGAAGGAGAGCTTGTGGCTTAGTGGCTAAGACTTCTGCCTAATATGTAATACAGCCCAGGTTCAAATCCCAGTAAGGGTATGTCTAGCTGATGAGAGCTAAATAGCTTGAAATAGATCTATACTAATCTCCCTTTATTTATTTATCAGCACAAATACAACATACACACACACACACACACACACACACACACACAAATATATATATAAAAATTAAAAAACTGAAAGGAAAAAAAAGTTGATGTCAGCCAGGCCTTACTAAGCTATTTATGGTCAATATTTGTTCCTCTTCGTCCATCCCAACCATTTCCCCCCCTCCAAACAGGATGTATTCATTTAAAAAAAAAACTTTCTGGGTCAGAAAGAAAATTATCTCCATTGTCCAAGGATGCTGTGCCCCACTCCGGCAGACATTATGACCTGCAAAATCTGTCATGGACTTTCTGCCTGCCGATCGGCTAAATTTAGAATTGCCAAGGAAAGAAGAAAAAGGAAAGGGATGGTTGGATCATTAAAACCCCGCATTAGTTGGCCACTTTTGTTTAATAGAATATTTGCCATTCGCGGGGGGGAGGGGGGGGAGAGGGGGGAGAAAGAATAACCTGGATGGATTTTATTCTCCCCATGAAGAGACGGGTGGGTGGTAGTAAAGGACTAATATATATGTATATGTATATACATATACCATATTTTTCAGTGTATAAGACGCGCCAAGGTTTTGAAGTGGAATTTTTTTTTAAAAAAACGTTTTTGCACTTTGCAAACCTCCCAAAAATGGGCCCATTTCGCACCAAGGGTTTGAAGAGGCAAATTTTTTTAAAAAAAGTTTTTGCACTCTGCAAACCTCCCAAAAACGGGCCCGGTTTCCCCCCCCCCAAAAAAGGGCACTAATAGCCATTAGGAGGCTTGTAGAGTGCTCCTGAGAGGGTGTGTGTGCAAAAACAAGCAAAAAATGGCCCGTTTTTTATGAAAACGGGCCTGTTTTTTGTCAAAAAAAGGGCATGGATAGTGATTAGGAGGCTTATAGAATGCTCCTGGGGGCTGGGGGTGGTGGTGGAAATTGAGCAAAGAAGGCCTGTTTTTTGCTCATTTCTGCCCTCTCCAGCCCCCAGGAGCTCTCTGAAAGCCTCCTAAAAGCTATGCACGGCCATTTTGGTGAAGCAGGCAGGGTTTTGGGAGGCCAAAAATGCTGTATTCAGTGTATAAGACACACCAGATTTTCAGCCTCTTTTTTGAGGGAAAAAGGGGTGCATCTTATACTCCAAAAGTACAGTAAGTATATGTTCAAAGAATGAGACATAGGTAAAAAAAAAAACAGATTGGAAAATATAACGAGGAAAAGGCAAATGGCAAAGTAAAATGGCAAATATAAAGTTAGAACCAGGTTTGCTGGAATACCATCCAGAAAATACACCAGACGGAAGAGGAAAAGAGGCAACCACAACAACAGAAGAGGAAAGGAAGAGAGGAAGAGGAGAAGAGACGGAAGGAGAGGGAAAGAAGAAAGGAGGGGAAGATTGGGAGGGATAGGAAGAGGAGAGAGGGTATGAAGGGGAGGAGGTAGAGAGGAGTAGGGGAGAGAAAAGGGAAGAAGGAAAGGGAAAGGAGAGGAGGAGAAGAAAGTAGAGAAGGGAGGGAGAAAAGGAAGAGAAAGAAAAGTAGAGTGGAGGTAAAACAAAACAGGCATATGGGATGGTAAGCAAAGCAATCCCGATCATATATTTTAATTTTTTATATGGAAAAATGAATGTTTAAAAATGTTAAAATATGATAAGAATAATAACTAAGGGAATGTGCACTTGTAAATGTATATATGAGACCAAAAATGAAAAAAACTTTTTTTAAAAAAGAGAGGGGTGGGTGGGTAGAGAGAGAATATTCACACTCCCGGAATCCTTAGCGACAACCCGGCGAGATGAGGGAATTGCGGAAATCAACACGAACCGGTTTCAGCCGGTTCGCACTGGTTTCGGGCCAGCCGAATGTTAATTTTGCATTCGGTTCACCGAACTGGTTGTTTCAAGGACCAGCTGGTCCCGCCCATCCTGCCCCGCCCTCCCAAGAATCTCCACGTGTCCCGTTTACCAATTCCAGGTAAGCGCAGGGTCTGCAGGGAGACTCTGAGGGGGCGAAAAACGGGCCTCTTGGAAGTCTGGAAACGGGTCCATATCCGGCCAGAGGAGGCCATTTTCACCCTTTAGGAGGCTCGGGGAAAGCCTCCGGAGCCTAGGGAGGGTGAAAGCGCCCACCCAACATGGTGCAGGAGGCCGAGTAGGCCACGCCCACCTTAGCCACGCCCACCCAGCAACTGGCAGAGACCCGGTTGCTAACATTTTTTAATCCCACCCTTGGCTGAGGATTTGCGGGACCGAATTAAAAGCAGCCGCGTCTCGGTTCTTTCATATCCCAACCGTTCTCTCTATAAAAACTTCCTCCACCCCCCCCAAAAAAAAACGGTTTGAAATAAGTCCCACCTCCTTACCTCATTTTTTAAAAAGTCAAAATGAGAAAAAAAAGAGGGTGTGTGTGTGTGCGTAAATCTTATTCAGGATGTTCTTCTAAACCGAGATGGCAAGAAACACCCAGATTTACGCGTCAAGCTGTGCTCAACTCCTTCGGCCTGCCGCATCTAAAATTACGGTGGCTTGCAATCACCTCTAAAGACATAATTTCCATGCAAGGTGAAACTTTGAAAAGGAGATTTGTGACATCAAAACTACATCACTGAGTGCAGGAGATTTGAAAAGCAATCTCTGGCCAGCAGCTTTAAAGGCTGAAAGACGTTCTCCGGAGGAGTCAATCAGCTGTGCCAGGAGTCGGCAACCTTAAGTACGCAAAGAGCCATTTGGACCACCGAAAATGCCGAAAGCCACGAAGCCTGGCGATTTCCTGAGCGGCCACAAAACTTAGCCTATGTAGTGAATGAAATGTCCTGTTTTCTTCTGAAACTTACTTTTGTCCATGGTTGGCCTACCAGAGGTAGCAAAGCTCAATATGTGATGGGCCCAGCCCTCTGGAATGACCTCCCCCCAGATATCAGGATAACGACAGATCTCCGCTCCTTCCGCACGAAACTCAAGACCCACCTGTTCCAACTAGCCGGCCTGGCTTAATCAGAACTTCTAACCCTGGCAAATTTTAAACTGTATATTTAAATCTTTTGGGTATTTTAATTGTTTTAATTGTATTAATTTTATTGTTATTTATTTTAACTTTGTGGCTTTTACTTTTTGTATTGTTAATTGTTGATGTATTTACCTCCTCCATGCCACATACCTTTATATTTGATTGTACGTCGCCCCGAGTCCCTTCGCGGAGAGGGCGCGACTGATAAATTGAATCAAATAAATAAATAAATAAAATAAATCGCACGCCGACAACTGCAGTGGGTGACATTGGCATAGCTGCTCTATTCTACTCTACTCTATTCTATTTCAGTGAAATAATGTTCTCGTTTGCCCCTTACAAGATCCTGGGGAGGTGGGTTTCCTTCTACTCCCCTACTATCCCTCTGCAGACTGCCCGGCTGCTCTTACTTCCCACCAAATCTTTCCCCTCGGGACAGGTTGAAAGGCTGCCGGGGAGCAGATTCCCTTTCACAGACCTTCTCATCCTTCCGCAGCTTCCCTGCCCACCCTTACTGTCTAAACTGAAAAATCTCTCCCTTCCACCACTGCCGAAATTGCAGTTTCCATAATCCTTTGCGACATAAGGCAATTTAACTCCTGGGCATCCAGACGCCTGAGGTCACCTACCCCAACTTGAGAACTGAGCAGTAATTTAAGAACTTCTAGCAAGTTTGTCAAGTAGGACAAAGCTCGCTTAACAACTATCTGGCTTAGCGCTAGAAATTTTGGCATCCATTGTGGTCCCAAGTCCAAGGCCACCTGTACTTCTCCTCTGTCCCTTTGCCATTGTGAGATCCTTGAGGGCGAAGATTTGGCTGTTGATTGCTGGGATGGTGTTTTAATCATCACACCATAATCACAATCAATCATAGTCCTTCTTTTTATTAAACTACGTAAAGGTAAAGATTCCCCTCGCGCATATGTGCTCGTCGTTCCCAACTCTAGGGGGCGGTGCTCATCTCCGTTTCAAAGCCGAAGAGCCAGCGCTGTCCAAAGACGTCTCCGTGGTCATGTGGCCGGCATGACTCAACGCCGAAGGCGCACCGAACGCTGTGACCTTCCCACCAAAGGTGGTTCCTATTTTTCTACTTGCATTTTTTAACGGGCTTTCGAACAGCTAGGTTGGCGGAAGCTGGGACAAGTCACGGGAGCTCACTCCGTTACGCGGCGCTAGGGATTCAAACCGTTGAACTGCCAACCTCTTTCTGATCGACAAGCTCAGCGTCTTAGCCACTGAGCCACCTATGCTGGAATGATACTGTTAGATATTTCCCCCATTCTTTTTTTGGGGTGTGTGTGTGTGTGATATAAGTTTTGGGAAATTCCGATTTTATAAAAACGACTCGAGCGAAATCAGCAGGGATCCAATTCTCTGTCCGTCGGTTTCACATACACACACACACACACACACACACACACACACACACACACACATTTGGTCATGGTTGAATCATCATTGTAGCCGAGGGGTCCTTTTTTTGCTTAGAAAAAGAGGGAATTCCAGAAGGAAGCCATTTCCTGATTTGGGGCCGCTGAGTTTCTGAACTTCCTTTCAGGAAGCTGACAAGGCAAGCTGATTCCGTTTCGGAATAGCTGGAGATCAGCTATTTCTTTGGGAAACCAACAGAATAACAAAAGCTGGAAGGGACCTTGGAGGTCTTCTAGTCCAACCCCCAGGAAGCCCTATGCCAGTGATGGCTAACTTTTTTTGGCTCCTGTGCCAAAAGCAGGAGGAGCGCAAGTGGGGTCGTGCACGGGTGTGCCACACTCATAATGCTATGAGCACGCCCCTCCCGCATGCGCATATGTGCGTGACCAGCGCCCCCTCTGCTTTTGGCATGGTTTTTTTGCCCTCCCCAGGCTCCAGAGCCTTTCTAGGAGCCTGGGGAGGAGGAAAACAGCCCCCCCCTGTGGATGCCTTAGGAGCTTCCCTGAAGCCTCCGGAGGGCGAAAAACAGACCTACGGGGAACCTGGAGGTTTGGGAATGCTGACTTCTGGTTTGCTCGTAGGGCCGATTCTCAATCTCCAGAGCCTTCAGGGAAGCCTCCGGAGGGCGGAAAACAGACCTACGGGGAACCTGGAAGTTCGGGAATGGTGACTTCTGGTTTGCTCGTAGGGCCGATTCTCAATCGCCAGAGCCTTCAGGGAAGCCTCCGGAGGGCGAAAAACAGACCTATGGGGAACCTGGAAGTTCGGGAATGGTGACTTCCGGTTTGCTCGTAGGGCTGATTCTCAACCTCCAGAGCCTTCAGGGAAGCCTCCTGAAGCCTCCGGAGGGTGAAAAGCGGCCTCAAAAGAAGGCCGAAGTCATCTGGCCAGCGCACGCATGCACACTGGAGCTGACAGGGCAACGCCTCGCGGCTCGCCATCACGGCCCTATGCCAGTTTAGACAAATGTTTATCCAGTCTTTTTTTTAAAAAAAAAAAGCCTCCACGAGTGCTGGTTCCATTGGATTGTTCTCACTGTCCAGAAATTTCTCTTTCATTCTAGGTTTTCTTCTCTCTTCGTTCAATTTCCATCCATTGCTTCTGGTGCTTTGGAGAATAGCTTGACTCCCTCTTCTTTGTGGCAGCCCTTAAAATATTGGAACACTGCTATCATGTCTCCCCTGGTCCTTCTTTTCACTAAATTGTTGTTGTTTGTTGTCATGTCTGAGTCTCATCGCGACTCCATGGACCACGTTCCTCCAGGCCTTCCTGTCCTCTCCCATCCTCTGGAGTCCATTGAAGCTCACGCCAACTGCTTCAGTGACTCCATCCAGCTACCTCCTTCTCTGCCGTCCCCTTCTTCTTTTTCCCTCCATCGTTCCCAGCATGAGGCTCTTCTCCAGGGAGTCCTTCTTCCTTCTCATTCGGTGGCCAAAGTCTTTGAGTTTCCTCTCCAGGATCTGGCCTTCTAAAGAGCAGTCAGGGCTGATCTTCTCTAGGACTGACCGGTTGGATGGCCTTGCAGTCCAAGGGACTTGAAGGATGGATGCATGGATGCATGGACGGACAGACAGAGTAGATTGTTGTTGTTCTTAGTTGCAAAGTCGTGTCCGACCCATCGCGACCCCATGGACCACGTTCCTCCAGGCCTTCCTGTCCTCTACCATCCTCTGGAGTCCATTGAAGCTCACACCGACTGCTTGAGTGACTCCATCCAGCCACCTCGTTCTCTGCCGTCCCCCTCTTGCCCTCCATCGTTCCCAGCATGAGGCTCTTCTCCAGGGAGTCCTTCTCATCAGGTGGCCAAAGTCTTTGAGTTCCCTCTTCAGGATCTGGCCTTCTAAAGAGCAGCCAGGGCTGATCTCCTCTAGGACTGACCAGTTGGATGGCCTTGCAGTCCAAGGGACTCGCAGGAGTTTTCTCCAGTGAGTCCTTCCTTCTCACTAGGTGGCTAAAGCATTTCAGGTGACCAAAATATTAGAGCATTTCACTAAATTGGACATACCCAATTCCTCCCACATTTCTTCATATGTTTTCGCCTCCAGCCCCCACTAACCATCTTTGTTGCTCTTCTCTGCACCCTTTCCAGAGTCTCTCCGTTGTTTTTATATTGGGATGACCAAGATTGAAAGAGAGAGAAAGAGAGAGAGAAAGATAAGAAAGAGGGGGGAGGGAAAGGAAGAGAAAGAGAGAAAGGGAGAGAGAGGGAGGGAGAGGAATAGGAAGAGAGAGAGAGAGAGAGAGAGAGAGAGAGAGGGAGAGAGAGAGAGGAAGAGGAAGAAAGAAACAGAGAGGAAAAGAAAGAGAGGGGGGAGGAAGGGAGAGAGAGAAAGAGGAAGAGAAAAAGAGAGAGAGAGATTAACTATTAGAACAAACTGCCTTCAGAAGTGTTGGGGGGTGCTCCATCACTGGAGATTTATAAGAAGAGATTGGAGTATCATTTGTCTGAAATGGTTTAGGATCTCCTGCTTGAGCAGGGGGTTGGACTAGAAGACCTCCAATGTCCCTTCCAGCTCTATTATGTTTGAAAGGGGGAGAACTCTCTCTCTCACACACACACAGATAGGATCACGACTTGGGAGACCTCCATCTTGCCATCACGAAAAGTTGTTCTTGGACTAACTAACTCACTAACTGTGGAAGGGAGAATCCTAGCAAAGGGCTCAGCGAATTGACTGGCACCCCTGGGAGTGCGGGAGTCTTCTCCATGCCACAGATTTAATTTCTGGGGCCCTGACTTGGCCCAGCTTTGCAAGACACCGTTGCTACTCTTTGCTAACCCTACAGAAGTGGCGAGAAGTATCCCCATGGGATTGTGCACCAGGCGTGCGATTTTGCACTCTCGCACCCGAGGCCGTCTTTCTTTCTCAGGGTTTTGCAATGTAGGGAAATTCAGCGCACAAAGGAATTCCCCGATATTTGCAAAACAAAAAAACCCCCAAATTTTGGCCACGAGCTAGTAAGTTGACCAGCTCCTGATTGGTATGAGGTCTCCTGGGTTGGACTAGAAGACCTCCAAGGTCCCTTCCAACTCTTCTGTTATTCTGTTAAGTCTTAATCTTGCTGGGCATCGAATGAGTAGGTGATATTTGACACCAGGATGGCAATGACGATGAATAAGGGACTAGAGAGTAAAACATACGACGAAGGGTTGCAGGAACTGGGCATGGCTGGTCTAGTGAAGAGAAGGACCAGAGGAGACAGGAGAGCATCTTCCAATATTTGAGGGGCTGCCCCAGAGAGGAAGGGGTCAAGCTGTTCTCCAAAGCACCCGAAGGCCAGACAAGGAATAACGGATGGAAACTGACCAAGGAGAGATTCAACCTGGAAATAATTTCCTGACAGTGAGAGCAATCAACCCATGGAACAGAAGTTGTATCCGGAAGTTGTGGGAGCTTCATCCCTGGAGGCTTTCATTGAAGAGACTGGACTGCCCTCGGTCAGGAATTGTAACAGGGTCTCCTGCTTGGGCGGGGGGTTGGACTAGATGACCTACAAGGTCCCTTCCAACTCCGTTAGTCTGTAATGAAGTTTTCAGAATATAAAACCGGGAAAATATTGTAGGCTAAATGGAACACTAGATGGGATTCCCGTTAGAGAGGCGCAGAAAAAAAGATTTATGAAAAAAATGAAAAAGTAGGTATACCGGTAGTCATTGACTTACGACCACAATCGAGATCAAGGGAGAAATGTGGTCGGTGATGTTCGCCCCGTTTTACGACTTTCCTCGCCACAATTGTTCGGCCAATCCCGTTGTTAAACGAGGAAGACGGTTGTTCAGTGAATCTCGCTTCTCCCTTGACTTGGCTTGTCAGAAGATTCGCCAAAGGGGATTGCGTGACACCTCCCCTCTCAGGGGCACTGCGACCGTCATAATTCTGAGTCGGTTGCCAAGCATATGAAATATTGATCATGTGAGCCTGGGGACGTCACCCTTCAAACTCTGGGCATCTAATCGACAACCTGACTCACTTCCGTGAGCTTCCTACGATTCTCAGCTTCGCGGGAGAGATCGAACCGCCATGCCCATTGTTTTAATTTTCTGCCATTTAATCCTGATTTAATTTTTCAGTTTTTGGAAAGGAAGGTTGGCGTAGGCTGGGTCACCTTTTCAGCCCCTGGCGTTTCACCGACCGCAGAGAGGAAAAAGGACTTGCGATCCCGCCTGGAGACAATTGAAAGTTGGTGGCTCTGAGTCATCTTTAGAAACACGACACAAAGTGTGTCCGGTTGGAACAGATACTAGCAGCTCAATCAAGACAAGAGGGCTTGTGTGTGTGTGTGTGTGTGTGTGTGTGTGTGTTGTGGGCTTGGAAAAACTGACCTTGCTAAATCAATCTGGAAGGGGAACAGGAGGAAAATCTTCTCAAGGTAAGCCACACCGGCCTTTTGGCCCAGGAAGAAAGAGGGGAAAAAGTAAGATACGCAAGAAAGGATTGAAGGTGGCATCTTCTGCAGGTAGGAGGCAGAGTAACAGAACAGAATAATAGGCTTGGAAGGGACCTTGGAGGTCTTCTAGTCCAACCCCCACTCAAGCGGGAGATCCTATACCATTCCTGACAAATCGTTACCCAACTTCTTCTTAAAAACTTCCAGTGTTGGAACATTTACAAGTTCTGGTGGCAAGTTGTTCCACCGATTAATTGTTTTCCCTGTCAGGAAATTTCTCCTTAGTTCTAAGTTGCTTCTCTCCTTGATTAGTTTCCATCCATTGCTTCTTATCCAGCTGTCAGCTGCTTTGGAGAATGGCTATGTAAGTATACATTTAAAAGGAGGGTGTATATAAAATTATTAATATGAAAAATGACTACTGGGGAAAAAAAACGGTATATTTAGGAAGAGAAATGTTATAAGAGAGGAGATATGTTAAGTTGTAATGTTAAAATAAGAACAGATGTATATGAAGAATTTGGTGGTAAGCTATAACTATTAGGATACAAAAAAAATTGTACTCGGATGGCAGACTGATTAATGAATGATGAAATGTTTGTTTTAAAAGCAAAAAAATAAAAAAAACTTTTATAAAAAACAATATACATATACATATATAGTATTTTTGTCAGCAAAAATGCAACAATAGATGGATAGATAGAGATAGATAGAGGGAGAGATAGATAGATAGATAGATAGATAGATAGATGATAGATAGATAGATAATAGATAGATACATAGATAGATGATAGATAGATAGATAGATAGATAGATAGATAGAAAGATAGATAGATAGAAGATAGATAGATAGATAGATACATAGATAGATAATAGATAGATACATAGATAGAAGATAGTAGATAGATACATAGATAGAAGATAGATAGATAGATAGATAGATAGATAGATAGATAGATAGAAAGATAGATAGATAGAAGATAGATAGATACATAGATAGATACATAGATAGAAGATAATAGATAGATAGAAGATAGTAGATAGATACATAGATAGAAGATAATAGATAGATACATAGATAGAAGATAGATAGATAGATAGATAGATAGATAGATGATAGATAGATAGATAATAGATAGATACATAGATAGAAGATAATAGATACATAGATAGAAGATAGATAGATAGATAGATAGATAGATAGAAGATAGATAGTAGATAGATAGATAGATGGAGGGAGGGAGAGAGAGAGAGAGAGAGACAGAGAGACAGACAGACAGACAGACAGACAGACACCCTTAAGAGAGGCGGTTCGCCTAAAAAGAAACATTAAAAAGAGAGCATTAAAATGGAGTTTTAAAATAAGAAATTCCTGTCCAGTGACAGCCTCCTGACAGCAAATTGACAGGGTCCTTGAATGCCATCTCAGGCTAAGCTGCGGCTTCTGGAAGAAGCGTTTGTGCTCATCCTAAACCATCGTTCGTAAGCCATGCTGGCTAGTTTGTCCTTGCCGAAAAGCCATGAAAAAGAAGGCACACTTTTGCCTGGGTCTTATAGCGGAGATGCAGGCTGAGCCGATGACGAGTGCTGCAGGATTTTCAGGGTCCAAAGAGGGATACGAACCAGTTTTCCACACACGGCCAAGCGCGCTGAAGTAAGAATTCCAAGACGAAAGGATTTTGAGGGAGGGAAGTTCATTTTAGGAGAAGGGTCAGAGGTCAGCAGGGATGATCTAAGTCTGGTTTGCAGGGCCAGTGGAGGAGAAGGGAAAGAAGAGAAAGGAAACAGAGAAGAAGGAAAAGAAGGGAGAGAGGAGAGGAGGAAGAGAGAGAGAGAAAAAGGAAAGAAAGAGAGAGGACAAAAGAAAAGAGGAACGGAGAGGGAGGAAGATAAGAAAGGAAGAAAAAGGAGAGGAGACAGGAGGCGAGAAGGAAGAAAGAGAAAGGAGGAAGAGAGAGAGAAAGAAAGGAAAGGAGGAAGAGAAAGAAAGACAGAAAGGAAATGAAGAAGAGGAAGAAAGGAAAGGGGAAATAGAAAAGAAGAAAGGAAAGGAGAAATAGAAAAGAAGAAAGGAAAGGAAAGACAGAAAGGAAAGGAAAGGAAGAAGAGGAAGAAAGGAAAGGAGAAACAGGGAGAAAGGAAGAGGAAAGACAGAAAGGAAAGGAAGAAGTGGAAGAAAGGGAAGAAGAAACAGGGAGAAAGAAAAGACGAAAAGGAGAAATAGAGAGAAAGGAAGAAAGGAAAGACAGAAAGGAAAGGAAGAAGAAAGGAGAGAAAGGGAGAAAGGAAGAAAGGAAAGAGGGAAAAGAAGAAGAAAGGAAAGGAGAAACAGGGAGAAAGGAAGAAAGGAAAGAGGGAAAGTTAAGGGAGAGGAAGAAAAGAAAGGAGAAACAGAGAGAAAGAAGAAAGGAAAGCCAGAAAGAAGAAAAGGAACAGAGAAAAAGAATGAAGGATGGATGGACAGAAAGAAAGGAAAAGAGAAAAGGAAATAGAAAGGGAAAGAAATAGAAAGGGGAAAATAAAAGCTTTTAGATAGCGGGCCCTAACTCCTTAGGAAGCGGAAAGAAACGGTTACTCCAGGCAGGAATCCATCCGGCGCAGAGGCTGAAGTGATCCCAGAGGTCCCGGTGGATTTAAATCTTTAAAGAGAGGGAGGAAGAAGGATGAGGCCTCCAGGCTTTCAAGAGGAGGAGGAGGAGGAGGAGAAAAAAGAGGCAGGAAACGTTGCCTCTGAGCTGATATTTACATTATAAACTAGGGCCGAAAGGAAAGGAAACACACGTACAGGATGCGATGCAAAGATATCAGAGAAGCTGCAGGCGACAAAAGCCGCTTTTTTTTTAAAAAAAGTATTATTTTGATAAAGCTCAAATATTCACGAAAGAGCCCCGGAAAAAGAGGGTTTTTCCCCCCTGCCACTTCCCACCTGAATAAATTTGGCACCCCCCTTTTTTTCCTTCCCCAGTGAAGATTCTCCCCCCGCCCCCGATAGACCCAAAGGGGGTCGACCGACGGAGGTGTATTATATAAATGGAACTTCCACCATCAGCAGCAGTCTACCTCTGTGCAATTTTTGACTTATTCATTGGCTTATTTGTGAAATAAATACGTATTTATTTCATTTTTCTAAACTTGACATCCCTCTCAAACAGTGGTTTTAAATCCAAACTTTGGGATAAGAAAAGATGTCTCCCCCACTAAATGCAAATTGAACCAACAATTGCACTAGCTGCAATATCTATATAACTTAAGCACACAGAGTTGGAAGGGACCTTGGAGGTCATCTAGTCCGACCCCTTGCCCAAGCAGGAGACCCTTACAGAATGACAGACTTGGAAGGGACCTTGGAGGTCATGTAGTCCAACCCCCTGCTCAAGCAGGAGAATCATAGGTTCATACAGTTGGAAGGGACCTTGGAGGTCTTCTAGTCCAACCCCCTGCTCAAGCAGAAGACTCTTACAGTATCATGACAGAGTTGGAAGGAACCAGTTATTGGCCAAGAAGGATGTACCGTCCTTGGCTTTACCCGCCTGACCCTCTAACCAAGATCTGGGCACAAGCCCACCCCCCCCGGCGGACCCAAGGGTTCGCTCTTTAGAGGAGCCTCCAGCACCAGTAGCAGTCTACCCAATATTGCCTTTTCTTTCACCCCAGGCAGTCCTTACCTGCGGGAAATCATTGCAGCGGCTTCTGCTGGGTTGAACCAAGTCCCTTCTTCGCCGGCCCGGAGGAGAAACGCGCGTGTCCCCTTCGGCAGCCCCTGGATCGCTGGCTGAGCAGCTGGGAGCCGAAGGGAGTGGCTGCCCCAGAGAGCAGCCTCGCCCCAGGCCGCGCCCCCTCCTCTGCCATATACGGCAAAGGCTACCGCCCCGTCCTCACGACGCTCGAGCCCCCCATTGGCCGAGACACGCCTCTTCCCTCCCCGCCGGCTGCTGTGGAAAACCCTCGTGTCAGCCGAGGGGAAAGACGCTTCTGGCCCGGTGACGTCATACCGAAGGGAATCCCCGCTCCGCCAATCAACGGCGCCTGGCAACGGACGCCCGCCTTAGCAGCGGCGGCGCGCCTTTTAAAGGGACAGCGCTCCCTTTAATAAAAAAATAAAATATTTATAAAATAAAAAATAAAATAATAAAATAAAATAAATAAAGCAAAACAAAACAAAACAAAATAAAATAATAAAATAATGAAATGAAATGAAATAGAATAAAATATAATAAAATAATGAAATAAAATGATGAAATATAATAAAATAAAACAAAGAAATGAAATATAATAAAATAAAGAAATGAAATATAATAAAATAATGAAATACAATATAATAAAATAAAATAATGAAATGAAATATAATAAAATAATGAAATGAACTGAAATAGAATAAAATATAAGAAAATAATGAAATTAAATGAAATAGAATAAAATAATGAAATGAAATGTAGGGACGTCTGAAGCAAGCTTTCGGCTTAGGCAGAGCGCTTTGTCAGGCGGGATGAAAAAGTCCCAATTTTGGGGGCATATATTTTTTCTCTTTTTCTCTTTCTGGAGTTAGGACTTGGAATGAACAAGAGTGGATTTACTGATCACCTTCGGCTTCTTTTAAATCAGTGTTTCTCCATCAAAAATCGCTTTAAGCTGGATGGACTTCAACTCCCAGAATTCCTAACCCTAACCCTATCCATCCATCCATTATCTATCTATCATCTATCATCTATCTATCTATCTATCTATCTATCTATCTATCTATCTATCTATCATCTATCTATCTATCATCTATCTATCTATCTATCTATCTATCTATCTATCTATCTATCTATCTATCATCTATCTATCTATCTATCTATCATCTATCTATCTATCTATCTATCTATCTATCTATCTATCTATCTATCTATCATCTATCTATCATCTATCTATCACGGCTTTATGTGTTTGTATGTTCCAGCATAACTCTGGAACGCCTCAAGCAATTTCAACCAAACTTGCTACACGGATGACTTACTCTCTGGAGACAAATACTGTGGGGGTAACACACCCCTAACACCCCTCAGGGTGTGTCCTTTATTATGATGCAGCCTGTTGTGCCTTAAAATGGCTTCTGCCGTACTGCCGTAAAATGGCTTCCACTGTATAGCGCAGTGGAGTTGCCATGGTAACTCACAGTACTCCACAAGGAGAAAAATCCAACATTAGAAACTACATTTGGTCTGGACATTTCCGCCCTATAAATAAATAGCTGGGCAACGCCGGGTTATCGGCTAGTGGAGCTATATTAAGGCAAGCGTGGGATTATAGGGGAACCCCAGGAAGGGAGGCGGCGATGAGTTCAGAAGGCAATTTGGCAGCCGTGACTCCTCATTCCTGACCAGGCCATAAGCCTCTACCCAGAGACCAACCCCAGGGGCCTCTGAATGCTTTCGGCTCAAACTGAGCCCCATTGTGTCTCCAAACTTCTTTTTTCCTTCTTCTTAAAAGAGAAAGAGAATAAAAGAGCTCCTTTCTCTTATCTCTTTCTCAATTTTTGCAGCTGAGTCACGCACGCCTCAGGGCCACCCTGCATGGAAACTGTCCGGAGCAAGGAATTCCACTGGACTTCCGCCTTGTCCTCTATATCCCTGAGTCCAACCGGCGGGCTATTTCAGATACTTGGGGGCAATTAAACTGCTTGCATTTAGGCACTTAAATCAGGGGTGTCCAAACTTGAGAACTTTAAGACTTGTGGACTTCAACTCCCAGAATTCCCCAGCCAGCCATGCTGGCTGGGGAATTCTGGGAATTGAAGTCCATGAGTCTTAAAGTTCTCAAGTTTGGACACCCCTGACTTAAATGAACAGAAACTCATCCAGAGAGACAGGGGCAGCCTCCTCTAGACGCAGTTGGCCCTATTTAAGTGGTTCTAATGCACTTTTGAAGGGTGGCTCAGTGGCTAAGACGCTGAGCTTGTCGATCAGAAAGGTCAGCAGTTCGGTGGTTCGAATCCCCAGCGCCGCGTAACGGAGGGAGCTCCCGTGACTTGTCCCAGCTTCTGCCAACCTAGCAGTTTGAAAGCACGTTAAAAAATGCAAGTAGAAAAATAGGAATTGTTAGATACTTGTTCTAACTACAGTGGTTTCCACCAAGGTCCTCTGTTCCGGCGGGAACAGAGGTTTAATCCTATTGGTCGAAGGGTCTGACAGCTCCCGATAAAAGGGCTGCTGTCAGATTCAACCTTCGCTGGATTGTTCGCACTTGTTGTACTTAATAAAGAGCTGTTGCTACCGTTAAGCCTGTGTGTGCCTATCCATTACCCAATCTAACAGGAACCACCTTTGGTGGGAAGGGAACAGCGTTCCGTGCGGCTTCGGGAGTTGAGTCATGCCGGCCACATGACCACGGAGACGTCTTCGGACAGCGCTGGCTCTTCGGCTTTGAAACGGCAGTGAGCACTGCCCCCTAGAGTCGGGAATGACTAGCACCTATGTGCGAGGGGAACCTTTACCTTTTAAATGTACTCCTGGGAGAAGGAAGCCCAGCACGGCGTCTCATAGGGATGCAACCCTCAAAGGGTGATCTATACAATACAATAGCAGAGTTGGAAGGGGCCTTGGAGGTCTTCTAGTCCAACCCCCTGCCTAGGCAGGAAACCCTATACCGTTTCAGACAAATGGCTATCCAACATCTTCTTAAAGACTTCCAGTGTTGGGGCATTCACAACTTCTGGAGGCACTCTCACTCAACAAGACCAATTTTGTTGTCCGGAGATCTCCCAGTTTGTTTGTGAGCCTTCCTTTTCCATCTCAGGCTGCTGCTTCGTTTATCACAAAGGCTTTTAGGCCAGAATTTTGTTTTCCCTTTTCCCTCCCTGTCGCATCTTCCTTTCGTGCTCCGATTTACTAGGTCGGCCGTTCGGAGGCTCTCTATTTGCCCCGTTCCCCCCAAGCAGCTTTGGCTGCAAATGTCTGATACGGCCAAAGGGAAAATTGGTCTTGTTTTCCTCCAAGAAAACAGAGGTTGGAAGAAAATGTCCTTCTGGGTTCAGTTCCAAGTGAGGGAAAAGACCCTGGATTCATGGGGGCTGCTTGGAAAGGTGATTTTCATGGTGGACAGGATCACCCGCCTTGAAGATGTTGGGCGAAGAGGGGAAAAAAAAGGGAAGAGATGCGGAATTTTATACTCTTTCTGGGCTTTTGAATTTGAGCTTGTGTTCCGATTGGTTGTCAGACTCCCATGGGGCCATGCAGGAGCAGCTCTGCAGGCTGAGTCCCAGGCTTGGTTGAACCTTGCTGGGTGATGTACCGTATTTTTCAGTGTATAAGACGCACCAAGATTTTGAAGAGGCAAATTTAAAAAAAAGTTTTTGCACTCTGCAGACCTCCCAAAAATGGCCCGATTTTTCACGAAAATGGGCCATTTTTTGTCCCCCCCAAAAGGGCATGCATAGCCTTTAGGAGGCTTATAGAGTGTTCCTGGGGGTTGGGGGGGGGGACAAAAGTAAGCAAAAAATGGCCCGGTTTTTGCTCATTTCTGCCCTCCCCAGCCCCCAGGAACACTCTGGAAGCCTCCTAAAGGCTCTGCATGGCTATTTTGGTGAACGGGGTGGGGTTTCGGGAGGCAAAAAAATGCTGTATTCAGTGTATAAGACGCACCCAGATTTTCACGCTCTTTTTTGAGAGAAAAGGTGCGTCTTATACTCTGAAAAATACGGTAATCTTCCCAGGTGCCATGTGATGAGATGAGGAGAGGGCTTTGGGCAATTCCTACTATGGCTCTGCCTGAAGGAGGTAGATCTTTGTTATGTAGAATAGACTGGCTCAGGCCTTAATGGCCCATTAACAGAGTAACACAGTTGGAATGGACCTTGTAGGTCATCCAGTCCAACCCCCAGCCCAAGCAGGAGACCCTACACCATTTCTGACAAATGGCAGTCCAATATCTTCTTAAAAACTTCCCAGTGTTGGAACATCCACAACCTCTAGTGGCAAGCTGTTCCAGTGGTTATTTCTTCTCCATTGACCAAGGTTGGATTCCTGCCTCCTTTTAAGGGGAAACATTTTGCCTTTTTAATATTTCCTAAAACATCTCATTTTTTTCTAGGAAAGTGGGGAGTGCTGACTTCCTACCCACAAAATGCAAAACCTTCGCTTTTGTACCCAACTGAGCAAAAAAACAACAGCAACATAAACCCAGAGATGGGTCATTTTACAGTCTCCCGCTGCCAGTTCTTCTACTTTTGCCCTGGTATGAGCCAGATGTTTTCCTCCGATGCCAGCAGGGCCAGCTGCTGCCCGCCTCTCCCCACCCTGCTTTGCGTCATTGATCACAAAACGGCGCGGGATGTTACAAGCTGGTAGTACAAGGCACCCTTTGTTAAGGGAAGACAGAATTTCCCCCCGCAAAACAGGCCACCAGTGAGATTTGATCTCCCAACTTATCCCCCCCTCCCCTCCCGGGCTCCACCCAGGTTTAGGAAATAAGGAAAGTTCAGGACAAGCCACCTGCAAAGTTGGAAAGGGGGTCCGTTGAGTCGGGAAAACAAAAAGCTGGAGAGAAGCAAAATTCAAGCAGGGTGATTTTGTGCAGAGAGAAACATAAACGAGGGAAGCACGCCTGGAATACAGCTTGAGGAGCTACGAGGATGGAAGAAGATGTTTTGTTAACAATCTGGTTGTTAGTTGCGAAGTCGTGTCCCACCCTTTGCGACCCCATGGACAATGTTCCTCCAGGCCTTCCTGTCCTCTACCATCCTCTGGAGTCCATTGAAGCTTACGCTGACTGCTTCAGTGACTCCATCCAGCCACCTCCTTCTCTGTCGTCCCCTTCTTCTTTTGCCCTCCATCGTTCCCAGCATGAGGCTCTTCTCCAGGGAGTCCTTCTTCCTTCTCATGAGGTGGCCAAAGTCTTTGAGTTTCTTCTTCAGGATCTGGCCTTCTAAAGAGCAGTCAGGGTTGCCCTTGCAGTCCACAGGACTTGCAGGATAGATAGATAGATAGATAGATAGATAGATAGATAGATAGATAGATAGATAGATAGATAGATAGATAGATAGATAGATAGATAGATAGATGTAGGTAGGTAGGTAGGTAGGTAGGTAGATGATAAATAGATAAATAGATAGGTAGGTAGGTAGGTAGATAGGTAGGTAGATAGATGATAAATAGATAGATAGATAGATAGATAGATAGATAGATAGATAGATAGATAGACAGATAGATAATTAGTTGTTAGTTGCGAAGTCATGTCTGACCATCGTGACCCCATGGACAGCATCCTTCTAGGTCTTCCTGTCCTCTCCCATTCTCTGGAGTCCATTTAAGCTCAAGCCAACTGCTTCGGTGACTCCATCCAGCCACCTCCTTCTCTGCCATCCCTTCTTCTTTTGCCCTCCATCGTTCCCAGCATGAGGCTCTTCTCCAGGGAGTCCTTCTTCCTTCTCATTAGGTGGTCTTTGAGTTTCCTCTTCAGGATGTGGCCTTCTAAAGAGCAGTTAGGGTTGATCTCCTCTAGGACTGACCGGTTGGATGGCCTTGCAGTCCAAGGGGCTTGCAGGAGTCTTCTCCAGCACCCGAGTTCAAAGGTCTCCATTCTTTGGCGCTCAGCCTTCTTTATGGTCCCACTTTCACAGCCATCCATTGCAACTGGGAAAGCCATCGCCTTGACTTTTGTTGGCAGGGTGACATCTCTGCTTTTTAGGAGGTTGTCTAGATTTACCATAGCTTTCCTCCTCAGGAGCAAGCCTCTTTTAATTTCTTGGCTGCAGTCCGCATCTGTGGTGATCTTGGAGCCCAGGAAAATAAAATCTGTCACTACCTTCATTTAGCTCTTAGGTGAGGACTTTGAGAAGAGGAGAGGATTGATCTCCTCTAGGACTGACTGATTAGATTACCTGGCAGTCCAAGGGACTCTCAGGAGTCTTCTCCAGCACCAGAGTTCAATCTGGTCAACTGATCTATCTGTCTGGATTCTCCATGGAAGGGAGGTTTTCCAGTCCTATGAAGAAATGACCGAAACCAAATCTGGGGCCTTTTGTCATTTTTTCACCAATCTATATGGATCTTTCCCCCCCCCCCACCCCCAAATAATGATTTAATTTACATGCTCTCTGTTGCCCGTTTGCAAAGCGGATGCCAACAATCTCCTGGCCACATCAAGGTTGCAAAATGAGACCAGAAAGTCTGAGAAATGCTATGTTAACACTCTGAATAGAATCACAAGAGTTGGAAGGGACCTTGGAGGTCTTCTAGTCCAACCCCCTGCTCAGGCAGGAAGCCCTACACCATTTCAGACAAATGGCTATCCAACATCTTCTTAAAGACTTCCAGTGTTGGAGCATTCACAACTTCTGGAGGCAACTTCTGTTCCACTGATTAATTGTTCTCACTGTCAGGAAATTTCTCCTTAGTTCTAAGTTGCTTCTGTCCTTGATTAGTTTCCACCCATTGCTTCTTGGTGCTTTGGAGAATAGCTTCATTCATTCATTCATTATTCATTATTCATGCTTCTAGACCGCCCCCTCTCCCAAAAGGGACTCGGGGCGGTGTACAGTCCATGCAAAATATATCAAAATACAATAAAAATTGAATATGTACAGTTGGAATGGAGGAGGTTAAAAATGGAATTAAAAGAACTGTACAAAGCAATATATATAAATATAGGATTTTGAACCCCTAAAACACACACAATAAGTTAAAAACAATACCCCTAAAATAACCAGTTAATACATTTGCTAGGAGGGACAGTTGTAATTATGCCAGGCCTGCTAATCGGAACAGGTGAGTCTTCAATTTTTGCCGGAAGGAGTGGAGGTCAGTAGTGGTTCTAATGTCGGGGGGGAGGTCATTCCAGAGGGTTGGGCCCATCACAGAGAAGGCCCTACTCCTTGGTGTCGCCCGTTGGCATTGCCTAGTGGACGGCACCAGGAGAAGTCCCTCTCTGTGTGAGCGAATTGGCCGCAGGGATGTATGTGGGAGGATGCGAGCTTGAATGGCAAAGAAGATTATCTGGCCACTTTTTGCATTCGGGTCCTCAAACGATGAGGATGGACACCCTTTGATGTTTGTCTATCAATCCCACATTTCTATTAATTCCACCCCCACCCACCCAATCCAGCAAATCAACAGGGCCCACAAAATATCCTCAAGGGAGTAGAGTCGATCTGCGTCCAGTTAACCGCAAGTAGGTGTGATATACTCAAAAGGTTGCCTTTGGCACTATCCCATTTCATCCAAATCCCTTGAAGCGATTCCCAGAAGTTTTGGTGACAAAATACAATTATTTTCTCTGAATCCTATTTTTTGGGGGGTCTCCTTGAGCAAACGAGATGGAAATACCAGCAGGAAATATTAAAGTCAAGTTGTTCTCCTTCTTTGCAGATGACACTGGAACCAGATGTGGCACAGATGCAATTCAACCCCAAGTGTGAATAAAAATGGGATCTATTTAAAAGTCCAACCCCCCCTGCTCAGGCAGGAAAACCTACCCCACTTCAGACAAATGGATATCCAGCATCCTCTTAAAAACTTCCAGTGTTGGAGTATTCACAACCTCTGGAGGCAAGTTGTTCCACTGGTTAATTGTTCTCACTGTAAGGAAATTTCTTTTTAATTCTAGGTTGCTTCTCTCCTTGATTAGTTTCCACCCATTGCTTCTTGTCCTGCCCTCAGGTGCTTTGGAGAATAGTTTGACTCCCTCTTCTTTGTGGCAACTCCTGAGATATTGGAAGACTGCTATCATGTCTCCCCTAGATCTTCTTTTCCTTAAACTAGACATACCCAATTCCACCAATTGTTCTTTATATGTTTTAGCCTTCAGTCCCCAATCATCTTTGTTGCTCTTCTCTGCACTCTTTCTAGAGTCTCCACATATTTTCTACATCGTGGTGACCAGAACTGAATGCAGTATTCCAAGTGTGGCCTTACCAAGGCATTATAAAGTGGCATTAAGACTTCACGTGATTTTGATTCTATCCCTCTGTTGATGCAGCCTAGAACTGTGTTGGCTTTTTTGGCAGCTGCTGCACACGGCTGGCTCATATTTAAATGGTTGTCCACTAGGACTCCCAAGTTCCCTTTCACAGTTACTACTATTGAGCAAGGTACCACCTATACTGCCCCTGTGCATTTTGTTTTTCTTGCTTAAATGTAGAACCTTACTCTTTTCACCATAGAATTTCATTTTATTAGATCAAGATCCTTCTTTATCTTAAACCTATCTTCCGGAGTGTTGGCAATTCCTGCCAGCTTGGTGTCATCTGCAAATGTGATGAGTTCCCCATCTATCCCCTTGTCCAAATCATTGATAAAGATAATTGAAGAGTACTGGGCCTAAAACACAGCCTTGGGGTACCCCACTGCATATTTCCCTCCATGCAGACGAAGTTCCATTGAAGACTACTCACAGTGTGTGGTTGGCCAGCCAGTTATGAACCCATCTGGTGGCGATGCTGTCTAACTCACATTTTTCTACTTTATCAAGTAGCAAATGATGGCTTACTTTATCAAATGCCTTACCGATTACTCATTTAGCTGAGTTGCAAAGGTCATTTTAGCCAGGTTTCAAAGAGCCCTTGGGTGGGGGTGGGGGCAGAGATTCTGCACTACATTTTAAGAACCATCCTAAATGTTTCTTTTCGTGGAAATTTCCTGCAGGTGTCGAAGGCGAAAAGCCCTCCCCTCTCCCCACCTAACACCTGTAAATTGGCTTGAGAGTTTGTCTCGCTTTGAAAGAAACATGAAGATGCTTTGTTTCCCATTTTTTTAAATGTTTATTTTAGTTTGAAACACACCTCTGTCCTGGTTTTGTGTGCGTTTGTTTAGCCCCCCCCCCAGCACCACAGAAACGTCAATGTTTAAGCGATCAAATTGGTAAAAAGGAGTCCCCGATAACCAGAGAGTAACCGTTGGCTGAGGTTAATTAACCCAGTTCTTTCACATTTAGGGAGGTGGCAGTTTCCTAGCATTCCTGGGTCTCGGGACTTGAGTAGGATGGAGCGCCGGAGACAAAATAAGGCCACACTGAAAAGTACAGCCACTGTGTTCTTGCACTCATATTATTCTCCTCCAAGTACATCAAGAACCCCAAATCCAGTCTTGAAATCCCAGCTGAAGGCATGTCGGTATTTGGGTGTCCGGGAGAGGGAGGGGGGGGGGACACAAACTGAGACCCTGATGTTCAGATTCACTGCCAAACTGGACCGGACTAAGAACCATCGCATGAGGTGGAAAGGGAAGTGTGCAGCTTAGTCAGAAACGGTTCGGCTCATTGGAGACTCAGTGGGAAAATTGGATTTTCCCAGCCATTTTCAAAGAAGAATAGCCATAGACTTATATCCTGCTTGACAGTGCTTTACGGCCCGCTCTAAGCAGTGTACAGAGTCAGCATCTCTTGCCCCCAACAATCCAGGTCCTCATTTTACCCACCTCGGAAGGACGGAAGGCTGATTCAACCTTGAACCTGGCGAGATTTGAACTGCCAAATTGCAGGCAGCCGGCAGTCAGCAGAAGGAGCCTGCAGTACTGCGCTCTAACCACTGCGTCATAAAACGTAGGATAAAATGTTGGCTGGAGAATTCTGGGCATTGAAGTCCGCTCATCTTACAGAATATGTGTTGGAAGGGACCTTGGAGGTCTTCTAGTCCAACCCCTTGCGCAAGCAAGATGCCTGATACTATTCCGGACAATTGGCCGTCCAATCTCTTCTTAAAAACCTCCAGTGGTGGAGCTGCCACACCTTTTGAAGGCAAGGTTGATTTGGTTTTCACTGTCAGGAAATTAGTTCTACGTTGGGCAAGTTTGCAAAAAAAACAGGCCTGTACAGCAATCCAAATTGTTTCTATTTTCAGCGCCTTTACAACGGCTGCAATAATTCCTGGGAACTGTTGGGGGGGGGGTTATTGGGGGGGGAGAGGGTTGAATGACCGCAGGGAATAAATTCAAACCGCATCCTCAAGTATCCCTTTCCTTGCCTGAATAAGTCACCAGCGGCCACAAGCGTCTCTCTCGGTAGGCAGTTTCAACGGAGAACGAACCGAGCCGGATTAAAAACAACGCAAGAAAAGCAGGCCTCGCGGTTTGTCGCATAAGCAACCAAGGATGCGATGAACCCAACCGCTCTTCCATCCCGTCAACCTGACCCGGAGTTGCCAGTTTCCCCCCCTGCCACCCAATTCAGGGCGTTGTAGGATGTTACGTGACGGAGGAGGGAGGGGCTGCGTTCCGTGAATTTTACACCGCTTGCCCATCCCCCAAGGGGACGTTCCAAATTTCCTTGCCAAGGACGTCCCCAAAATTGAAAGTGTCTCCAAAAGATTTGGAATGTAGGAGAGGGAGCGTGACGAAGTCACCGGATTCTGGCTGTACACATCACACCATAGAAATATATATGTATATATTTATAGATAAGATAGGTATGTATTTTCTGCCCCCCACTTTCCCCGAAGAGCGTCGTAGATGAGTCATGAGAAATAAAATGGGGCACATGTATGTTGCATTATGTACATGTGTGCAAAACTGGGAACTCAAGTTTTAGAAACTTGTCAGGGTCGGTGAGGGCACGGTTAAATCCCCGAAATATTTTTCTTCCATAAAGGACCAGTCAAACGGGCATTGAAGACAACCAGCCACCAGATGTGCCAACGTTGGCTCTCTGAAATCAACTGGAACTTTGAGCAATGCTTTGCCTTGGATTTCGACACCACGCTTGCTGCTCTGAAATGTCTTCAAAATTATTTGGCAGGTATCGGGGTGGACGGTCAACTTGGCTTGATCTAAGGGAGCATCCAAGATCTGGTGCTGGGGCTACAGATAATAAAAGAGCCCACCAACGAATTATCGTTGTGAATTATGAATTCTGGATCCGAAAACGTTTTAAGCTCATTTCCTTGGAGATTTCAGATTCTGGATCAGAAAGGTATGCTCGTCGCCTTGAAGGTTTAAGGCAGGGGTCGGCAACCTTAAACACGCAAAGAGCCACAAAGGTCCTAACCAGAAGCTCCCCCCCCCGCTTCAATTCTGCAGACCACCGGAATTCCGGTTCCCCCACCATAGAGTCTCCTCCTAGCACGGCGTCCTTTTTCCTCTGCCGACCGGAAGTCCGGTTCCCCCACCATAGAGTCTCCTCCTAGTGCGGCGTCCTTTTTCCTTTACCTGTTCTAACCGAAAGCCCTATCCATTTTGGAGACAACCGGCGACAGGGAGCCGCAACAGAGGGATAAAAGAGCCACATGCGGCTCCAGAGCCACACATGTTGCCGACCCCTGGTTTAAGGGATGCTGTTTGATCTCCGGGCCACCCACAACCTTCGTTTTAACTCCTTCCCCCAATGCCTTTGCCTACTCCTCCGAGACCATCCTGTCTATCCGGCAAAGCCATTCCTCATCACTACTAACGAGAGCTAAATCTCTTGTGGCATCTGTCAAAAGAGGATAAAGGATAGATTTGTGTGTGTGTGTGTGTGTGTATGGACACACACAGACACACCTACATACAAGACACATTGCTGGGCAGTTTGTCATTCTAAGAGCGAGTACGAGAAGATCAGAGGGAGCCCGGTGAAGACTGAAGGAGTAGTTGGATGCTTTGGGGGGGGGGGGTGAAAACTTGAGAGTCCAGTTTCTTGGACTTTGGCAGTGAGTCCCTGTTGGCTTATTTGGGGGGGGGATGTGTGGGAAATCCCACCCGCCTTGAGTTTGTAGGGGAGTTGCCGTTCCTTTGTTCCAGAGTCGCCACAGTTCGGACAATCCCTTCTGTCTGCGGTCTTCGGTTTCCCCCCTTTAGCGTTGGTGTCGGCCAAAACAGATTGAAGAGATGAACAGAGTTGGAAGGGACCTTGTAGGTCATCTAGTCCAACCCACCACCCCACCCCCGCTCAAGCAGGAGACCCCCTACACCCTTTCTGACCAATGGCAGTCCAATCTCTTCAAAACAAATAATAAACCTGATTAAAAATAATAATAATAATAAAAAAGAATGACTTCAAGTATGAGTGACATTTACAGTGGACGGTGACCCCCCCCGCCCCGCCCCGGAAGCAAAATGGTGTGTGGGAGGGGGGAAACTTTGTTCCTTGGTCACATTCCGAAGCTTGGCTGGGTTGCCAGGCCTTGGCTCCTCGTGAGTCCGACGGGCGAGATAATGTTGCAACCAAACAGTAGCCCCAAAAAGAATGTTCTTTTCTCCGACCGAATCCTCTCGTGAGCCGCCTTCTTCTTCTTCTTCTTCCTCATCTCCCTGCTTTTCCCCCCTCTTCCTGTCCCTCCCTCCTCCCCCCAAAATATAAAAAAGCAAGAAGTTTTACAAAAATAGAAAATAATTACAGCAATAGCCGAGCGGAGGGGAGAGAGAAGAGGGAGAGGGAGAGAGAGAGAGAGAGAGAAGCAGGGAGTCTTCATTTGGCTGCGCAGTGCAAGATGGTGGGGTGATTCAAAGCATCTTCTACCAGGTGGAGTTCTTGGCGGTCCACCACCACGTCTCGTAGGCAGCCCACGAAGCCGGTGAGGAAAGATTTGGGGAGCTTGTGGGCCAGGCTGAGCTTCTCCAACCCACCTGTGAGGAGAGGACAAGGAGGAAGGGTCAAGACAAGAGGTCCCAGCTCCATGCTAAGCCACAATGTCCAGATCTCCCAGGTTCTTCCATCCATGACCTGGAGACCTTCTCATGAGGCTTCAGAGCCGAGAGATACTCTACCCCATCTGGAGAACCCAACCCACATCCTGGCTCATGTCTGGGTATTAAGACGATTGGGTTCTTTAGAAGGCCCTGCCTAGGTCAAGCTAGGATATTGTGGCCTATCAACAGTTGAATCAGAGGAGGAAGACGCGTGGGAATCAGGGTCAGCATCAAGGCAACCTGAGAGCTCCAAGGGGGAAATGGGAATGGAGCTGGCAGAGAGAGAGAGAGAGACAAAGGCAGAGGCTGGGCCATCAGTCAGCCCTCAGATAGAGAGTCCACAGCCCCCAGGTCCGGAGTTGGCTGATGAGGAAGAGGAGGAACAGCTGGGTCCAGTGCCTGACGTGCAGATGCAAAGAAAGCAGAGGAAAAGAGAGCAGTGGAAATCTATGGGCCAGTCCTTGGGATGGAGGAGCCACCGATGCTAGTGAAGCCCCACCCTAGCTCTGCGGATGCGCAGAGGCAGAGGAGAGGAGAACAGTGGAAATCTATGGGCCGGTCCTTAGGATGGAGGAGCTGCTAGTGAAGCTCCAACCTAGCTCTGCGGATGCGCAGAAGGCAGAGGAGAGGAGAACAGTGGAAATCTATGGGCCGGTTCTTGGGATGGAGGAGCCACCGCTGCTAGTGAAGCTCCAACCTAGCTCTACAGATGTGCAGAAGGCAGAGGAGAG
Organism: Natrix natrix natrix; assembly: GCA_029891615.1. Lineage (NCBI taxonomy): Eukaryota > Metazoa > Chordata > Lepidosauria > Squamata > Natricidae > Natrix > Natrix natrix. The sequence continues at coordinate 890,176 of JAKRSK010008689.1, forward strand.
GAGAACAGTGGAAATCTATGGGCTGGTCCTTGGGATGGAGGAGCCGCCACTGCTAGTGAAGCCCCAACCTAGCTCTGTGGATGCGCAGAAGGCAGAGGAGAGGAGAACAGTGGAAATCTATGGGCCGGTTCTTGGGATGGAGGAGCCACCGCTGCTAGTGAAGCTCCAACCTAGCTCTACAGATGTGCAGAAGGCAGAGGAGAGGAGAACAGTGGAAATCTATGGGTTGGTCCTTGGGATGGAGGAGCCACCACTGCTAGTGAAGCTCCAACCTAGCTCTACGGATGCGCAGAAGGCAGAGGAGAGGAGAACAGTGGAAATCTATGAGCTGGTCCATGGGATGGAGGAGCCACCGCTGCTAGTGAAGCTCCAACCTAGCTCTGCGGATGCGCAGAAGGCAGAGGAGAGGAGAACAGTGGAAATCTACGGGCAGGTCCTTACGATGGAGGAGCCACCGCTGCTAGTGAAGCTCCAACCTAGCTCTGCGGATGCGCAGAAGGCAGAGGAGAGGAGAACAGTTGAAATCTATGGGCTGGTCCTTGGGATGGAGGAGCCACCGCTGCTAGTGAAGCTCCAACCTAGCTCTACGGATGTGCAGAAGGCAGAGGAGAGGAGAACAGTGGAAATCTAAGGGCTGGTCCTTGGGATGGAGGAGCCGCTGCTGCTAGTGAAGCCCCATCCTAGCTCTGCGGATGCGCAGAAGGCAGAGGAGAGGAGAACAGTGGAAATCTACGGGCAGGTCCTTACGATGGAGGAGCCACCGCTGCTAGCGAAGCCCCACCCTAGCTGTGGGGATCAAAGGCAGGAGGCGGAGATGAATAGATATGGTCAAGCTCATGGACTCACCCAGCCAAAGGGCCCCGTCTGTGTCCAGCTGGGTTGCTCCAAGGGGAGAGGAACCCATGACGGGAGATTCGTTGCCAACTTGCAGGGACCCATCTCGATGAACTCTGCCGGAAGAGGGAGGGAAAAAACAAGGCAATGCATACATTTTGCAAATATTCATTTCTCATAAATACTACTAGAGTTATACATTATCCTTTAACATTTATAACGCCATTCTTCCCATAGAGATATAATAATATATTCCAGATTGCTTTCCTGCCATCCTGTACATCCATCCTATATTACAACAAGCCTACTTCGTCTTCCCTCTCTTTCTCCTACCTTCCCTTCTTCTCTACTTTCTTCTTTCCTCCTCTCCTTTCTCTTTTCTTCTTTCCCTTCCTCTCCCCTCTTCCTCCCCTCTCCCCTACTCTTACTGCGCCTCCCTTTCTTCCTCCCCTCTCCTTTCCTCTCTTCTCTCTTCCCCTCTCTCCTTTCCCTCCTTCCGTTGTTACGCTTTCATAAATATAGAGCCCAGTCCTATATTTATTTTACACAACGCGCTTCAATCCCCTCTTTCTCCTCTTATTTTACATTGGAATGATCTCTGTATTTTGGAATGAAATGCAATAGGATTGCCAAGCAAGCATCATTCTAGAAGTTGGCTCATCCCTCCCAGCTCTTGGCCGACTCATCCTGGCAGTGTCTCCAAATAACTTGCCTGGACTTGTGGTAGACCTAAAAAAAAAAAACCCCGAAGGAAAAAGTCCCTTTTGATGGAGACCAGGGGGGGTGGGCTACGACTCATCTTTCCCCTGGCTTCCCGCCCTGGTGAGATTTTTATTTAGATCCAAGGGGTGGTGGTGGGAATGGCTGGAAGGCCAGAGATGAACGGTTAATGTCTTGGAGATCCAAGAGTTCACAACAGACGTCCAAACAAGCCTCAGAGGGCAGACAAGAGCCAAATGCTACCGTCGTTGTTAGTGCAACAGCTCCACTTTAGCTGCTGTTTCTTTTTGTCACAGATCGGTGCTTTCATCTCCAGATTGTGGAGTGTGAACAACTCACAGTGGGACTTTTAAAAAAGTTCAAAAACCCGACTTCCCAGATTGACTTGAGCCGTTGTTTTAGTGGCACAGATTTATCTGAGTGATAGGTAAAGGTTCTCCTAGCACGTAGGTGCTAATCGTTCCCGACACTAGGGGGCAGTGCTGATTTCCGTTTCAAAGCCGAAGAGCTAGCACTGTCCGAAGACATCTCCGTGGTCATATGGCCGGCATGACTCAACTCCCAAAGGTGCATGGAACGCTGTTCCCTTCCCACCAAAGGGGGTCCCTATTTGTCTACTTGCATTTTTACGTGCTTTCAAACTGCTAGGTTGGCAGAAGCTGGGACAAGTCACGGGAGCTCACTCCGTTAAGCGGCGCTAGGGATTCGAATCACCGAACCGTCATTAGACTAGACATACCCAGTTCCTGCAACCGTTCTTCCTATGTTTTAGCCTCCAGTCCCCTCATCCTCTTCGTTGCTCTTCTGTGCACTCTTTCTAAAGTCTCAACATCTTTTCTACATCGTGGCGACCAAAACTGGATGCAGTATTCCAGGTGTGGCCTTACCAAGGCCTTATAAAATGGTATTAACCCTTCATGTGATCTTGATTCTCTCCCTCTGTTGATGCAGCCTAGAACTGTGTTGGCTTTTTTGGCAGCTGCTGCACACGGCTGGCTCCTATTTAAATGGTTGTCCACTAGGACTCCAAGATCCCTCTCACAGTTACTACAATTGCCTCCAGAAGTTGTGAATGCTCCAACACTGGAAGTCTTTAAGAAGATGTTGGATAGCCATTTGTCTGAAACGGTATAGGGTTTCCTGCCTAGGCAGGGGGTTGGACTAGAAGACCTCCAAGGTCCCTTCCAACTCTGCTATTGTATTGTATTTTATTGTATTGAGCCAGGTACCCGTTATTCCTACTTTCCGTTGCACCCGTCTAAGGAAGACCCCCCCTAATGGCCACGGGAGTTTAAGCTATGATCCTTTTTCCAAAAGCCAAAGGGATAGATGAGCTTACGATGTCTCACCTGGACGCTTTGATCTGAATCCACTGGTTGGTGTTGATTGGGACGGTAGACCGCAAGATCACGGGCTTGGAGCCGAGGTCGTAGGTCATTTGGACCCGGCCGTCCACGATGGCCAAAGCGATGTAGTCCGATCGATCCAGACCCTTCCCGCTCCACAGGATGAGACCCTGAGTGGCTTCGGTTTTGATCCTGAGCTCAAAGTAGTTGGACTGCAGGGCCTTCTCGCTGCATTGGGACGGACGGGAGAAGTCAGTTGGGGAAGCAGAGAGAGGGTTTTCTCCCCACCCAAAGCCCCCTCCCTCCACTCCATCCAGACCAGATTTAACTTTCCTGGCCTCTCCCAGGCCTCCAACAGCCAAATCATCAGTCCGCTTACGTCTGGCCGTAATTGTGCTGAATTTTGGTTCTGAACAACTCTACATTTGCAGTGGATGGCTCAAGATATGGATATGGAAAGGTTCCCCTCGCACATCTGTGCTAGTCATTCCCGACTCTAGGGGGCGGTGCTCAACTCCGTTTCAAAACCGAAGAGCCAGCGCTGTCCGAAGACGTCTCCGTGGTCATGTGGCCGGCAGGACTCAACGCCCGAAGGCGCACGGAACGCTGTTCCCTTCCCCCCCAAAGGTGTTTCCTATTTGTCTACTCGCGTTTTTTTACGTGCTTTCGAACTGCTAGGTTGGCAGAAGCTGGGACAAGGGAGCTCACTCTGTGCCGCGGCACGAGGGATTCGAACCGCCGAACTATCTGAATGACAAGCTCAGCATCTTAGCCACTGAGTCCCACTTGTCCTGGAAGCAAGTCCCGCACGGCCAGGAGATCTAAGAAATCCTGGGTGAGGTTGGAGAATGATCTTTCGGACCGACAAGCTCAGCGTCTTAGCCACTGAGCCGCCGCGTCCCTCCGGAAGCCCAACGGATCATGGTTAAATTCAGATTCACCAAACCCAAGTTCCAATATGATTTGAAATTCCACCTGGATCGTACGACACTAGAGACTTGCAGTGACTGTTCGGAGTTATAATGGCACTGAAAAAAAAAGTGACGAATGGCTATTTTTCACACTTACGACCATTGCAGCAATCCCCATGGCCACGGGATCAAAATTCAGCTGCTTGGCAGCTGACTCATATTTATGACGGGTTGCAGTGTTCAGGGGTCCTTTTTTTGTCAACCTTCGAATGACCAAAGTCAATGGGGGAATCCAAAATTATTATACTAACTTAACCAGGGCAGGGTTTCACTTAACAACGGTGGCAAGGAAGGTTGAAAGATGGGGGCAGACACACGTCTCACTGAACAGCAGAAATGTCGGGGTTAATTGTGGCGGTAAGTCGAGGCCTACCTGTGCATGGTAGGAAGTTAACATTGCCCACCAATTTGTTCAAGTTTTTATTTCATGTTTGAAAAGGTTGTGTTGTAGATTTCTGCAATTTTAGATCTTGGGGACCCTTTAATGTCTGAAGCGCAAAATCAAATGACCGATTAACCGGAATCAACCTCTCTTAAGATCGGTTTATTCCATGCCGAGGTATCTCTTCTTCTTGAGAAATTGGATGGCGGCAGAGAAAAATCAAACGTCCCAGCTAGAGAGTTGAAAGCATTTCACAGAGCACAATACACACACGGATACACACAACTACACAACACAAGACAAGACACAACACGGGGTTACAAGGCCACTGTTCACCCCCCACCCCCTGCCCCCACAGGGGAGAAATAGATCGCTCTGAGCAAAAACTATTTGAGATGAAAGAATAGAATAGAACAACAGAGTTGGAAGGGACCTTGGAGGTCTTCTAGTCCAACCCCCTGCTTAGGCAAAAAACTCCACACCCCTTCTGACAAATGGTTATCTGATATCTTCTTAAAAACCTCCAGGGTCGGAGCATTAAAGAGGAAACGGGCTGTTTAAAAATCTGGAGCTGAAAACCACCCCTATTCCAAAGTTTCTCTAGAGACGCCGGCCGTTGCAAATAAGTGGAGCCTCCATATTCAGAGGCAGTATACCCCAACGGCCCCAGATGCTGGGGGAACAGCTTACAGAGAAAGGAAGCTGCCTTTGTGTGCCGAGAAAGGATCCTAGTTTTTAACTGGGGTTTAATCAGAGTTATCTCCTTGGAGCTCATCTCCGTTTCAAAGCCGAAGAGCCAGCGCTGTCCGAAGACGTCTCCGTAGTCATGTGGCCGGTTATGACTCAACGCCGAAGGCGCACGGAACGTTGTTCCCTTCCCACCAAAGGTGGCTCCTATTTTTTTCTACTTGCATTTTTTACATGCTTTCGAACTGCTAAGTTGGCGGAAACTGGGGCAAGTCATTGGGAGCTCACTCCTTTAAGCGGCGCTAGGGATTCGAACCGACCAACTGCTGACTTTTCTGATCGACAAACTCAGTGTCTTAGCCCCTGAGCCACCACGTCCCTATGGAGCGACCATACAGGTGAACCAAGCGGAACGTCAACATGGGGGGAGGGGAAGGGGGAACAGTAAGAACGGCAGCGAGCTCTGGATACAAGATGCAAGCACATCTGCTTTGACAAGACTCACCTGAGGTCCAAATGATAATCCAAAGCATCGGGACTTAGAAGCAGAAAAAAAAAAGCGGATGCATGCATTAAGCACCGGGATAAAAATTATGAACGGATCGAGGCGGGAAAGCGGCTAGTCCCTATGAAACCCCAGCCATCCTGGTGGCTTTGAGAGAAGTTATATTTCCAGGGCACCTGGGTGATTTCGGTTTGGGGCGTGCCAAATATTTTGTGGAGACAAAACAGGGCGGAGCCCAACAACATGTCTGGAATGCAGAGCATCCCATTCAGGCCTGAAATACCGTATTTTTCGGAGTGTAAGATGCACTTAGTTTTGGGGGAGGAAAACAAGAAAAAAAATCTGCCTCTGTCTGCAAGCAATTTGCCTCCTTGCAGCAAACAGCAAACAGCCTGTTTCAGTTTAGCCTGATTAGCACAAGAAAAAACAAATCTGCCTCTGCCTCCCAGCAATTTGCCTCCCTGCGGCAAACAGCCTGTTTCAGTTTCAGTTTAGCCTGATTAGCACAAGAAAAAAAAATCTGCCTCTGCCTCCCAGCAATTTGCCTCCTTGCAGCAAACAGCCTGTTTCAGCTTCAGCACAGCCTGATTAGCACAAGCAGCTGGTTGTCAGTTGGATCGGCCTCCCGATGATTAGCTGTTTCAGGTGCAGGGATTGCCATAGCCTAATGCTACCTCCGCGTGCCCTGTTTTCGGCCTCTGCATGCCCCATTTTCCGCTTGTTCCAGGAGGCAGGGATCAGAATGGGTGGAAAATGGGGCACTCGGAGGTGGGAATAGGCAATGGCAATCCCTGCAGCCTGAAACAGCTGATGGTCAGGAGGCCAATCCATCCAATAATCAGCTGCTTGCGCTAATCAAGCTGGGCTGAAGCTGAAACTGAAACGGGCTGTTTGCTGCAAGGAGGCAAATTGCTGGGAGGCCAAAGGGTGGGGACTGGCGGATGGGAGGGGCTACATTCGGTGTATAAGACGAACCCAAATTTTCACCCTTTTTTTGGGGGGGGGGAAGGGCCTCTTATACTCCGAAAAATACGGTAACCATTTTTCAAGCTTGAAATGGGGTGTTCCGTATCGAAAGCAGTTCAACTCTGGAAGAGTTTGGCACAGTGCCAATGGATGTGTGGCAGGGGGAAACCTTTTGCATGATTTACACTCTCGAGGAATTACTGTAAATCAGGAGAACAAGCAAGGGGAGATTAGAAATTGTAAACAACTCATATAGTCTTGGGTTAGAATGGATGAGAGTTAAACGAAGGGAGGGACGGGGGGAGAGAAGGGAAGTAAGTAGAAAGTCAAATTAACACCCGCACCTTCCTTCCGTTTCATATCTCACGTCATTATTTCAATAATGCAAATTGGGATTTATCTCTGAAACTAATTCAGGTGTTGAGACTCAAGAGCTGGACATATGTGGGAAGGAAGGGAGGGAGAGGGAAAGAAGTGATGAAAGAAAGGAAGGAAGAAAGGAAGAGAGGGAGAAAGAAAGAGAAAGAAAAAAGGAAGGAATGAGGAAAGGATAGGATAGGAAAGAGGGAGGAAGGGAGAGGAAAAGAAGTGATGAAAGAAAGGAAGGAAGAAAGGAAGAGAGGGAGAAAGAAAAAGAAAAAAGGAAGGAAGGAGGAAAGGATACGATAGGAAAGAGGGAGGAAGGAAGGGAGAGAGAAAGAGAAAGGAAGGAAGGAAGAGAGAAAGAGAAAGAAAAAGGAGGGAAGAGAGGAAGAATGAGAGAAAGGGAAAGGAAGAGAGAAAGAGAAAGAAAGAAAAAGAAAGAGAGAGAGAGAAAGGAAGAGAAAGAAAAAGAAAAAGAAAAAGGAGGGAAGAGAGAAAGAATGAGAGAAAGGGAAAGAAAGAGAGAAAGGGAAAGAAAGAAAAAAAAGAGAGAGAAAGGACGAGAGAAAGAGATAGAAAGAAAGAGAAAGAAAAAGAAAAAGGAGGGAAGAGGGAAAGAATGAGAGAAAGGGAAAGGAAGAGAGAAAGAGAAAGAAAGAAAAAGAAAGAGAGAGAGAGAAAGGAAGAGAGAAAGAAAGAGAAAGAAAAAGAAAAAGGAGGGAAGAGGGAAAGAATGAGAGAAAGGGAAAGAAAGAGAGAGAGAAAGGGAAAGAAAGAAAAAGAAAGAGAGAGAGAGAGAATGGAAGAGAGAAAGAGATAGAAAGAAAGAGAAAGAAAAAGAAAAAGGAGGGAAGAGGGAAAGAATGAGAGAAAGGGAAAGAAAGAGAGAAAGGGAAAGAAAGAGAAAGAAAGAAAGAAAAAGAAAGAGAGAGAGAAAGGAAGAGAGAAAGAGAGAAAAAGAAAGGCAGGAAGGAAGGAAGAAAGAAAGAGACAGAAAGAAAGAAAGAGAAAGAGAGAGAAAGAAAGAAAGGGGAAAAGAGGGAAAAAGAAAGAGAGAAAGAGAGGCAGGGAGAAGGGAAGGAAGGAGAAAAGAAAAAGAAAGGGATAATCAAGGTTTTGAGGACAGAGGATGACCCAACATTCCGTCCCCACATAAAGCTTGAGGAAAATGACCCCCAAACTTAGAATCCTGACAACGGATAGTTTCCATTAAAGGGCGTTTTATTCCAGACATTTCAATTCCCCAAATATGGAAAAAGTTGAAAACTTTTGTCCCTCCGAGTTGGATCTGAAGTCCCCTAAGAGAGCTTTCAACTTTGCTAAAGCTGAGCTCACAAGCTGGGATGCTCAAATTGTGAACTCTGGAGAACAATTTTTTTTAAAAAAATTAATATTTTTTAAGTGGGGGAAAAAAACCCTCAAACTTCACAACGGCTTCCACTGAATATTTCCCACTTGTTCTTTATTATTTTTTTCTTTTCTGATCCATTTCTGTTACAGGTAGGGTCCCGGTTTCGTTCGGACTGCCAGGTTCCCACATGGTAAATATATCGCTTATAAATGCAGGTCTGTTTAGACCTGCATTTTGCAGGAGGAGGGGGCTGGTAGCCCTGCCTTAAATCTTGATTCCCCCCCCCCCCACTTGCAAGAAAAAGAACCATATTGTCATTCTCCCCCACGCTCCAGTTTCCTTTGGATTTCGTTTTTTTTGCCGCCGCAAAAGCAAGTCGTGGAGAAAATGAGGATGGGCCATTTCCCAGTTCCCATTTTCTTGGGTCCTTTTCGAGATTAGGGTGAACAAACCATGCCTCTGTCGCATCTCGGATTGCTGATTTTAGTTTTCAATGTTAACTGCGGTACCAGCGGTGAAATCTTTTTATTTTTGCCCACCGCTTCTGTGGGCGTGGCTTGGTGGGGTGTGTGTGTGTCATGTGACTGGGTGGGCGTGGTCAACTCCCCCCCCCACTTTTTAAAGCATTTTTCCCCCCTGCCGGTTTAGGCAAATAAGCAGGAAAAAAAATGCTTTAAAAAGGGGGGGAAAGAGCTTACGACGATCGCGCGGATCGGTAGGAAAAAAAATGCTTTAAAAAGTGGGTAGGGGGGAGCTTGCAATGAGCTGAGCTGCGATCCTCGGAAGTTTTTTTTTTACTACCGGTTCGTAAAATCAGGGACAATCATCCCTACTGGTTTGGCCAAACGAAGCCGAACCGGGAGGATTTCCCCTCTGTACGGTACTCTGCTTGGCGCACTTCGTCTTAAGATGCCTGAGATCTGAACGGCGGTTGTTGTAGACAGCGCCATCTATTCAGGTCAGATCCCATGAAAAAAAGCCGATTTCTGAGATCTTAGGAAAGGAATCTGGGCTTTAGTGAGCTAAGTATTCAGATCCATTCATTCTCTAGGTTAGGGTTCCTTGCCCCGGCTGGGGAATTCTGGGAGTTGAAGTCCATTGTCTTAAAGTTTGAGAAACCCAAGATCCTAGATCAGTGTTTCTCAAACTTGGCGACTTTAAGTCCTGTGGACTTCAACTCCCAGAATCCCCCAGCCAGCTATGCTGGCTGGGGAATTCTGGGAGTTGAAGTCCACAGGACTTAAAGTCACCAAGTTTGAGAAACACTGTCCTAGATCAAGCTAGCAGCATGGAATTGGGTGCTTGTGGCCCTGGGGAAATTATTATTTACTGATAGAAGAAAATATTCGTAGCTCGGGTCTAAACGGTGGGGCCCTTGGTGCTCTCTGAACTTCGTGGTTTTTCTGCAGACGTTTCCTTAGAATGGAATGGAATAGAATAGGGAAGAGAATGCAGAACAGAATTAGATCAGATTAGATTAGAATGCAGAATAGAATAGAATATAGGATACAGAATAGAATAGAACAGAATGTGGAATAGAATAGAATACAGAATAGAATAGAATATGGAAAGAATAGAATATGGAAAGAATAGAATAGAATATAGGATACAGAATAGAACAGAATATAGGATACAGAATAGAATATGGAAAGAATAGAATATATGATACAGAATATAATATAATATAGGATGCAGAATAGAATAAAGAAAGAATAGAATATGGAAAGAATAGAATAGAATATAGGATACAGAATAGAATAGAATAGAATAGAATAAGGAAATAATAGAATATGGAAAGAATAGAATATAGGATACAGAATATAATATAGGATACAGAATAGAATAGAATAAGGAAAGAATAGAATATGGAAAGAATATAACATAGGATACAGAATAGAATAGGATACAGAATAGAATAGGATACAGAATAGAATAGAATAAGGAAAGAATAGAATATGGAAAGAATATAACATAGGATACAGAATAGAATAGGATACAGAATAGAATAGGATACAGAATAGAATAGAATAAGGAAAGAGTAGAATATGGAAAGAATAGAATATAGGATACAGAATAGAATAAGGAAAGAATAGAATATGCAAAGAATAGAATATAGGATACAGAATAGAATAGAATATAGGATACAGAATAGAATAGAATAAGGAAAGAATAGAATATGGAAAGAATAGAATATAGGATACAGAATAGAATAGGATAAGGAAAGAGTAGAATATGGAAAGAATAGAATATAGGATACAGAATAGAATAGAATATAGGATACAGAATAGAATAGAATAAGGAAAGAATAAAATAAGGAAAGAATAGAATATGGAAAAATAGAATATAGGATACAGAATAGAATAGAATATAGGATGCAGAATAGAATAAAATAGTACAGAATGTAGAATATAATAGAATATAATGCAGAATTGAATAGAATATAGGATACACAATAGAATGGAATGGAATGGAATAGAATATAGAATAGAACAGAACAGGACGACAGAGTTGGAAGGGACCTTGGAGGTCTTCTAGTCCAACTCCCTGCTCAGGCAGGAAACCCTATACCTTTTCAGACAAATGGTGTACCCAATGGTGTATCATAACCAAACTAGGTAATATCATCAGCGCTAGTGATATATAAAATGCGAGCAACCCCACGCCCTCCCTTTCCCTCCTTGCACTGATGATGTTACCTAGTTCGGTCACGAAACGTCTGTGAGAAAAACCACCAAGCCCAAGGCCCCCACCAAAGATTATACGTAAAAGAACTCTTAACTCCAGGGCCCAAAGGAAGGACAGAAGGACTTGCAAAAGTGTCTTGGATTTCAGCAAAGAGCAGACAGACAACCCTGCAAGGTTGTCTTCTTGGGACTTCCAAGGGTTAATTTCTCAAGAGGCTCCTTGGTGGGAAGAGAGTTCAAAGGATGGACCGGCAAGCAGGAGGATGGCGGGAGGCATGAGAAAGTGATGGGAGATGCGTTTACTTACGCTGGTATCTCATTGGTCAGTTGGCTTGCAAACAAACAGAAACACAAGGGTGGTTGAGGACAGAGAGAGGGAAAGAAAGGAGGAGGGGAGGAAAAGAGCAACAACGTATCACATTCTCCAAAGGGACTCCCCGCCACTGGAAGCAGTATACGGAAAGGTTCCCCTCGCACATATGTGCTAGTCGTTCCCAACTCTAGGGGTCAGTGCTCATCTCCGTTTCAAAGCCAAAGAGCCAGCGCTGTCCGAAGACGTCTCCGGGGTCGTGTGGCCGGCAGGACTCAACGCCGAAGGCGCACGGAACGCTGTTCCCTTCCCCCCCAAAGGTGGTCCCTATTTTTCTACTTGCATTTTTTTACATGCTTTCGAACTGCTAGGTTGGCAGAAGCTGGGACAAGGGAGCTCACTCTCTGCCGCGGCATGAGGGATTCGAACCGCCGAACTATCTGAATGACAAGCTCAGCGTCTTAGCCACTGAGTCCCACTTGTCCTGGAAGCAGTACAAGTCCCCCACGGCCAGGAGATCTAAGAAATCCTTGGCGGGGTTGGAGAACAATGAATCAGCCCGGAATGAGACGTATACGAACAGACACATGTGGGCAGACTCAATAGGTTGGATGAGCTGAATGGAGCCTCCCTCTACAGGAGCAGTGTATCTGCAGACTGGTTGCGCTAAAAAACGGAGGTCGGAGAAAGAACGCAGCTTTCTACTCTGCACATGAGCTTCTGAAAGTTTGTTAGAGGTAAAGAAAAACGGGGACGATTTCGCTACACTACAGGCTAATTTTTTGTGGCCCTCAAGGTTTTGAGCTGGGAATGAATCTTCTACTTGGGGTCCCTTGTTTAGGACATGGGTGTTGTAGCCCGCCAGTGCCCAGTGGAGCTGGCAGCGGAGTCGTACAGTGAGGAGGTTGGGAAGGAGCATGGGCCAGTCCTGGAGGCTGGGGAAGGCTCAGACGAGGGCTCTGCGTCAGAAGCAGAGATGGGGCCAGGGCCGTCTGCCAGTTATCAGCTACCTTCAGAGTCAGACAGCAGTGAGGCAGAGGAACAGCTGGAACCTGTTCCCAGTGTGCGCATGCGCAGAGCTGCCCGAAGAAAAGAACAACAGAAATCAGGATGGACTTGGGAGTATAAAGTCACAGGTGGACATTGAATGGTCCCTCCCGTAGGAAATAAAAGAGGAGCGAAAGGGGAGTGGGCTTTTGCAGGAAACCATTCATTCGTTCAGTCCTTAGATTCGTTTCCGGAGTGGGAAGATCTGTCCCTGAATCTCAGAGACTCTGTGCCCAGCCTTTCCTTGCACAGAAATCTTCTTTGGAAAATATTGACATGGCAGCTTTCCAAGAGAGATAAGGTCGGTGGTCGTAAATACTCCTTTGAAAGACTCTTTGCTAGGCCTTTGCTGAATATGAGAGGAATTCACCTTCGTTTAATAATAAAAGGGGGTTTGTTGGGACCAGGACTCTGCCTTGTGCTTTTTGGGGAAGCCTAGGGCAGACCAATGGGGAAGGTGCCAAAGATTTAAGGATGGAGGGAGTGGGAGGGAGAAGAGATTAGCCCTTTCCAGATTTCTGTCGCCGAGCTTGTGAATGGAAGGATTCTCAATTCTTCGCTCCGAGATAGTGTTTCTGGTTGGGGGATTCTAGGAGTTAGAAGTCCTCCTGTTTTTCAAGTTGCCAAGGTTGAGTTAGTGGGTGGGACTTGTGGTTTTGGCTCCGCCCAAGGGAGGCGCGGCCTGTAAGAAACGGGGCTCCCTCCCTAAGGCCAGATTTTAAATTCGGGCTCTCCTGTTGGTTTTAAGCTCCCCAAATCTCCACTCCCACCGGCCCTTACCTCTTAGTCACGGCGTTGTGGTATTCGATGTAGGTCCTGCCGTCGAAGGCGATGGCTTCCGAGTCTCCAGCTGCTTTCTCAGTGAGGACTAGAGGGATGGAAGGAAAATCTGAGAACAGTCCACCGGTGCCCGATTGCAACCCCTATAATCCACAGCCGGCAAGGCCTGTGTCTCAGCAAGCTTTGTATCTCTGTTTTTTGGGGGGAGTGGGGAGGGAGAGACCCAGAATTTTGATCATTTCAGCCTGGAAGATATCCTGCCTCAAAATCCCAATTCCAGCCGGCCGTGAGAAGAATGCAATGGCACTTAGCACTTATATGCCGCTTCACAGGGCCTTACAGCCCTCTCTAAGCGGTTTACAGAGTCAGCTTCCCCCCCCCAAACAATCTGGGTCCTCATTTTACCCACCTCGGAAGGATGGAAGGCTGAGTCAACTTTGAGCTGGTCAGGATCGAACTCCTGGCAGTGGGCAGAGTTAGCTTGCAATACTGCATTGTAATCATCCACTCCCCACAGCATCCATCCATCCATCCATCCATCCTCTATTGCAATAGCACTTAGACTTATATACCGCTTGTTTTACAACACTCTCTAAGCAGTTTATAGAGTCAGCTTCTTGCCCCCAACAATCAGGGTCCTCATTTTACCCACCTCGGAAAGATGGAAATCTGAGTCAACCCTGAGTAGGTCAGGATCGAACTGCTGGCAGTGGGCAGAGTCAGCCGGCAATATTGCATTCTCACCACTGTGCTACCATGGCCCTTGCAGCAATAACACTTAGGACTTATATACTGCTTCAGCTCTCTCTAAGCGTTTTACAGAGTTAGCCCTATTTCCCCTAACAATCTGGGTCCTCATTTTACCAACCTCGGAAGGATGGAAGGCTGAGTCGACTTTAGCCAGTCGGTCAGGATCAAACTGCTAGCACTTGGGTAGAGTGAGACTGCAACATTGCAATCTCACCACTCTGCTACTATGGCCCTTGCAGCAATAGCACTTCGGACTTATATACTGCTTCAGCCCTCTCTAAGCGGTTTACAGAGTCAGCCCTATTGCCCCCAACAATCTGGGTCCTCATTTTACCGACCTCAGAAGGATGGAAGGCTGAGTCAACCTTGAGCCATACGGTCAGAATTGAACTGCTGGCAGTGGGCAGAATCAGCCTGCACTACTGCATTCTCACCACTGCACCACCACGGTTCTTGGGAGTTCCCCCAGACCCGAAACTTTGATCCAGTAGAAAGAAGACCCTTGAGCTGTCCTAGGGGTGGGGGGAGGGGGCACCAACCAGGTTGGAAAAAGTGTTCTACCTCTTTGGTCCCGTCAAGGACCAGCCTGGCGGTGGAAGAGTGGGTTAAGATCTCCTCCCTAAGGCCCACGGCGGTTTTCTCAGACTCACCTCTCTCGCAGTGGATCCCGAAGAAGCCTCTGGGGCAGGCGCATTCGTAGCTCTCCAGGCGGGGTTGGCAGCTCCCGCTGTTCTGGCAAGGGGTGGGCTTCCGCGTGCAGGGATGGGAGCGGAAAGGCGAAATCTCAACGGCGCTGCGGATGTTCTCCTCCTTCAGGATGGGGGTCCCTTTGATGGAAATCTGAGCCATTGGAGAAGGAAGGAAGGAAGGAAGAATTGGACTCTTCATGACAGACTTTAATCAAACGAGACTAACGGGTTGCCAGGGATCAAAGAAGCCAACCTCAGATTCGGCGGTGGGTTTCTTACCGCCGGTTCGCCCCACATGCGCTCCGCCGTCCTTGCATGCACTTTGCTCGCATGCTCTCCTTCCGTGTATGCGCCCGGTCTCAAAAACATGCCTAAATAGGACAGCATAGAGCTGGGGCGGGTGGGCCAGCCCATCCACGATTTTTGCTACCGGTTCTGGCAAACCGCTCTGAACCGGCTGAATATCATCTCTGCTCAGATTAGTGCCTTCCTGATGGAATTGCCATAATTCTCACCTAGCACGGCTAATTATCCTAAAAGTAAAGGTTCCCCTCCCACATCTGTGCTAGTCCTTCCTGACTCTAGGGGGCGGTGCTCATCTCCGTTTCAAAGCCGAAGAGCCAGCACTGTCCGAAGATGTCTCTGTGGTCAGGTGGCCGGCATGACTCAACTCCCGAAGGGGCACAAAATGCTGTTCCCTTCCCACCAAAGGTGGTTCCTATTTTTCTACTTGCAGTTTTACGTGCTTTCGGACTGCTAGGTTGGGAGAAGCTGGGGCAAGTCACGGGAGCTCACTCTGTTACGCGGCGCTAGGGATTCATTTTGGGGGGACACCACTGTGCCCCATGAAGTTATCAGTCCTTGTGAAAATCTCCAATTCAAAATGACCAACCCAATAAGAGTGCTCCAAACCCACAGCACTAATTTTGGATACAGCCAACGAGAATAGAATATAGGATACAGAATAGAATAAGGAAAGAATAGAATATAGGATACAGAATAAAATAGAATAGAGTAGAATAGAATAGAGTAAGTAGAATAGAATAGAATAAAATATGGAAAGAATAGAATATAGGATACAGAATAGAATAAGGAAAGAATAGAATATAGGATACAGAATAAAATAGAATAGAGTAGAATAGAATAGAATAGAATAGAGTAGAGTAGAATAGAATAGAATAAAATATGGAAAGAATAGAATATAGGATACAGAATAAAATAGAATAGAATAGAATATGGAAATAGTAGAATAGAAAGTAGTATAGAATAGAACAAGGAAAGAATAGAATATAGGATACAGAATAGAATAGAATAAAATATGGAAATAATAGAATAGAAAGCAGAATAGAATATGGAAATAATAGAATAGAAAGCAGAATAGAATAGAATATGGAAAGAATAAAATATAGGATACAGAATAGAATAAAATAAAATAGAATAAGGAAAGAATAGAATATAGGATACAGAATAGAATAGAATAGAATAAGGAAAGAATAGAATATAGGATACAGAATAAAATAGAATAGAATAGAATAAGGAAAGAATAGAATATAGGATACAGAATAAAATAGAATAGAATAGAATAAGAATAGAATATAGGATACAGAATAAAATAGAATAGAATAAGGAAAGAATAGAATATAGAATACAGAATAAAATAGAATAGATTAGAATAGAATATGGAAATAATAGAATAGAAAGCAGAATAGAATAGAATAAGGAAATAATAGAATATAGGTTACAGAATAAAATAGAATAGAATAGAATAAGGAAAGAATAGAATATAGAATACAGAATAAAATAGAATAGAATAGAATATGGAAAAAATAGAATAGAAAGCAGAATAGAATAAGGAAAGAATAGAATATAGAATACAGAATAAAATAGAACGGAACAGAATAGAATAGGTATAATAGAATAGAATTACCTTCTGAATGGCTCCATCAAAGCTAGCAGATACCGCGGCAGCCCGAGCCAGTTGGCTGAAGTCCGGTGCGCCCCCAACGTAGAGGGGTTCCTTCAAATTAAGTGAGGTGTGGGGCAACTGGATAAAAGGGAAGGGAGGGACAAAATTGATTGGAAGTCACCAAGACCTAGCAATGGCATCCAGCCAATACAATCAAACTTCTTAGGATCGCCTTGAAGGCAAACACATTGATTACAGCAGAATACAGTTTTCATAGAGGACAGGACCTCTAGAATGACCGGCTTTTTTGCTCCAGAAGACGCACTTTTTGGTCTCCCAAAAGCGGGTAGAAATGGCTGTGCGTCTTAGGGAGCGAATATTGCCAAAGCCCTGCCCATCCGTCGTCCCACATTCTTTAGCCGTTTTTGGCCTCTATGCCTCCACCCCCCCATTTTTGCCCTCCACTGAAAACAGGCTGTGTGGAGGGCAAGAAAATGGGATGCGGGGAGGCTAAAAGCAGGGTGCGTGGAGGCTGAAAATGGGACATGCAGAGGCCGGGGTGCGCGGAAACAAAAATGGGACACGCAGTGGCCAAAAGAAGGGCAGGCAGAGGCCAAAAACGGGATGCACAGAGGCAGAAAACAGGATGCACTGAAGGAAAAAATGGGACGCGCGGAGGCTGAAAATGGGACATGCAGAGGCTGGGGTGCGCGGAAGCAAAAATGGGACACGCAGTGGCCAAAAGAAGGGCGGGCGGAGGCCAAAACCGAGATGCACGGAGGCAGAAAATGGGACACACCGAAAGAAAAAATGGGACGCGTGGAGGCTGAAAATGGGACATGCAGAGGCTGGGATGCGTGGAAGCAAAAATGGGACATGTGGAGGCCAAAAGCAGGGTGGGCGGAGCCCAAAAAATGGGACGCGTGAAGGTAAAAACGAGGCGCATGGAGGCCAAAACTGGGCTGTGGAAGAAAAATGGGACACATGGAAGCCGAAAGGCGGGTGGGCGGAGGCCAAAAACAAGACGCACCGAGGCAGAACACGGGACGCGGGGAGGTCAAAAGCAGGGCACGCGGAGGCAAAAAACGGGAGGGGGGGGGGCGCAGCAGCTAAAAACGGGGTATGCAGAGGCTAAAAAGGGGACGCGCAGAGGCCAAAAACGGAAGTGCGCCTTATGGTCAGGTGCATCTTACATAGCAAAAAACAACAACAACCCCAGTATATTTAACTGGTGGTTAATTAGACCATGTTGTAGGAAGAGATGGGACCTGCATCCTTGGCAAACCAATTTAGCAACAAACCAGCCCCACAGAGTTTTAGTAGGTTTCTTCTGTGCCTTTAATCTTCTGTTCACCCACGGGGAAAAAAAAAGTGTGCCAATCAAAATTGGTATTACTAAGGGGAGGGGGATTAGCTTATTACGGCTGCAAGGCCAACAGCTTGTTAAGAGATTGAATCTGGTCCTATTCCCCGCCCCCCTGTCCCTGCCGGGGGTTCAGTCCCACCAGAGATATTCTAAATCAAATCTAACGTTGAGAATTGTGACGAGGGACGAGAAGGACTGCTTCAGCTTTCCCGATCGTAAGCCATGGTTTAAAGAACCCGTGTTTGCCCCTTTATCGACGGCCCCCCATCGCGGCTTGAAATTCCCCGTGTTAAAAGGGAACTATCTAATGCGTGAAAAGCATTAATGATGGAAAATGGCTCGAACTACGAAAATGGGAAGGGGAGTGGAAGCCACACACAACCAATTATTGTGGATGCAAAGAGATTCTCTTCACTAGGAAAAAGGAAACATCCATTCTACGCCAGTGATGGCTCACCTTTTTGTCGTCGTGCGTGGGAAGCGTGCCCTTACTTGCCTGCACCCATAACGCAATGTGTGTGTGACACACCCCCTGGCACACCCAGTGCCTGTGCGTGCGACTCAGTGCGCATGCTTGTGTGACCCACTGTGCATGAGTGCCAACTCCCCTCCCTCACATGTGCCCTGTCCCCCCGTCACCCATTTTTTGCTTCCAATATGGTACAGGAGGCCCTCCAGGCACGGGGTGTGGGGGTATCCCTCCTTTTGGGGCCTGGAAAGCCTCCTGCACCAACCTGGAACTCAAAATCGGGGGTGGGGGTGCCACACGAATCCCCAAAATGCAACGGGAGCGCCCCCCCATGCATGCGCACTAGCCTCACGCATGCGTGGCAGAGACCAGCTGGCCGGCGGCGGGAGGTGGGTGTGCATGCGTGGTGGAGCGGGGCTGGGGCGACAGCTGGTGTGCCCGCAGAGCTCTGCGTGTCACCTGCGGCACGCGTGGCCTAGGTTTGCCATCACGGATCTATGCTAAAAGGGTTGATTATACAATGGAAAACAACAACAACAACAGGGAGATGACTGTCTATTCGTATTATTGGTGTCGGGATGGGGAAAGCAAACAAAAAACAACGGTTCACCACGATGGAAATGAGATGATGAGGATGAAAAGGGGTGGTTATACTTATCTCTTTACCTTACGAGATTTCTGAATATCCAGACAGCAAGGAAGAGGAAGGGGAGGAGGGGGGAAGAGGAGGAAGGAACGCAAATGGGAATCAAAGGAGAAAACAGAGAAAAGATCAGTGATACGGACGTCACTACATAGACAGCTGCAAGATTTGTTAAATCCCCATTTTGCAGCCTCTGAGACAGAAAAGGCAGGAAGGAGAAACAGATCTCTGGGCAAAACCAAGCAGGAGCTGAAGATCTTTTGGCTGAAGATCTTTCTACCTGCACCCCTCTTTTTGGAGAAAGGAGAAGGGATTCCTGCCCACCCCCAAAATATCAAGCTGCCCAGGGATAGGTTCCTGTCACCATTAGTACTGGTTCGTCGCCCGAAAATTTTTGTGCATGCGCGCTCGCGTCGCTTAAGTGCGCATTTGCGCTTCAAATGGTCTAGGCATGCGCACAAGAATAAAAAAAGGGAAAATACATTTTTTTCAATGAAGACTGTTCTGCGTATGTGCAGAACAGGAAATCAAGATGCCACTGCCGAGGATAGAACCAGTACGATCACGTGGAGTTACTACCTATTCGGCTGTACCGTACCGGTAGGAACCCACCTCTGAAGCTGCCCTAAGCAGAGGTAGGGAGAGCGGGAGGATATCCAGAGCAAGAAAAAAACAACACAATTTTGTAATGTACCAAATTGGTGACGTTTCTATTAAAATCAAGTTATAAGTAGTCCTTCACTACAACCAGCAGTGGGTTGTCCTACCGGTTGAACAACCGGTCCGCTGAGTGCACGCTGGAGAAAATGGGGTGCGGAGGGCTGTTTTGTGGCTGGCAGGGTGTTGCAGGAGGCTGGCCCAGGCGGGAAAATGGGCTGCATGGGGGGTGGGCACACGCAGCCCAGGAGTGGGTTGCTGCCTGCATTACTGTCGTGCGTGCAGTCCAGTGCATGCAAAAATGTTGCGCTCACTTTGCTCTACGCACATGCGATTTGCACATATATAGGTCCGAACATGCACAAAACATTAAAAAATGAAAAAGTAAATACATTTGCGCAGTGAAAATTGTTCTGCGCATGGACAGAAACCAAAATCAAGAGGATGCTAATATAGGAGAACCGGTTTGGGGGTGTGGCGGGCCTGGGTCGCAGCCAGTTCCAGTGACCCAGGTCCCACCACTGCCGCAGCCACCCCGTGCCCCATTTTGGCCAGCAGGGTGCTGCAGGAGGCCGTCCGTCCCGTCTCCCACACCCCTCGGCTGGCCCAGCCCGCGGAGGACAAGTACAATGCTGATCCGGCCCTCCAACAAATCCAGCTTGACACACCCCTGCGTTAGAGTGAAAACAGTTTGCACGTTTCCTATTAAGGGCGTTGCACGTAAGAAAAAAAAACTTTCTCGTGTTAGGAGCCCTCTTTGCCATCGCTCAGCAGTGGGAATTTTTTGCAACAGGTCTTGGATTCCGAGAAGCTTGTTGCAAACGTCATGGTGACTTCTAAGGGGCCAATTAAGAGGTGGAAGAGAGAACGAAAAAGGCTGTTGGAATGATCCAGGCCTGGAAAGAAAGAAGGAAGGCAGGGAGGAGGATTAACTTGAAAAGGAGGATCTCGCTTTAGGGGAAAAGCTCAGCCTGGCATTAAATAGTTCTGTTGTTGCCTGTCAGAGGCCGACCCCTCCAGAAACCCACTCGGAGGAGGAGGAGTGGGAGTAAGCGTCCGCCTCAAAGCAACCAGAGAGCTCGGAGGGGGAAGAGGGAATGGAAATGGCAGAGAGAGAGACAGAGGCGGAGCCTGGTTTGTCTGTCAGCCCTCATATGGAGAGTCCACAGCCCCCCAGGTCTGGAGGTGGCTGATGAGGAAGAGAAGGAACAGCTGGGTCCAGTGCCTGATACGCGGATGTGCAGACGGCAGAGGAGAGGAGTGGAAATCTATGGGCCGGTCCTTGGGATGGAAAAGCCATTGCTGCTAGTGAAGCCGTACCTAAGCTCTAGGGATGCACAGAAGGCAGAGGAGAGGAGAGCAGTGGAAATCTATGGGTCGGTTCTCAGGATGGAAGAGCCACCACTGCTAGCGAGGCCCCAATTTAGCTCTGGGGATGCGCAGAAAGCAGAGGAGAGGAGAGCAGTGGAAATCTATGGGTCGGTTCTCGGGACGGAAGAGCCACGACTGCTAGCGAGGCCCCACCTTAGCTCTAGGGATGTGCATATGGCAGAGGAGAGGAGAGCAGTGGAAATCTATGGGCCGGTCCTTGGGACGGAAGAGCCACCACTGCTAGTGAAGCCCCACCCTAGCGCTGGGGATAAAAGGCAGGGGGCAGAGATGAATAGGTACAGCAGACAACTATTCATCTTCTGGCCGAAATGACTTGTTAGAGAGAAACTTTTTCCCGGGACTGCCGGCATTCCTAAAAAAAAGAAGGAATCGTTTGAGTTCATGTCAGAGGGTTTGTCATTTTGGGGGAGCTGGGTGAGAATATGTCCTGTATATTTTCGGGAAGGAGGGAAGGAGGGAAGGAGGAAAACGTTGGCTCTCTTAAAACCTGAAAACCTTGCTGAACAAAATGGGTTGCAGGTCAGAACTGGTAAAAAACAAAACAAAAATCAGAGCCAGTTCTGACTCAGCGTTCTCCTTGTGAGGAGGTCACAGTATACAGGAAGTCCTCGGCTTACAACGGTTCGTTTAGTGACCATTCAAAGTTTACAACGGCACTCATGAGACGAATGCCCATTTTTCACAGTTACGACCGTGGGAGCATCTCCACGATCACGTGATCAAAATTCGGATGCTTGGCAACCAACTCCTATTTATGACGGTTGCATTTCCCGGGATTGACCAGGGAGAAGCTAACGTCTTTATCCACACGTTACGCCAAGCCTGGTTAGTTTGAACCCGCGCTCATTTTTGGAGCCTATCAAGGAAAATCTCTGTAGCTCAGGATTGAAACAAGGGCTCCTTGGTGCTCTCTGAGCTGGCTTGTTTTCTTGCAAACATTTCATGACCCAACTAGGTAACGTCATCAGTGCTAGGAAGAGGAGGAGGAGGAGGATTCTGGGGCCCTAACTGCTCCCTGAGCTTGTTTTCTTGCAGAAGTTTCATGACCCAACTAGGTAACGTCATCAGTGCTATTTCCCCAATTCCTGGCACTGGTGATGTTCCCTACTTTGCATACCGAAACGTCGGCAACAAGACAAGCAAGCTCAGAGGGCGCCCCCCCCTCATTTTTGCAAACTTAGCCCTTCTTGCAATCCCCGTCCCAAAGGAACTATCGCCTGAATCAAAAAAGCAAATTAATTGAACAACTGGATTGAACACACTGGGCACAGAGATGGTCAGATCACAATAAGGTATCTCTGGGGAAGCCTACGGGAAGCTAAAAGAGAGAGGAGGGGTGAGGATTGCAACCCTTGTCTGAATTTCATGAACCGCAAGGGATCCCCGACTGTTCCAAATGTTTTCGAGAGTGGCTTTAATTTACCGGCGATTCACCCAGGGTCCGTTCCCCGTTGTTAATCCTCAGGATGCCCTTCCGTGCGTTCCTTTCCAGGGAAACACCAACCCAGGTGTTCAGAGGGATGGGCTCTCTGCTCCTGGAGGGGGTGGGAAGAGAGAATGCAAGATATAACACAGAGAGATGAAAAACCCAGAACGAGACGCGTCGTATTCCAGTGGTGTCAAACTCGATGTCATTGAGGGCCGCATCAGGATTTGTTTGACCTCGGAGGGCTGGGGGGGGGGCATGGCTGAAATATAATGTATAATCTGCTTTCCTAGGGTTTTTTTTGGGGGGGGAGGGGGATGCATAAGGGCCCAAATTGTGCCTTGGTTTATAACCAAAAAATATGGATAAAATATTATTTGGAGCCCCGGTGGTGCAGTGGTTTGGCAGTTCGAATCTCACCAGGCTTAAGGTTGATTCAGCCTTTGGTCCTTTCCAAGGTGGGTAAAATGAGGACCCAGATTGTGGGGGGCAAGAGGCTGACTCTGTAAACCGCTTAGAGAGGGCTGCAAAAGCACTGTGAAGTGATATACATCCTATTGCTATCTCCTTCCTTCCTTCCTTCCTTCCTTCCTTCCTTCCTTCCTTCCTACCTTCCTGTTAGAATGCAGTATTGCAGGCTAACTGCCCACTGCCAGCAGTTCAAATCCCAGCAGGCTCAAAGTTGACTTAGCCTTCCGTCCTTCCGTGTTGTATAAAACGAGGGCCCAGATTGTTGGGGGCAAAAGGTTGACTCTGTAAAACCGCTTAGAGAGCTTTAAAGCACTGTGAAGCAGTATATAAGTGTAAGTGCTATTGCTGCTACTCCTTCCTTCCTTCCTTCCCTCCCTCCCTCCCTCCTTCCTTCCTCATTCTCCTTCCTGGTGGCCCAGTATTGCAGGCAGACTCTTCCTTCCGTCCTTCCGAGGTCGGTAAAATGAGGACCCAGATTGTAGGGGGGCGCAGGCAATAGGCTGACTCGGTAAACCGCTTAGAGAGGGCTGTAAAGCACTGTGAAGCAGCATATACGTCTTAAGTATTATTGCTATCTTCCTCCCTCCCTCCCTTCCATTAAAACGCAGTATTACAGGCTAACTCTGCTCGCTGTCAGGAGTTCGACTATCTCAAGGTTGACTCAGCCTTCCGTCCTTCCGGGGTGGGTAAAATGAGGACCCAGATCGTTGGGAGGCAAGAGACTGACTCTGTAAAACCGCTTAGAGAGGGCTATAATGCACTGTGAAGCAGTATATAAGTCTTAAATACTATTGCTTCCTTCCTCCTTCTTTCCCTCCCTCCTTCCTAGCGATTAGAATACAGTATTGCAGGCTACCTTTGCCCAATGCCAGCAGTTCGATCCTGACCGACTGGCTCAAGATTGACTCAGCCTTCCATCCTTCCAAGGTGGGTAAAATGAGGACCCAGATTTTTGGGGGCAAGAGGCTGACTCTGTAAACCGCTTAGAGAGGGCTGTAAAAGCACTATGAAGCGGTATACAAGTCTAAGTGCTATTCCTTCCTTCCTTCCTTCCTTCCTTCCTTCCTTCCTTCCTTCCTTCCTTCCTTCCTTCCTTCCTTCCCAGTGGTTAGAAAGCAGGTTGAGTCTGCCCACTGTCAGTAGTTCGATCCTGACCGACTGGCTGCAGGTTGATTCAGCCTCCCATCCTTCCGAGGTGGGTAAAATGAGGAACCCAGATTGTTGGGGGCAAATAGGCTGACTCTGTAAACCGCTTAGAGAGGGCTGTAAAAGCACTATGAAGCGGTATATAAGTCTAAGGGCCATTACTATCTATCTATCTTCCTCCCTTCCTCCCAGTGGTTAGAATGTAGTATTGCACGCTAACTCTGCCCACTGCCAGCAGTTCGATCCTGACCAGCTCAAGGTCGACTCAGCCTTCCATCCTTCCAAGGTGGGTAAAATGAGGACACAGAATTGTTGGGGGACAAGAGGCTGACTCTGTAAACCGCTTAGAGAGGGGCTGTAAAGCACCGTGACGCTATCTTTAAGTCTAAGCGCGCATGCTATTTTTTTTTTTACTTGATTACGGCGGCTCCTTTGCCCAGATCGTATCTGTACTCCAGGTATCCATTGTGAAGGGCCAAAGAGATAAAATCTCCTTTCCCATCCGTCTTCTGTCCATTGTAGAAAATTAAACCGTTGGGATTTCTGCTCAGGAACGCCACTTCCATGGATATTTTATCCCTGCAGGATATAAAACAGAGAGGTCCATCAGCAACATGGGCGGAAAAATGCCATCGCAGAAAGCTTGTCGTTCCCGACTCTAGTGGGCCTATCCACCAATAAACACCCCCCTCCTCTCCATCCCATATACTCCTCCTACACTAATTACCATACTCTCTATCACCTTCCTTTCCCTCCCCTCATAACAACACCCTTATTAACAAAAAAAATTAAAAAACCTAACAACTCCATCAACTTAATTCCACCAATTTTTCCCCCTACTTTCTTTTTAATAATTTTTTTTTTTATTTTAATAATATAATATTTTAATATAAAATATATATAAAAAAATATCCCCCCCCCCCCCCCCCCCCCCCCCCCCCCCCCCCCCCCCCCCCCCCCCCCCCCCCCCCCCCCCCCCCCCCCCCCCCCCCCCCCCCCCCCCCCCCCCCCCCCCCCCCCCCCCCCCCCCCCCCCCCCCCCCCCCCCCCCCCCCCCCCCCCCCCCCCCCCCCCCCCCCCCCCCCCCCCCCCCCCCCCCCCCCCCCCCCCCCCCCCCCCCCCCCCCCCCCCCCCCCCCCCCCCCCCCCCCCCCCCCCCCCCCCCCCCCCCCCCCCCCCCCCCCCCCCCCCCCCCCCCCCCCCCCCCCCCCCCCCCCCCCCCCCCCCCCCCCCCCCCCCCCCCCCCCCCCCCCCCCCCCCCCCCCCCCCCCCCCCCCCCCCCCCCCCCCCCCCCCCCCCCCCCCCCCCCCCCCCCCCCCCCCCCCCCCCCCCCCCCCCCCCCCCCCCCCCCCCCCCCCCCCCCCCCCCCCCCCCCCCCCCCCCCCCCCCCCCCCCCCCCCCCCCCCCCCCCCCCCCCCCCCCCCCCCCCCCCCCCCCCCCCCCCCCCCCCCCCCCCCCCCCCCCCCCCCCCCCCCCCCCCCCCCCCCCCCCCCCCCCCCCCCCCCTCCCCCCCCCCCCCCCCCCCCCCCCCCCCCCCCCCCCCCCCCCCCCCCCCCCCCCCCCCCCCCCCCCCCCCCCCCCCCCCCCCCCCCCCCACCCCCCCCCCCCCCCCCCCCCCCCCCCCCCCCCCCCCCCCCCCCCCCCCCCCCCCCCCCCCCCCCCCCCCCCCCCCCCCCCCCCCCCCCCCCCCCCCCCCCCCCCCCCCCCCCCCCCCCCCCCCCCCCCCCCCCCCCCCCCCCCCCCCCCCCCCCCCCCCCCCCCCCCCCCCCCCCCCCCCCCCCCCCCCCCCCCCCCCCCCCCCCCCCCCCCCCCCCCCCCCCCCCCCCCCCCCCCCCCCCCCCCCCCCCCCCCCCCCCCCCCCCCCCCCCCCCCCCCCCCCCCCCCCCCCCCCCCCCCCCCCCCCCCCCCCCCCCCCCCCCCCCCCCCCCCCCCCCCCCCCCCCCCCCCCCCCCCCCCCCCCCCCCCCCCCCCCCCCCCCCCCCCCCCCCCCCCCCCCCCCTCCCCACTAACCCCTCCACCCCCCCACCCACCAAACCCCCCCCCCCCCCCCCCCTCCCCCCCCCAACCACATCACCCACTACTCCCACACACCCCCCCCCCCCCCCCCAACCCCAACCCCCCCCCCCCCCCCCCCCCACTTTTTTTATAATACCCCCCCCCCCCTTATATACATTCATTTTTTTTTTCTTATAAACCCCCCCCCCCCCCCCCCTATCCATCTCTTTTTCTTCTCCTATATACCTCAATTTCACCTCCGCTATGCGGGCGTGGGGACTCGAACACCGCCGGACATCTTCTCATTTTACGAACTACACGCTCCCAGACGTCTCTAACCCTCAGCCTCGACATACCCCAACTCCCCCCCTCAACCCAATCACCACGGTCGAGAAGATTTAAATCGTTACTTTTTTTCAAGCCGTGGGAAAAAATAATTTCCCCACGTTTGCTGTAAACAAACAACACAAACAAACACAAAAACATCTGACGTAAAAGGAAGCCAGGTTTTATGAAAAAAATGATCAATGTAGGGCCTATGAATATTTCATCTGGAAATTTGACCTGATTCCTGACGGAATCCGATAGGGAATCAGTCCAGAGGATTTCGAGTTCTCGAAAATGAATTTAAGAGGCCTCCAAACAGATTTCGGTAACGTCTCTGCTTGTCAAATCCCCTCAATCCATTTGGAATGATAAGAGAAGAGGAGATAAGCTTTATGGTCTTTTTTTGTTTTATTTACTGTGAACCGCGTAAAAAAAAATGAAATTCTGTGGAATGAATCGATTCGGCTACTGAATCAAATAAAACACAATTGAATGGGGAAAAAAATAAAATAAAAATAAAAACTTAGTTAATTTTTGATGATTAATAAGTAGAACGTTGCAGATGCTTATAGAATGTTTTTGTTTTTAAAATGTTTATTCGTTAACAGATAACCCATCATGACAATAATAATGAAATAATAACTCTAACTGGTAAAAGCAATTTGGATATAAACTATAATATGGGACCTGGGGAAAAGATTTACTAATTTTATTAATAGTTTTTTGTTTAGATTTTGTTATAAAGATGTAATCTCTCCTGGGTACTTATAAATTCTAGTAATAATTTTTTGTCTAGATTTATTATAATAGAAATATAAATGATTCTAGACAAAAGCACGTTTAAACAAATATAGTTAAATGAGAATGATGGTATATTGATGGCATAAATGTTTCTGATTTAAAATGTACAATGCAATATGAATGAAATATAAAGAATGATTGTAGTAACACACGAAATTTATTTGTAACCAACCGACATGCTTTGTGGAAGATGTAATGAAGAATGTTTTTGTGTGTGTTTTTTGTTAATTAAAACAATAAAAAAACAACAAGAAGTTAGCTCAGAGAGCACCAAGGAGAGCATCAAGTCAACCAGAACTATAAATATTTTTCCTTCCTTCTCTCTCCCTCCTTCTCTTTGGTACTAGCAGTGATGATGTTACCTAGTTAGTAATGAAGCGTCTGCAAGAAAAGCAAGCAAGCTCAGAGAGCACCAAGGACCCCACAATCCTCCTTTTCCTCTCCCTCTCCCTCTCCTCCTATCACTGATGATGTTACCTAGTTGGGTTATGAAACGTCTGCAAAGAACACGGCAGCTTGGAGAGAACCAAGGACCCCTCATGTCAACTGAGCTACAAATATTTTTCCTTTCTTCCTTCCTTCCTTCCTTTCTCCCTCCCTCCCTCCCTCCCTCCCTCCCTCCCTCCTTCCTTCCTTCCTTCCCTTTGGTACTATCACTGATGATGTTACCTAGTTGGGTAATGAAACGTCTGCAGGAAAACAAAAAAGCTCAGAGAGCACAAGGACCCCTCATGTCAACCTTGAGCTACAAATATTCTTCCTTCCTTCCTTCCTTCCTTCCTTCCTTCCTTCCTTCCTTCCTTCCTTCCTTCCTTCCTTCCCTCCCTCCCTCCCTCCCTCCCTCCCTCCCTCCTTTCTCCCCTTTGGTGCTAGCACTGATGTTACCAAGTTGGGTAATGAAACGCTGCAAGAAAACTAACCAGCTCAGAGAGCACCAAGGAGCCCTCATGGGTGTAATTTTCTTGAAGTGGCGAGGAAATGAAAGGAAGAGACAAGTAAAAGGAAGAAGAAGAAGAAGAAGAAGAAGAAGAAGAAGAAGAAGAAGAAGAAGAAGAAGAAGAGGAGGAGGAGGAGGAGGAGGAGGAGGAGGAGGAGGAGGAGGAAGAGGAAGAGGAAGAGGAAGAAGAAGAAGAAGAAGAAGAAGAAGAAGAAGAAGAAGAAGAAGAAGAAGAAGAAGAAGAAGAAGAAGAAGAAGAAGAAGAAGAAACAACAACATACTGCAGATCTGGCACAAATGTTTGAAGACCATTCAGCTCCAGGTAGGAGAATCCGTTGAATTCCGGCAGGAAAGGCACGGTCTGATCCATTTCTGCAACTAAGAGAGGGAAGGAGAAGAGGTAGTGCGGATAAAACAGCAAAAGTCACATGGGATGTGCGCGCTAAGCGGCGGCTGGCTGAATAAACTGGGATTGTGCCTTTCGACAACCCCAAATCCAAACATACCGCAAACTGCCCCATCTGTGGATCGAAAGCTACCACGAAAGGCACTTGCAATTAAAAGCGGATGATATTTCTTCATTTTAAATGTTTAAAGTAATGTCACGAGACCGTTGGATATCCTGGCTGGCTGGGGGGAGGAAGCGTTAGATCCGGCCGGCAGTCATTTTTTCTTTTGGATCTTTCTACACTTTCTATTGTTCTACTACGCATTTTTTATTGTGGGAAAATAGGAGAGGGGAATTGTACGGAGTTAGATGCTATGTAGCCATAACAACATTCTTTCTAGAAAGCCAAGGTCATCCTTTCTCTCTGCACCTCTGCACCTGACCGGAACTGGATGGGTGGAACTACCAGCATGGCAGTGGGAGATTGGACCATGTGATGGACTTGTGGGTGTGGGGGCAAGATCTTGAACTTTCAACCGAGTGGGGAAAACCGGGAAGCTTTCAGATTTGGGTTTCCCCTGCTGGGCCAACATGGCTCTCTTAATAAATTGGAACTTTGAGCAATACTTTGCCTCGGACTCTGATTTAACGTGTGTGGGATCTATGTTTGGAGCAACCTCCTCCGCACCTCGACAAAAAACCTATTTGGGAGCTCAGGACAAAAAGCTTCATACACGACAGATCTTACTACCTACTTACTTACCTACCCCCTTACTTACTTTCCAACTACTCTTACGAACACTGGGCCTACTACTACTACACTTAACCTAAAAACTTAACCTAAGCCCTACCCTACCTTCTACAACACAACAGCAATCCCACTCCCACAAAACATCGCTCACAGCCCAACAAAACCTTCTGAGCACACACAACAACAACTGAGGTCCATCCTCTTAACAAAAGACAAACCAAGCAGCTTCCCCTATCACCTCATACCCCCCTCTCAATCCCCTTCCAAACATCCAACTTCAAACTTCACTTCCTCCTAAACTCCCTTACTTCTAACCCTACTCTCTCCCTCACCCCTAACCTTCAAAAAACACCACCCCCACTACACCCACCCATTACTTCTTACTTAACCCACTTTCTCCTCCCCCACACCCTCTCCTTTCACTTTTCTTAAACCCTCCCCCCACACCCCACCCCCTCCCACCACCTCCACCCCCACCCACCCCTCACCCCCTCAACTACCATTCTTTTACCCACTACCCCCTACACCCTACCCCTCCACCAACCCCCCCCCACAAACCCACCCCACCCCCCTACCCCCTCCATACCCCTCTCCCCTACTCTATTACTCCTATCCTAAACAATCAACTAACCAACCATGCATATCCCACATAATACCCTCACCCAAAAATCCCAAAAATGACAAAACTCCCACCAGTACAACATCACCCCAAAAACAAGGACAGCTTTACTAATCCGCTGCTTTCCCTTTGTGTTCTAACTACCCCATTTTCCCAAGAAATGGGCATAATAACCGTGTTATTCCAAAAATAAGCACAGGGTCTTATTATTCACTTGAAACCCCCGAAATAAGCGCTTTGTGCCTTATTTTCAGGGAGGTCTTCTTATTTTTGAGATGCAGGAGGTTCCTTAACCTCGGCCCCACAGATCAAGCTGGAGATCCAGAGAGGCCCGGAAAAGTTCTGTCTCTGATTCCTGGCGCACTCTGCCCTTGCCAGCCCTGGCCGTTGCAGGCCTCCTGCTCTTTTTTAATAATAATATAGTAAAATAAATTTATTTCTTAGGAAGGCCCGCAAAAACAGCGCAACAACCCTCTCCCGAGGACTCGGGGCGGCGTAAATAAAACAAACACAATAAAAGACAATATGGACATACAAACACACACAGAATAAAACGAACATGCGTACATGGAGGGAGGTATGAAGATAAAAAAGACAGTTTAAAAAACATATTTTTAAAAAATCCCACCCTAATAAAAGTCTAAAAGTCACAGAAATTAAAAAAACCACCCCGTCAGGAGCAGTGTGAAACGAACTATGGTTGAGCCAGGCCAGCTACTTGAAAAATAGTGCGTCTTGAGCTTTATTTTATATAATATAATAAAAAAACCGGAAGGCGCGGAGGGTCAGAGTAGTCCTAAATATCCGGGGTAAATGTCATTCCACCAGGGCTGGGCCCGCAACAGAGAAGGCTCTACTCCTAGACGCCGCCCCCCGACATTGTCTGGTGGACGGCACCTGAAGGAGTCCCTCTCTGTGCGAGCGAATTGATCGCAGGGATGTATGGGGCAGGATACGATCCCGCAAGTAGCTAGGTCAGCCGCCACTAAGAGAAGGGGCGCGGGGACTAGGATTTGCGAGAGCGGACTCTGTGAGGCCATTCCGCGTAGATGACAGGTGCATGTGGAACATGTTCTCCCTCCTTCCCCCCAGGAAATGGTGGGGACCGGCTGCGCATACGTTTAAATATTTTCGGGGAGGGCTTATTTTAGCGCATGCACTCAAAAGCCCGATTGGGCTTATTATCCGGGGAGGACTTGTTTTCAGGGAAACGGGGATTGGCAGGAGCATAATCAGTCTTACGCCCGGACAGCTAGCTGGGGGAATTCTGGGAGTTCTGGGAGTTGAACTCGCCAAGGATCTTCATGCAACTCTGATATCAGGGACTTGTAACTCTGCTGGGGTGATTTAAAACCTCTGATCACAGGTGCGTCCTGATCTCTCGTTTCCCTGGTCCCGCTTTACCTGATTCGCAGAATTCGCCTCCACGTCCCATGGGGCATTCACACTTCGATCCGCCTTCTGGCAACACCAAGCAGGTGGCAGAGAGGTGGCAGGGGTTGGGGTCGCAGGGATTTCTTTCGTCAGCACAGGTGGGTCCTAGGCAGTACGGAAATTCAAAATTTGTTACTACCGGTTTTGTGGGTGGGGCTTGGTGGGCGTGATGTGGCTTGGTGGGCGTGGCAGGGGAAGGATACTGTAAAATCCCCCTTCCTTCCCCACTCCAGGGAAAGAATATTGCAAAATCTCCATTCCTTCCCCATTCCAGGGAAAGGATATTGCAAAATCTCCATTCCCTCCCCACTCCAGGGAGAAGGATACTGCAAAATCTCGATTCCTTCCCCACTCCAGGGAGAAGGATACTGCAAAATCTCCACTCCTTCCCCACTCCAGGGAAAAGATATTGCAAAATCTCCATTCCCTTTCCACTCCAGGGGAAGGATACTGCGAAATCCCCATTCCCTCCCCACTCCAGAGGAAGGATACTGCGAAATCTCCATTCCCTCCCCACTCCAGGGGAAGTATACTGCAAAATCTCCATTCCCTCCCCACTCCAGGGAAAGGATACTGCAAATCTCCATTCCCTCCCCACTCCAGGGAAAGGATATTGCAAAATCCCCATTCCCTCCCCACTCCAGGGGAAGGATACTGCAAAATCTCCATTCCCTCTCCACTCCAGGGGAAGGATACTGCTAATCTCCATTCCCTCCACATTCCAGGGAAAGTATACTGCAAAATCTCCATTCCCTCTCCACTCCAGGGGAAAGATACTGCAAAATCCCCATTCCCTCCCCACTCCAGGGGAAGGATACTGCAAAATCCCCATTCCCTCCCCACTTTGGGGTCAGCCAGAGGTGGCATTTGCCGGTTCTCCGAACTACTCAAAATTTCCGCGATTGGTTCTCCAGAACCTGTCAGAACCAGCTGAATATCACCTCTGCTTCTAGCACTGATGATGTTACCTAGTTTGGTCATGAAACGTTTGAAGAAAATATCCCAGTTCAGATAGCATCAGGAACCCCATAGTCCACTTCCTCCTCTTTCTCCTCCTCCTCCCTGCAAAACCCACTCCCTCGTAGCACTGATGATGCTACTTAATATGGTCATGAAAACGTCTGCAAGAAAACCCCATCAATCTCAAAGAGCACCACGAAGCCCACAGTTCTACCCTGACCTACAACTGTTCTCTTCCATTGACAATCACATTCACAAGAGGAGTGGATTTCGGAAGGGAGTTCCAGCCTCTTCATCCCACTGTGTATGCAGAGAAGTAGCCTGACAGGGGAACATGCTGCCTCCTTGCGTTGTGCCCTGTCGGCCAGCAGCCCCTCCAGCAGCCGAATCAGAGGAGAAGGAGGTGTGGGACTCAGGGTTAGCATCAAGGCAACCTGAGAACTCCGAGGGGGAAGAGGGAATGGAATTGGCAGAGGGGGGAGGGGCAGAGCCTGGGCTGTCCGTCAGCTCTCAAATGGAGAATCCACAGCCCCCAGGTCTGGAGGTGGCTGATGAGGAAGAGGAGGAACAGCTGGGCCCAGTGCCTGACGCATGGATGCGCAGAAGGCAGAGGAGAGGAAAGCAGTGGAAATCTATGGGCCGGTCCTTGGGAAGGAAGAACCACCGCTGCTAGCGAAGCCTCACCCTAGCTCTGTGGATGTGCAGAAGGCAGAGGAGAGGAGAGCAGTGGAAATCTATGGGCCGGTCCTTGGTAAGGAAGAACCACTGCTGCTAGCGAAGCCTCACCCTAGCTCTGTGGATGTGCAGAAGGCAGAGGAGAGGAGAGCAGTGGAAATCTATGGGATGGTCCTTGGGATGGAGGAGCCACGGCTGCTAGCAAAGCCCCACCCTAGCTCTGCAGATACACAGAAGGCAGAGGAGAGGAGAGCAGTGGAAATCTATGGGCTGGTCTTTGGGATGCTTACACACACACACACACAGAGGTCATGCCCACCTGTGTAACCATTGAGACACTCGCAGTGAAACATCTCGGCCTCCACGGTGTGGCAGAGCCCGCCGTGGTGGCAGGGGTTGGGCTGGCAAGGGTTGTTGCCACACTCCCCCACCCCGCTGCCGTACAGCACGTCGTCGCCTTTCTCCCGCAGGTCGTACATCTGGTTGTTGACGTCCAGCAGGCGGATGCAGCCCTTCAGGCCAGCGGTGACGGAAGTGCGCTCGGCCACCCTAGGAGGGAGACAAATGAGGAAATGATCCCAGGATTTCAACTTTCAGAAGTCGGGTTTCCGAAAAGCGCCTTGAACCCGAGTCTCACTATACGGCCTAGGGGTGACTAAAATCCCTCTTCTAGACTTAAAGCAATGGGGATTAAATCCCAGCCAACGTATGGGACACAAATGATTCGCACACAATGCAAAAGCAGCTGGACTTCATGCACACACACACACACACACACACACACACACACAAAGGTTCACACGATGCCGTGGTGCAGCTGATTGTCTCAGCTGATTGTTGGAATGTTTTTTAAAAACTTTTTTAGCAGCATTTCGCTACCCGAACTGGCAGTGGTGAGTTTCAAATCCCGTTCCAACGTACCGGTTGGAACGGGCTTGCTGGCGTCCACGTGGACGTGCGCAGCGCACGCATGCGTTTTGCCGCTTTCTCGAGCCTCCGCGATGCTCCAGCTACTCAGTGGAGCGTCACACAGGCACTGTATGTGCTGTGCGCTGAAGCGCTGAAGACCTAAAACGATGGTAAGAAGCGAGGGCGGGTGGGTGGGCCCTACGGAGCACTGTACCGGAACGGTATCTGGTGCTCCGGGCTGGCTCCAGTACGCGCGTACCGGGAAGTACTGCCTGCAACCCACTACTGCGAACTGGTAATAAAAAAAAATGCTTAAAAAAAGTTTTTTAAAAAGTTCCAACGACCAGCTGTGTGACAATCTGCTGTGAGCGTAAATACTTAATTTGAGTATTTTTTTTACTACATATTTGCCCAAAACTGTAGCATTTTTACTACCGATTTGTGTGAACCGGCCGGAACCAGTAGCATTTTTACTATTGCTTCATTTGAACCGTCCGGAACCGGTAGTATTTTTACTACTAGTTCATGCGAACCAGACTGAACTGGTAGCATTTTTACTATCGCTTCGTGTGAACCGGCCCAAACCGGTAGCACTTTTACTATCTCTTTGTGTGAACCGGCCGGAACCGGTAGTATTTTTACTATCGCTTCGTGTGAAATGGCTGGAATCGGTAGTATTTTTACTATCGCTTTGTGTGAACCGGCCGGAACTGGTAGTATTTTTACTATCGCTTTGTGTGAACCAGCCGGAACCAGTAGCATTTTTACTATTGCTTCATTTGAACCAGCCGGAACCGGTAGTATTTTTACTACTAGTTCATGCGAACCAGATGGAACTGGTAGCATTTTTACTACCGCTTCGTGTGAACCGGCCCAAACCGGTAGCACTTTTACTATCTCTTTGTGTGAACCAGCCGGAACCGGTAGTATTTTTACTATCACTTCATGTGAACTGGCCGGAACCGGTAGTATTTTTACTATCTCTTCGTGTGAACCAGACGGAACCGGTAGCATTTTTACTATCGCTTCGTGTGAACCAGCCAGAACCGGTAGTATTTTTACTACCGGTTTATGCGAACTTGTTGGAATGAGTAGCAATTTTACTACCAGTTCATGCAAACCAGCCGGAACCGGTAGCATTTTTACTACCGGTTCATGCGAACCGGCCAGAACCGGTAGCATTTTTACTATTACTTTGTATGAACCCTCCCAAACCGGTAGCATTTTTACTACCAGTTTGTGCGAACCGGCCCGAACCAGTCGCATTTCACCAATGGTGTGAAAACACAACATCCGCAGCCCCTTTGGGAAAGCAAATGAGGTCAGGGGCATCCAGTTGGGAAAACGGGTGGGAAAAAACAACATTGCAATCTCCCTGTTGATTTTAAAAAGCTCATTAAGACTGCAAAAATGAGCAAATGCAGCAATTTATTGTTGTTAATTTCTTGATTTGATGAGATGCTCGCAGATTTGTCCTAGTTCTGTATTCATATGCTGTGGGCCCCCGTTTTTTTTTTTTTTTCATGTGCTTTAATTACCGTGATGTATATTCATTTCCTTTCTGGCTGCATAATAGCAGATGGGTTACTGCTAGTTTTTTCCCCCTTCCGCTTTTGGTTCTTAAAGAGAGCAATTCAGGTAGTCCTCAACTTACAACAACATTCTGAAATTACTCACACAGCGATTTGGTCTTCCGGGGCCCCTCCGACAAAGAGATCGGTGTCGAGGTTCAGCCCATCGGTTCCACTTGGGCTCTCGCCGTGCACGTGGGGCTCCCCGTCTACGGACAGCACGCCGTTTCTCCGGTTGCGGTTGACCACCAGTGCATGCCACTGGCCAGGCTCAACGGGCACCTTGCTGGTGATCACGCCTGTCCCCGAGCCCGTGTTGAACCTGAGAGAGATTGTCACAAGTTTTGACGGATAGTTACACAACGGTCTCTCACCCTGCTGTCTAGTTCAGTGGCACCCCAAGCTTTTGGACAGCAGGGACTGGTTTTGTTCTGACATAGCTCCCCAAACACGACACACCCTCTGAAGTGAATTCCTTTATTAGGAGCGCCGTCAGCCCTGGCAAAAGGTTTCTCTCTCGCCGCAAGCTAACAAATCTGTCCAGCAGGGAGATGATGTCCGCCTCATCTATTCATCTCTGCCCCCTGCCTTTGATCCCCAGAGATAGGGCTGGGGCTTTGCTAACAGTGGTGACTCTTCCGTCCCAAGGACCGGCCCGTAGATTTCCACTGCTCTCCTCTCCTTTGCCTTCTGTGCATCCACAGAGCTAGGGTGGGGCTTCGCTTAGCAGCATTAGCTCTTCCATCCCTAGGACCGGCCCATAGATTTCCACTGCTCTCCTCTCTTCTGCTTTCTGCGCATCCAGGCACTGGACCCAGCTGTTCCTCCTCTTTCTCATCAGCCATCTCCAGACCTGGGGGACGTTGACTGTCCATCTGAGGGCTGACCGATGGCCCAGGCTCCGCCTCTGTCTCTCTCTGCCAGTTCTATTCCCTCTTCCCCCTCGGAGCTCTCAGGTTGCCTCAATGCCGATCCTGACTTCCATGCCTCCTCCTCTGATTTGGCTGCTGGACAGCAGCCTGATCCAGCTTCAATGAATGCCTTTCCAGCCCTACCTTTCCTACCCTTCAAGGACTCCGCAACCTATCAGGCCGCCGCTCACCTGAGTTCCACGAATCCGTTCACCAGCGCCAGGGAGATGAAGTCCTTCCCGCGGTTCTGCCCATTGTAGAGGAGCAGCCCGATCAGCTCGGAGGTCCGGAATTCCATGGCGATGCGCACGGTGTGGTAGGCCTTCATCATTTTGAACGCCAGGTAGGACTTCCCGCCGAAGCTGGGGATGAAGTATCGGATGGCTGCGATGGGCAGAGAATACACGCGGAAAGGTGTGTGTTAGGATCAAGAAGAGTCACAGATTAACAGAGTTGGAAGGGACCTTGCAGGTCATCTAGTCCAGCCCCCTGCCCAAGCAAGAGACCCTACATTTGCCTCAACCCAGGATCGAACTCAGAACCTCCTGATTGTGAGGCAAGAAAGCCAGGAGGCTGCAGAGAGAGAGAGGGGAATTTCACCAGGGAGCCTGCATTGTTCCTTATTCAAGCAAAAGCTTTTAGTCCAAAGGGATAAAAGCACCATTAAAAAAAAACTCTCACCATGTGTTTTACATCTCATCTGTTCCCTTGAGCGTGTTGCAGGACAAAAAAAAGGCCCTTTCTTTACAAAAACCTAGGTGTGATGCATTTACCCTTTCTCCCCCTCACCCTCTTTGGCTTCGAATGCCCCTTTCATCCGAAGTAGGGATGCACTCGGAGCCTTCTCAATAGCGTCTCCCCCCCTCCTGCGAGATCACTTGGCCGTATAATGCCGTCTCTTTGTTCTGTGGCTGCCTGGCGCTTAGAGCCATTTGGGGAAGGGGGGGAGAGAGGCAGAAACATCAGCCATAAATAAATCAAAGGAAACATGCAAGGTGAGATACGAGAGCTCAGCAGCAGAAACGGGGTACTTCTCTCCAGTTTGAGAACATAGAATAACAGGGCTGGAAGGGGACCTTGGAGGTCTTCTAGTCCAACCTCCTGCTTAGATACGAGACCCTAGTATACCATTAGGCTGTATATTCTCTTCTTAAAAACCTCCATTGATGGTGTTGTGACCCAGCTCCCCAAACACGACAACCCTTCTGAAGTGAACTCAGAAGATTCCTTTATTAGGAATGCCGGCAGCATGGCTGGCCAGAAAAGGAATAGTTGTCTGTCACATCTATTCATCTCCGCCCCCTGTCTGTTGTGATCCACCGGCGGCCTGCGGAGCTGGCAGCAGAGTTGGACAATGAGGAGATTGGGGAGGAACGTGGGCCAGTCCTGGAGTCTAGGGAAGGCTCAGACGAGGGCTCTGCGTCCGAGGCAGAGAGGAGGCAAGGGCCATCTGGGAGTTATGTGCTGTCTCCGGAGCCCCCAGAGTCAGACATCAGCGAGGCAGAGGAACAGGGGGAGCCTGTTCCCAGTGGGCGCATGCGCAGAGCTGCCAGAAGGCCAGAACAGTTAAGACAAAAGGGGCGACTCGGGAATAAGGCTTGGAGATGATTGGCCCCTCCCATAAAGGAGGAGCAAAGGCACGTCAGCCTTTGCAGGAAGCAATTTTGTTCGTTCTGGTCGGTTTAAACTCTGAAGCTCCGCTTTGACTCTGTGCTCCATGTGGCCTTGCAAAGTTAATAATTGCCAATTAGGTCTTTGGCAGCGTTTCAAGGGAGATAAAGGTGGATGCTTAACAGCCTTACCCCGAAAGACTTTGGCAGACTTCTGTCGGACTGTTTAAACATGATTTGTGACTCATTATGGGCTGTGAATGAACACAATTCACAGCCTTTGAAAAAGAAAGAGGGCTTGGGGGACTAAGTGTGTGTTTTTCACTGTCTCAGAAAGCCTAGGTCAGAATACTGCCTTTCATCCCCAGAGCTAGGGTAGGGCTTCACTAGCAATGGTGGCTCTTCCATCCCAAAGACCGGCCCATAGATTTCCACTACTCTCCTCTCCTCTGCCTTCTGCACATCCCCAGAGCTAAGGTGGGGCTTCGCTAGCAGCAGTGGCTATTCCGTCCCAAGGACAGTCCCATAGATTTCCACTGCTCTCCTCTCCTCTGCCTTCTGCTCATCTATGCGCCAGGCACTGGACCCAGCTGTTCCTCCTCTTCCTCATCAGCCACCTCCAGACCTGAGGGCTGATGGACAACCTAGGCTCTACCTCTCTCTCTCTCTCTCTGCCAACTCCATTTCCTCTTCGCCCTCAGAGCTCTTAGGTTGACTTGATGCTGACCCTAACTCCCACATCTCCTCCTCCATCTCTGATTCAGCTGCTGGAGAGGCCAACGGCTGACAGGCCACAACAGATGGAGAACCCACAACCAGCCATTTTGTTCATGAATTGTTTTCACGGTCAGGAAATTTCATCCTTCAACTTACATTTCTCACAAACCGCTCCTCCTCTTCCGGCAGGGCAGCTGCAAGTGAAGTCCCGGCCGTCGTCCTCACAGGTGCCACCATGCAAGCAGGGGTGAGACTCACAGGGCCGTGGGGGCTTCTTGGTTGTGGGTACAGGGCGCATGGGTTTCTTCCGGTCGGTGGAGGCTGGAAGGGTGGTGCTGGGCTTTTTGGTGGTGGCTCCCCCGGAGGTTTTCCCGTTCAGATGTCCTGGATTCAGGGTCCGGGGAGTCGTGGTGTTGGGGAACCTCTGGGAGCTGGCGGCCGTGGGAGCCATCGTGGTGGCGATCGTGGTCGTGGTGGTCGTGGTGAAGAGCTGGGGGATCCAATCTAGAACGAGAACAAGAGGAAGCGGAGAGGGTTGGAATGAAACGGTGGAACTCGCCGCCAACAGACAACCGCGATGGGGAGAAGGCTTAAGAGGGAAGAGGTATTACATATACAGTATAATATCATATGACATGGGCAGGGGTGAAATCTAGCAGGTTCTGACAGGTTCTGGAGAACTGATAGGAGAAATTTTGAGTAGTTTGGAGAACCGGTGGTGGAAATTTTGAGTAGTTCAGAGAACCGGTAAATGCCACCTCTGGCTGGCCCCAGGGTGGGGAGGGAATGGAGATTTTGCAGTATCCTTCCCCTGGAGTGGGGAGGGAATGGAGATTTTGCAGTATCCTTCCCCTGGAGTGGAGAGGGAATGGGGATTTTGCAGTATCCTTCCCCTGGAGTGGGGAGGGAATGGAGATTTTGCAGTATCCTTCCCCTGGAGTGGGGAGGGAATGGAGATTTTGCAGTATCCTTCCCCTGGAGTGGGAGGGAATGGGGATTTTGCAGTATCCTTCCCCCGGAGTGGGGAGGGAATGGAGATTTTGCAGTATCCTTCCCCCGGAGTGGAGAGGGAATGGAGATTTTGCAGTATCCTTCCCCTGGAGTGGGGAGGGAATGGAGATTTTGCAGTATCCTTCCCCTGGAGTGGGGAGGGAATGGAGATTTTGCAGTATCCTTCCCCTGGAGTGGGGAGGGAATGGGGATTTTGCAGTATCCTTCCCATGGAGTGGGGAGGGAATGGGGATTTTGCAGTATCCTTCCCCTGGAGTGGAGAGGGAATGGAGATTTTGCAGTATCCTTTCCCTGGAGTAGGGAGGGAATGGGGATTTTGCAGTATCCTTCCCCTGGAGTGGAGAGGGAATGGAGATCTTGCAGTATCCTTCCCCTGGAGTGGGGAGGGAATGGAGATTTTGCAGCATCCTTTCCCTGGAGTAGGGAGGGAATGGGGATTTTTGCAGTATCCTTCCCCTGGAGTGGAGAGGGAATGGAGATTTTGCAGTATCCTTTCCCTGGAGTAGGGAGGGAATGGGGATTTTGCAGTATCCTTCCCCTGGAGTGGAGAGGGAATGGAGATCTTGCAGTATCCTTCCCCTGGAGTGGGGAGGGAATGGAGATTTTGCAGTATCCTTCCCCCGGAGTGGGGAGGGAATGGAGATTTTGCAGTATCCTTCCCCCGGAGTGGAGAGGGAATGGAGATTTTGCAGTATCCTTCCCCTGGAGTGGGGAGGGAATGGGGATTTTGCAGTATCCTTCCCCTGGAGTGGGGAGGGAATGGGGATTTTGCAGTATCCTTCCCCTGGAGTGGGGAGGGAATGGGGATTTTGCAGTATCCTTCCCCTGGAGTGGGGAGGGAATGGAGATTTTGCAGTATCCTTCCCCTGGAGTGGGGAGGGAATGGAGATTTTGCAGTATCCTTCCCCTGGAGTGGGGAGGGAATGGGGATTTTACACTATCCTTCCCCTGGAGTGGGGAGGGAATGGAGATTTTGCAGTATCCTTCCCCTGGAGTGGGGAGGGAATGGGGATTTTGCAGTATCCTTCCCCTGGAGTGGGGAGGGAATGGAGATTTTGCAGTATCCTTCCCCTGGAGTGGGGAGGGAATGGGGATTTTGCAGTATCCTTCCCCTGGAGTGGAGAGGGAATGGAGATTTTGCAGTATCCTTCCCCTGGAGTGGGGAGGGAATGGGGATTTTGCAGTATCCTTCCCCCGGAGTGGAGAGGGAATGGAGATTTTGCAGTATCCTTCCCCTGGAGTGGGGAGGGAATGGGGATTTTGCAGTATCCTTCCCCTGGAGTGGAGAGGGAATGGGGATTTTGCAGTATCCTTCCCCTGGAGTGGGGAGGGAATGGGGATTTTGCAGTATCCTTCCCCTGGAGTGGGGAGGGAATGGGGATTTTGCAGTATCCTTCCCCCGGAGTGGGGAGGGAATGGAGATTTTGCAGTATCCTTCCCCCGGAGTGGAGAGGGAATGGGGATTTGGAAGAAGGAAGGAAGGAAGGAAGGAAGGAAGGAAGGAAGGAAGGAAGGAAGGAAGGAAGGAAGGGGGAAAAGGAAAAAAAGGGAAAGTAGGAAAGAAAAGAAGGTACCAAAGTCCATGAACTTGATGTTCTCTTGCTGAGGTCTCTTCACCAAGATGGTTTTCTTCTTTGAGCTTTTGATCTGCTTCAAAAGAGCCCGCTGGATGTCGGCAGCCGTGTACGAAGTCGCTGCAAACATCAAGGAAAAAAAAAACAGAGGGAGGCATCCTCCACCTTGAAGCCAGCAAACACACACACACACACACACAAAGCTCCCCCCAACCGTGCTCAGCTTCCCTTCCCTTTCGTTCCGCTAAACAAAAAACACGCCTTAAAAGGGGTTTCAAAATGAAAAGCAAAAGACAGGGGTGTTTTTTTTTTGGTGTGTTTGTGTGCCCGCCGGCTGGTGGAGGCTTTGAACTAAGAACAGGTCCTTTGGCTCGAAAGGAAAGGAAAGGGTGGAAAATAAATAAATGAAGGGATTTGGAACGTCGATCCCGCATTATAAAAAAAAAGACAG
Organism: Natrix natrix natrix; assembly: GCA_029891615.1. Lineage (NCBI taxonomy): Eukaryota > Metazoa > Chordata > Lepidosauria > Squamata > Natricidae > Natrix > Natrix natrix. The sequence continues at coordinate 931,676 of JAKRSK010008689.1, forward strand.
AAAAAGCAGCCAACAAATTCCAGCGAACAAAAAAAAGAAAACCAGAGTTTAGTTTAATCTCCCCCTGGCTTGAAACCTTCAGCTTTAAAAATGGAAATGAAATGAAATTCCTAAAGGTAAAGGTTCCCTTTGCACGTATGTGCTAGTCGTTCCCGACTCTAGGGGGCACTGCTCATCTCCGTTTCAAAGCCGAAGAGCCAGCGCTCTCCCAAAGACGTCTCCGTGGCCATGTGGCCGGCGTGACTCAACGGCCGAAGGCGCACGGAACGCTGTTCCCTTCCCACCAAAGGTGGTCCCTATTTTTCTACTTGCATTTTTTATGTACTTTCGAATTGCTAGGGTGGCAGAAGCTGGGACAAGAAACGGGAGCTCACTCCGTTACGCGGGGCTGGGGATTCGAACCGCCGAACTGTTGACTTTTCTGACTGACAAGCTCAACGTCTTAGCTGCTGAGCCACCTATTGTCCCCTGGCAATAGGACAATATAAATTCTTAGCCTTTCAATTTCCATCATCCTTGACCCCTGGCCAGCCAGGCGAGAATAGATGGGAGTTTGGGGTTCACAGACCCAGCCGGAGTGGTATTGAAGGAAAAGAAGGGCACAAAGACCAGGAAAGAAAGCTCTCTGCTCCCTTTTCAACCCGGTCTACCTTGCAGGGTTGTTGTGGCAGGGGAAAACAGGAGGAGGGGTTAGACGGTGCTGGCTCAGGAATTCTGGGAGTTGAAGTTCACAGATCATAAAGGGGCCGTAGATGCTTATTCTGACCAAGGCTTCCCGAGAGCATGAAGCAAACTCCTTATCCCCACAAAAACCCCTTTTATTAATTGACTGTGGATTCTGCTCATTCACATCCAGCAAAGTCTTTCAAGGGAGGATTTACGGTCACAGACCTTATCTGGCATGGAGAGCTGCCAGGCCGATCTCTGCAAAACTTGGCAAGGAGTCTCGGAGAGTCCCAACCAATGAAGTGAACTAATGGTCTCCTGCAAACTCCACTCCGCTTTTGCTCCTCTTTTATTCTCTCTGGGAGGAGCCATTCATCGTCCACCTGTGGCCTTACTCCCAATTCGACCCCTGTTCTTTATCTGTTCCCTTCGTCTGGCAACTCACACTGGGAACAGGCTCCAGCTGTTCTTCTGCCTCACTGATGTCTGACTCCGAAGGCAGCTGATAACTGTCAGACGGCCCTGGCCCCCTCTCTGCCTCCGACACAGAGCCCTCATCAGAGCCTTCCCCAGACTCCAGGACTGGCCCATCTTCCTCCCCAACCTCCTCACTGTTCGAATCTACTGCCATTTCCTCCGGCTGCTAGCAGGCCAGAACAGTTGCTCCCCACGATCTGATCCCACCCCTTCATGTAAAAGATTCAGGGGCTAAACCAGGAAATAATTTGCAAAGCCAACTGCTCCCACTCTTGAGCTGGCAGGCCGAAGCTCTGCTGTCGGCTGGCAGGCTGGCAACAATGCCCAACTCCGTGCTCAATGATTGAATTCAAACCAACCAATACAGATCGATCCTAGTCTAACTAAGACATGCGCCTGCCTCAGCTCTCTGGGGGAAGCAGGTGTAGACTCACCTGGGTCAAAATGAGACTCCACAATGACCCTGACGGCGCTGCTTTGGCCCAGATGTCGCACCTGGACACTCCTGAAATCCCTCTTGACCTCCGAGTTGCGGAAAAGCTCATCCAGCTGCCAGGAAAATGAAAGGAAACAATGACGACAACGAACTTAGGGACCAGCAATGTTCCGATATCTCAGGGGCTGCCTCAAAGAAGAGGGAGTCAAGCTCTTCCCCAAAGCACCCGAGGGCAGAACAAGAAGCAACGGGTGGAAACTAATCAAGGAGAGAAGCAACCTAGAACTGAGGAGAAATTTCCTGGCAGTTAGAACAATTAATCAGAGGCACAACTTGCCTCCAGAAGTTGTGAATGCTCCAAAATTGAAAGTTTTTAAGAAGATGTTGGATATCCATTTGTCTGAAGTGGTGTAGGGTTTCCTGCGTAAGCAGGGGGTTGGACTAGAAGACCTCCAAGGTCCCTTCCAACTCTGTTATTCTATTCTATTCTATTCTATTCTATTCTATTCTATTCTATTCTATTCTATTTTATTCTATTCTTTATTCCCTATTCTATATTCCCGATTGTATATTCCTGATTCCATATTCCCTATTCTATTCTATTCTATTTTCCCTATTCTATATTCCCTATTCTATTCTATTCTATTCTATTCTATTCTATTCTATTTTCCCTATTCTATATTCCCTATTCTATTCTATTCTATTCTATTCCATTCCATTCCATTTTATTCTATTCTATATTCCCTATTCTATGTTCCCGATTGTATATTCCTGATTCCATATTCCCTATTCTATTCTATTCTATTTTCCCTATTCTATATTCCCTATTCTATTCTATTCTATTCTATTCTATTCTATTCTATTCCATAGAGCCGAGGTGGCGCAGAGGTTAGAGTGCAGTACTGCAGGCTCCTTCTGCTGACTGCCGGCTGTCTGCAATTTGGCAAATTGAATCTCACCAAGGCTCCAGGTTGACTCAGCCTTCCGTCCTTCCGAGGTCGGTAAAATGAGGACCCAGATTGTTGGAGGAAAGAGGCTGACTCTGTAAACCGCTTAAAGAGGGCTGTAAAAACCCTGTAAAGTGGTATATAAGTGCTATTCCTTCCTTCCTTCCTTCCTTCCTTCCTTCCTTCCTTCCTTCCTTCCTTCCTTCCTTCTCTCCCTCCCTCCCTCCCAGTGGTTAGAATGCAGTATTGCAGGCTAACTCTGCCGATCGCCAGGAGTTCGATCCTGAGTAGCTCAAAGTTGGCTCAAGCCTTCCCTCCTTCGGAGGTGGGTCAAATGAGGAGTCAGATTGTTGGGGACAAAGGGCTGACTCTCTAAACCGCTTCGGAAACGCTGTGAAGCGCTGTATAAGTCTAACCGCTATTGCTAGTCTTCTTTATTAGCCAATTTCATTGTATTCAAGTACAACGACAATAAAGATTATACTTATAAAGATTATACTTGATGCTGCGTCCTCTTCTGTTCTCCTGCAAAAGAGCTGGATTTTTAGTCTGGCGTACCTCCCGGGGCTGCAAGGCAGGGAAAACTTTCCCACGTCCTAGTGGGAAAAAGCCCACATGGCCTCGGGGTTTGTTTTTTTCCCCTTTCTGTGCTCGCTTACCACACTTTCAATGCTTCGGGCCGTCTCCCCAAACAGCTCGGATTTGGGATCGGCCATTTCTGGGGTGTAAAACAGTTCTTGGCCTTCCACCTCTTCCAAAATTAGGACCCCCTGGAAAACTTTGGTGGCTGCAGGGAAAAGACAAAGCCAGGAAGGAAACATTTGGGTTAAACGGGAGCAAGCGAAGCGACCTCGGAATCACGCTTGATATATCAAGTGTTTGACACCCGAACCGTTAAAAAAAGTGTTCAGTCCCTTGGCAGAGAGGGGGAAGCGGCAAGATGGCGGCCGATGAACGGCGCAGCGGGGTTGAGGGTTAGTCTGAATGGATCAGAAGGTGGCTTATGGGGAGGGTTAGTACTTTGAAGTGGGGGCCAGACCCGGGTCACAGAAAGCCCAGGTGGTGAGAACTGGCCAGAGTTTACCATGCGAGTTCCTCCAAGTTGCAGCCTTGGTGGGGGGCCTTCCTGGAGTGGCTGGGTAACGAGAGAAAGAAGGTTAGCTGGGGCCAAGAGAGAGAGAGAGAGAGAGAGAAACACATAAAACTACTGGGGGGTGGGGGGGAAGAGGAAGGGGGGGATTACTAGCAGCAGACATGAGCAAAAGAGGGAGAAAGAAGGGAAGGAGGAATAAGAGAAAGGGAAAGGGGAAAAGAGAAGGGGAAGGAGGAATAAGAGAAAGGGAAGGAGGAAAAGAGAAAGGGAAGGAGGAATAAGAGAAAAGGAAGGAGGAAAAGAAAAAGGGATGGCGGAATAAGAGAAAAGGAAGGAGGAAAAGAGAAAGGGGAAAAGAAAAAGGGAAGGGGGAAAGTGAAAGGGAAGGAGGAATAAGAGAAAGGGAAGAAAAGAAAAGAGAAAGGGAAGGAGGAAAAGAAAAAGGGAAGGAGGAAAAGAAAAAGGGAAGGAGGAAAAGAGAAAGGGAAGGCGGAATAAGAGAAAGGGAAGGAGGAATAAGACAAAGGGAAGGAAAGAGAAAGGGAAGGAGGAATAAGAGAAAGGGAAGAAAAGAGAATGGAAAGGAGGAAAAGAGAAAGGGAAGAAGGAAAAGAGAAAGAGAAAGAAGAATAAGAGAAAGGAAAGGAGGAAAAGAAAAGGGAAGGAGGAAAAAAGAAAGGGAAGGGAGAAAAGAGAAAGGGAATGAGGAAAAGAGAAAGTAAGTCCCTCCATCTCCTTCCTTCCTTTTTTCCTTCCCTTCATCATTCCCTCCTCCTTCATCTCCTTCCTTCCTTCCTTCCTTCCTTCCTTCCTTCCTTCCCTTCTCCTTGCTCTGCCACTCATCTCACAAAATGTGCTCTTTTGGCTCTGCTGTAAGACAGGAAGTCGGCAACTTTCCTGCTGTGTGAATACAGACGGATCTTCCTCTGAAAGGGAAGGAAATCTTTTCGTGCCCCACATTTTATGGATCAGCGGAGAGCTTAGTGGGCCAGAGAAGGTTGCAAGATCCTTAGCTGATCAATTTGAGACCGGGAGGCTAAAGACGGAGACTCAAGGGAGAAAGCAGCTGGAGCAGAATTAAGAAAGAGGTGTATCTGAATTTAGGGTGGACTCTGGATATTTGAGTTGGGCTACCTTGCTGGACTATCACCGTAGGGAGGAAATACTAAGCCTGTATTACTATTCTTCTTCTCTTCCTTCCTAGTATCTATCTCCTTTTCTACTTATGACTATAACCTTGTTGCTTGTATCTTTATACGATTTATATTGTTTTATTTTGTTTCCTAGTATGATTTTAATGGCTTATTAAGTATCCTATGACTATCATTAAGTGTTGCAGCTTATGATTCTTGATGAATGTACTTTTTTGTACACTGAGAGCTTATGCAAATTCCTTGTGTGTCTAATCACACTTGGCCAATAAAGAATCCATCCATTATCTATCTATCTATCTATCTATCTATCTATCTATCTATCTATCTATCTATCTATCTACCTACCTACCTACCTACCTATCATCTATCTATCTATCTATCTATCTATCTATCTATCTATCTATCTATCTATCTATCTATCTATCATCTATCTATCTATCTATCTATCTATCTATCTATCTATCTATCCTTCTATCTTCTATCTATCTTCTATCTATCATCTATCTATCTATCTATCTATCTATCTATCTATCTATCTATCTATCTATCTATCTATCTATCTATCTATCACCTACCTACCTACCTTATCTATGTATCGAATTTTCTATCCATCTATCTATCTATCTATCTATCTATCTATCTATCTATCTATCTATCTATCTATCTATCTATCATCTACCTACCTACCTACCTACCTACCTACCTACCTACCTACCTACCTACCTTATGTATCTCTGTATCCATCTATATATCATTTCTCTTATCTAATTTTCTTTGTATCATCTATCTATCATCTATCTATCTATCTATCTATCTATCTATCTATCTATCTATCTATCTATCTATCATCTATCTATCTATCTATCATCTATCTATCTATCTATCTATCTCTCTATCTATCTATCTATCATCTATCTATCATCTATCTATCATCCTATCCTTCCTATTCTTTCTATCTATCTATAAAAATGTCTCTCTCTGTGTGTGTGCGCGTGTGTAAGTTCCATCATAACTCTGGAACGCCTCCAGCAATTTCAACCAAACTTGGTACACAGATGACTTACTCTCTGGAAACAAATGCTGTGGGAGCTAAGACACCCCTAAAACCCCTCAGGGTGTGCGTTCTGTTAAGATACAGCCCGTTGTGCCTTAAAATGGCTTCTACTGTACTGCCATCAAATGGCTTCTACTGTACAGCGCAGCGCAGTTGCCATGGTAACGGCTTCATGGTACTCCACCATGGGGCTCCCTCTGGTAAGGGGGGGAAAATCCAACATTAGAAATTACGTTTGCTCCAGATGTTTCCGCCTTATAAATAAATACCCGGGCAATGCCAGTTATCAGCTAGTAAAGGAATAAAGAATTAACAAAGAAACCAGCAACACCTTGATCTGAAAAAATCACGGCCCAATCAACTTGACTCATTTGAAATGCCCTGAGGGTGGGGGGTGATTTGAATTTTGTCAAAGAGACCCTGAGAATTGCAGCTGGGCAGGACGGACCCCAAATTTTCATCCTCACCTTCCCCTAAGCTGACCCCTCCACAGAGGGAGTCAGCTCTTGAGGCTACTTTTCCTAGAGTTTTGTTCCCAGGTGAAGCCGAGCGTCCGCGAAAGAAAGGAAGTGGTTTACCTGGGCAATTGCTTCCTTCGGCGTCAGCGGCTGGCGTCTTGCCATCCGAACAGCATCCCAGAGGGCTGTTGTAACAGGTAGCTCTCTCAATCAGGTGGGGACTGGGCACCTCTGTGTCTTCAATTTCTTCCTCCCCTGTTCGGCCAGAGAGAGAGAAGGTTACCATCACAAGCCAGACAGGTCTGAATTCTTGGGTCTTTTTAAAATCCCCGCGTTAAAATCACTGCTCAATCTCCCTGCTGTTTTTCAGTGACTAGCGTAAAGGAGGACAAAACAACCTGTGCAAAGGACACCCCAATTGATGATATTTGGGGGGGGGGGGAGAAGACAAAAAACTGCCCCTTTTCTACAGTAGCCCTACGGAGTAGACCAGCGGTCACCAGCTGGTGGTCCGCGAGAAAATGTTGGTGGTCCGCAGAAAAATTATTTGTGTTTTTTATATTGCACTAAACCAGGGTTCCTCAAACTACGGCCCCCTGGAACAGATCCGTGTAATGAACGCTTGTGTTGCTGCAGAGAGTCTCCCCCGTTGGGGTCTTTTTGTGCGGGTCAAAGGGGGTCAGAAATTCCAACTTGGGGGTCTGCTTCAGTCTCCTTTTTATGGAATGCAACTTAGTGTGGATGTTGTTTGTTTGGCTACTTCTCGACTAATTTGCATCACGTAACAAGGCATTGAAAGGCCAGGGTTCAGACAGACGAGCCCACTTCAAAGTGCACGGACGATGTCTCCTCGAAGGGTGATGAAATGGTAGGTCAGTGCTCTGATGGACTGTTAGGAATGTAAGCTCACAATTGGGTCAGCAATATATAAACCCGGATGGCAGTACTGTTTCTTTAAGTACTGCTGTAATGTGATTGGTTGCTGTTACCTCAAGCAGCCATAAGAGGGAGCCAGAATGACTGTTAGCTCTCTGTTTGTTAGATGCTGATCGGTGGATACGTGAGTTGCTGTGTTTTTGCTACTGTTAGCTACTTTGTGTGCTGAACTGATTGTATGATACTGGACTGTGTTCGAAGGATCATTCCTTAACTGAGAACATTGATAACTGACTGACTGAACCGTGTATGACTTGGACTTTAAATTGAACTCTGAATACCTCTATATTTCCACATAGTAAACTACTATTATTTATACTATTCGGTGTCTCTGTATGCTGGTTTGTGCGTGTTCTTCCATACCACTCTCATAACGCTTCTCTGCACACTCGCTCTCCTAATGGGGATTGTTGTGGCCCAGCAGGAGCCGTTGGATCTGCCACCAGACTCCGACAGCGAGGGTCCCTATGAGTCAGCTCTGGAGGATGTGGAGGACCCTGGACAGGGTTCCAACTCTGAGCAGGGTGCAGAGGGGCTGGTTGGCCACCAGGAAGCGCCTGAGCCTTGGGCCAGTGGGGAGGAGACAAGGGAGGGTGCTCCTGACGTCATGCCTTGGAGCAGTGGGGAGGAAACAAGGGAGTGGTTTCTGGATGCTCGGCAACGGAGAGCTGATAGACGTAGAAACCAGCTACGCACTTATTTCAAGAGATGATTGGATGCAGGTGATCGTAATCAGGGTCCTCTCAAGGCTATTTAAGGAAGGGACTTTCCGACAGTTGTTTTGCAGGAATCAACTGATCATTAGAGTTGGAGACACTCTCAGATCTGTGCGGACCTCGGCAGGCTGGATTGCTGTCAAGGTAGAATCTGGACCTCGGCAGGCTGGATTGCTGCCCAAAGTGTTATCTGGATCTTGGCAGACTGCTGCCAAAGTGTTTCACTGTACCTGGATTGCTGCCAATTTTGTTATCTGGACCTCGGCAGGCTGGATTGCTGCCAAGGTTGAAACTGTACGTAATAAAATATCTTGCAGAGACTTTGTTTCGGAGTGACTTGGTATACAAGAGGAGGGGGTCAGAACAGGGGAGCTTACTTACTTAACACGGACGGTCCCAATTCAAAGCACACGGATCATGTCTCCTCGAATGGTGATGAAATGTTAGTCCAGTGCTCTGACGGACGAGCCCAATTCAAAGCCCATGCAATGACCTCTCCTCGCACGGTGATGAAAAGTTTGCCGCCAAATTGCCAAGCTCGGAGGAGCTCAGACCAATAGCCCAATTTTGAGTTGTTCGGCAGCACTAATGGAGCGACCCCGGCGTCCCTTAAGGAAGGCCGGGCACCGACACACGGAGCTAAGGTGTGCAACATACCTGCAGAGCTGGTCCCGCTGCCTTCCTGATCTCCGCTGGTGCCCAATTCTGGATCTCCGCTGCCTTCCGCGCTGCCCGACTCAACATAAGCCATCTGAGTGGTGGCAGGGACCACGGGGGCTGTCAGGAGGGGTCTGGCCGTGGTCTGGCGGATGCCTTGAGTCGTCCAGGGAAGAGTGGAGAGGATAGCAGGCTTGGTTATCCTTCGGGTGACCGGCTGGCTCTGGTGGGAAATGTAATCTTCTGAATGCCAGGGAGAGGAGGATGTCCTGGTTAGCTCAGGAGCTAAAGTCGTGATTTGCGGTGCCAGAGGGGGAACAGAGTCCAAAGGCCGTTGCGTTGCAGGAGGGGTAGGATGGCTGGCATGGGATTCTGAAAGAGTACCGAAATGAGGCAATTCAGCATCAGACACTAGAAAGAGAGAAACTCCTCAAGGCACATCTTGCCTTGAAGGGGTAGCCAAGAAAACTAATGACTGGACCTCGTAATAAATCAATTCAAGGTTCACACTTGAGGTCCAAATATTGCCATATTTTGACCCATGGTGCAAAGATTCCTGTGCTGAGAAATATAAAGGGAAAAGAGAAGTTAGGGATGACCAGCAGTCAGCAGGGTGGACTCGGTTCCAATGCACCATGGGAGGACTTGAAGGACCACGTTGGGGAGAGATCCTCTTTGGAAGAGGTCTAGCAGGTGTTCCCTAGAGTTGACACTGATCTGATGGCCCATCATCAGCCAGTCAATCCATGCATCCATCCATCCATTCCATGCATGCATCCCATCCCATCCATTCATCCGTGCATGCATCCATTCCATTCGATTCATCCCATTCCATGCATCCATCAGATCCCATTCCATCCATCCATTCCATTCATTCATCCAATCCCATTCCATCCATCCATCCATCCATCAAATCCCATTCCATCCATCCTTTCCATTAATTCATCCAATCCCATTCCATCCATCCATCCATCAAATCCCATTCCATCCAGCCAAACCCATTCCATCCATCCATCCATCCATCCATCAGATCACATTCCATCCATCCATGCATCAATTCCATTCATTCATCCCATTCATCTCATCCCATTCCATCCATCCCATCCATGCACCAATTCCATCCATCCATTCCATTCCATTCCATTCCATTCCATCCATCCATCCATCCAATCCCATTCTATCCATCCACGCATCAATTCCATTCATTCATCCCATTCATCTCATCCCATTCCATCCATCCAATCCCATCCCATCCATCCCATCCATGCACCAATTCCATTCATCCATCCCATCCCATCCATCCATCCATCCATCCATCCAATCCCATTCTATCCATCCATCCATGCATCCATCCATCAAATCCCATTCCATTCCATCCATCCATCCATCCATCCATCCATCCATCCATCCATCCAAACCCATTCCATCCATCCATCCATCCATCCATCAGATCCCATTCCATCCATCCATGCATCAATTCCATTCATTCTCATCCCATTCCATCCATCCATGCATCCATCCATCAGATCCCATTCCATCCATCCATCCATCCATCCATCCATCCATCCATCCCACCCTAATGAATGAAACTTTGAGACCTAAATGCTCTTCCACAATCTTACAGCTCCCTTGGGGATATAAGCCATTCTCAGAAGACTGCAGTGGCTCACTTAAACAAATGTCTCACTTAACAATGGAAACTTTGGGCTCAATTGTGATCGTAAGTTGAGTACTAGTAATGGATGGAACCCAATCAAAGAGAGAAGCAACTAAGTCCTACCTAGAACTAAGGGAGAAACTTCCTGACAGAGAACAATTAACCAGTGGAACAACTTGCCTCCAGAAGTTGTGAATGCTCCAACACTGGAAGTTTTTAAAGAAGAGATTGGACAATCATTTGTCTGAAATGCATAAGGCTTCCTGGGGGTTGGACTAGAAGACCTCCAAAAAGATCTTCCAGCTCTCTTAACTTCCTTTCAACTGAAACTCCAACTCTGTAATAAAGCAAAATCTGTCTTTCCTTCCACTGACTTTCTCAGCTGCTTTGATATTTTTGGGGGTTGATCTGGGCTCCGGCAGCGTCTTGCAAAAAGGGGAGAATGCTCAAAGTTCTCCAAATCAATTTTATCTAGTTATCGCCTCCCCCCCGCAGTCAAAACCAAAGAGGCCGGTTGGCTAACCGGCATGAAGATGCAACTACAGTTTTCTTTGAGGGGGCAGGGGAAAGAGAAGAAGAAGAAGAAGGAGAAGGAGGAGAAGAAGAAGAAGAAGAAGAAAGGTTTTCTTTGAAAACGCACTCTCCCCCCCCCCCCCCCATCATTTCTCCTGGGTTTTTCCCCCTCTGCCAGTTTAATTTTAGCTCGGGCAAATACTTCAGATTGCCTTGCATATCACACGCCAAAATCAATAACTCCTCATCAAGAAGGCAGGCTCCGAAGAGTGTGCGCAAGCGGTTCAGAACACATTCTGAGACCTGATTTTCCCACAATTATGAGATCACAAAGTGAAGCTTGGCATGTGCTCTCTCTCTCTCTCTCTCTCTCTCTCTCTCTCTCTCTCTCTCTCTCTCTCTCTCTCTCTCTCTCTCTCTCTCTCTCTCACACACACACACACACACACACACACACACACACACACACACCTTGCCTTCTTCTCATCCGACTCTGGCTTTAGCCCCATTCTCACAAAACTCAAGAAGAGTTTGAAAACTCGGGCAATGTGGGTTCGGTTTTTTTGTTTTTTTACACAGCGGCAACTTTTGCCCCCCGTGATTTCGTCCCTCCAAAAACCAACCGGATGGATTTCCTGGAATTATTAATTAGAGGGTGTTTTCAACCCGTTGTAAAAGGATAGTAGAGAAGATTGGTAGCTCAGGGTTAAACAAGGAAGTTCTGGGTGCTCCTTGAGACTGTTGTGGCCCGCCAGTGGCCAGCAGCAGATTCGGACTGTGAGGAGGTTGGGGAGGAAGATGGGCCAGTCCTGGAGTCTGGGGAAGGCTCAGAGGAGGACTCTGTGTCGGAGGCAGAGAGGAAGCCAGGGCCGTATGCCAGTTATCAGCTGCCTTCAGAGTCAGACATCAGTGAGGCAGAAGAACAGCTGGAGACTGTTCCCAGTGTGCGTATGTGCACACAGCTTAGAGAGGGCTGGAAAGCAGTATGTATATAAGTCTAAGGGCTATTGGTCTAAGCACTCAGGTGTGCAAATGCGGACTCACCTGCGCACTGGCCCAAATGCTTCACCTCTATGACCTTCCCTTGCCGGCAAGCGATGGTCCTTAACTGGCACTGGTCACCATAGGTCACACCATCAGAGCCACAGACCTAGGACGGTATGATGTAGGGAGATGGGAAGAGAAGAAATCGTGGTTAAGTAGGGAGGAGATGAAAGTTTAAACCTGGGGAATTTTGGGTGGAAATTGATTGTGCTCCTTGTCTGCAATGACCAAAGAGACCTTGCTATTAGGACAAATCAGTGCCCTTACTAGTTTGATTACAGACTCTTGGAGTGGCAGAGAGGGAACGCCCACATCTCAAGTTCTTGAATTCAATATCGATATAAAATCAGAAATATTCTGGTTAGGTCTATTACCAGAAAACAATAACGAAGGGGACTGCATGCCGTGTTTCCCCCCGAAAATAAGTGTCAAGCCTGCAGCCATATTCCTTTTGGATCTTTGGCTTGCCATACTTTCTATTATTCTCCTTTGCTTTTTCTATTGTGGGAAAATGGGGATTGTACGGAGTGAGATGCGATGTAGCCATAACAACATTCTTTCTTGAAAGCCAAGGTCATCCTTTGTCTCTGCACCTGACTGGAACTGGATGGGTGGAAGCTGCCAGCGTGGCAGTGGAAGATTGGACCGTGGGATGGACTTGTGGGTGTGGAGGGCAAGATCTTGAACTTTCAACTAGGTGAGAAAACCAGATTCAGCTTTTCCCAGATGTGCCAACATGGCTCTCTTAATAAATTGGAACTTTGAGCAATACTTTGCCTCGGACTCTGATTTACTTTTGGATGCTATTTGGAACCCTGACAATGAGACAGGATCTTATATTATGTTTTGCTCCAAAAGATGCATTAGAGTTTTATTTTCTGGTTAGGTCTTATTTTGAGGGAAATACGGTACTCATTGCATCCGTCTGGCTGATGATCTTAACTGGTGGTTACTTTTGGGGTAGGGAGGAGATGAACAGAACAGGCTTATATTAAGAGCATGCTGAAAAACCACGCTAGGATTTATTTTCCGACTGAGTCTTATTTTTGGGGAAACAGGGTGTTTAATAAGATGTGTTAGTAGCAGCGAGAATTGTATTTACACAACCCCGGGAAAAATGAAGACACGCCTACCGATGAAAAATATGAATAACAATATTAAAAGTATTTTAAGTACGGATGTTATCCTCAATAATATTCTCACTATCCGTTCATTAAGACTTGGTACGGACAAACGGAACCAGGCAACACACAGCTCAGGAAGTATTTATGTAATTTACAGAAGAAGAAAAATGTATAAACAAATGTTTGTTTTTTTAAAAAATATATATAGTTCTTCAATTCAACTGGGCCTGATCTAGTGGGAGACTAGTCCGAATTGGCCCATCCATGCTTTCTCTGCTCACCTTGGAGGTGTCCGCTTCCGTGCAAAGCAATAACGGACACTCACACTGGGGAAAGCCATTCACTTCCACGCAGGATGCCCCGAATTCACAAGTCATTTCAGTGCAGGACGAGGCGGCCGAGAGATCTGGGGGATCACGCAGGAGATTCAGTGCAAACGTAAGCAGATCCTAGCTTCCAATTTAGTCCTTTCCCAGGAATAAATTACTGTATTTTTCAGAGTATAAGACCCACTCCCCTCCCCAAAAAGAGACTGAAAATTTGGGTGCGTCTTATACTTCGAATGTAGCTTTTTTTTCAGCCCTAATGAGGCGCTAACGAGTGAAATGATCTTTTGGGATTCTCCTGCTTTTCTCATTGCTTCTCCCTCCGATGATTAGCGGTGCTTTAGAAGCTGTTTTTTTTAATCCCCAACCAGCAGTGGTGGGTTCCAACCGGTTTGGCCCGGTTCAGCTGAACCAGTAGTAGCTTGGCGGCTTGGGTCACTGGAACCAGCAGCGACGCAGGCCTGCCACGCCCCCGAAACTGGTTCTGCCGGCATCGCCATAGGCACTGCCATCTTGTTTTTTTGCTTCTGTGCATGCGCAGAGCAATTTTAGTTGTACTGCGCATGCACACGAAGCGCCCCGGAGAGAACGGGCAATAGACCCCTGCCAACCAGAAGGTAAAAAGCGCATACGCATGCCAAGGGTGGGTTCCTACTACCGTCGGAACCAGTTCGCTTTGTACGCGCTTTGTTGCTTGCGCATGCGCATTTCACTGTGAATTGTTCTGCGCATGCACGAAGACCACGAAAAGCTAAATAAATGGCAGTGGAGACTGGAGAACCAGTTTGTGGGCGTGGCCAGCCTGGGGGCCGCTGCCAGTTCTGCGACCTAGGCCAAATTATCACTACCGGTTTGCCTGAACTGGTGCAAACTGGGAGGAACCCCACTCTGGCGCATGCATGCGCTCAAAACAAGAAACCTATGTGCTGAAGTCAACCAAACTAAGGACGCTAGCCAGATGAATACCTGGTAGGCAGATTTCCCCCCCTCCTATTTTCCTCCCCAAAATCTAAGGTGCGTCTTATACTCTGAAAAATACAGCATTTTTTGGCTCTCCAGCAGAGAAGCGTCAGCCGTTTCAGCCACCCCCAAAGCTGTTGCGTACGAAACTTTTACCTTTCTCACAACCGGACATTCCCAGCTTGCTACCGCTGGGACACTGCTTGCATTTCGTGCCGGTAATCCCGGTTTTGCAGGAACACAAGCCGGTCATCTGTTCGCAGTCATCCCGGACGGATCCCACCGGATCGCAGTGGCAGGCTGTTTCGGAAAATCAGGGAGGGTTTTGGGAAGAAACAAGTAGGTTTTAAACAGATTAACAGAATTGGAAGGAACCTTGGAGATCATCTAGTCCCAAGCATGAGAACCTTCACCCTTTCTGACAAATGGCAGTCCCGTCTCTTCTTGAAAGCCTCCAGGGATGAAGCTCCCACAACTTCTGGCTGACAGAAGAATAACAGAATAACAGAGTTGGAAGGGACCTTGTAGGTCATCTAGTCCAACCCCCTGCCCAAGCAGGAGACCCTTACACCATTTCTGATAGATGGCAGTCCTGTCTCTTCTTGAAAGCCTCCAGGGATGAAGCTCCCACAACTTCCAAAGGCAACTTCTGTTCCATGGGTGGATGGTTGTCACTCTCAGAAACTTTCTCCTTATTTCCAGGTTGAATCTCTCCTTGTTTAGTTTCCATCCGTTATTCCTTGTCTGCCTTTCAGGTGCTTTGGAGAATAGCTTGATCCCCTCCTCTCTGTGGGAGCCCCTCAAATTTTGGAGGATGCTCTCCTGTCTCCCCTGGTCCTTCTCTTCACTAGACTAGCCAGGCCCAGTTCCTGCAACTGTTCTTCATATCTTTTAGCCTCCAGTCCCCTCATCATCTTGGCTGCTCTTCTCTGCATTCTTTCTAGAGTCTCCACATCTTTTTTATAGTGTGGTGACCAAAACTGAATGCAGTACTCTTAAGTGTGGTCTTACTAGGGCTTTATAGAGTGGTATTAGTACCTCCCTTGATCTTGACTGTACCCCTCGCTTAATGCAATTTAGGATTGCCAGCTTTTAAAATAAGTGCACACTGCATTTCAGACATTAAAACATTAGAGAGGGTCCAGAGGTATTTTACAAGAAGAGTACTCAACTCCTCTGCTCATAATAAAATTCCTTCTACCACATTCTGTCTACATTCCAACCTGATCTTAGGGCACAAGATAAACTGTCATAACGTCCTATGTGTTAAGGACTACTTTTACTTCAACTGCAATAACACAAGGGCTATCAATAGACACAAACTGAATGTAATCAGCTCTAATCTTGATTGCAGGAAAAGTGATGTCTCTCTCTCAGTGAAGACAAAAGTCCTTACACCCCCCCTCCCCTCCATGCAAATACAGGTCGTCCGCGGCTTACGACCAAATGTATCTCACTAAGTGAGACATTGGTTGTGAGTTTTGCCCCCGGGTAATCTGATTTCCCAATCTCTTTGTGGATACGAGTAGAGCATTGGTGGTATTGACTTACTTTCCCTACCAACTCGCAAATGCGAGCGCAAGCATGATCTCAGCCTTCCACGTATGTGCTTTGTGGCTTGAAAATGTGCCCCAATAGGACGGCATCAGGGTGAGATGGACGAGCAGGCCCGCCCACGGTTTCCACTACTGGTTTGAGTGAACCGATCCGAACCGGCTGAATACTATCTTTGAAGCAGTGCCTCAAAACAGCTGCCCTATGCGAGATTGAACTTCATCGATCTTTCATACAGCTGTCCAAAACCCCCTAAGCATCTCTTTCCTCTTTCCGACAGGGCCTTTTCTGTCATGGCCCCACGTCCCTGGGAAAAAAAAAACCTCCTTCCCCAGAAGTCTATATCAGGGTTCACCAACCTTTCGGACCTCAGCGCCCCCTATATCCATCATTTTAAATCCCGCAGACCATTAATATGATCTGCCTAATGGGTGGGCGTGGCTAGGTGGTCATGTGACTGGGTGGGCGTGGCCAACTCGATGTCGCTAACATCAAGGGGCACCTCGACGGCCTCTACTTGTCCCTCCCCTTCCATCTCCTCCTCGCCTGCCCGCCCGGGGCTCCTTAGGGCCCCAACAGGAAGCAGTGGCCGGAGCTAAGCAGCCACCAGGAGAAAGAATTGGCAAAACAGCTCAGTTCAAATTGGATCTGGCCGAGAAGGAGGCTCAGCAGAAGCACCTCCCTGAGGATCAGTAGCATAGGCTTTCCAAGCAGAGAGAAGACCTGCGGGAGTGCAAGGCTCAGTGCTCCAGTGGGGACGTCCGAGGCTAGTCTTGAGAGACCATGCTGGGAGGAGTTTGACCCTGTTGTCACCGAAGATTTGGACAGGTTGCGCGGGCGACTGCGAGCCACCACATGTTTATTGGACCCATGTCCCTCCTGGTTGGTACTGGCCTCCTGGGAGGGCTCACGAGGCTGGCTACTGGGGCTGGTGAACGCTTCGCTGGGTGAGGGCCTTTTACCAACCGCCTTGAAAGAGGCGGTGGTGAGGCCCCTGCTCAAGAAGCCTTCTCTGGACCCAACGGAGCTAGCAAATTACCGTCCTGTCTCCAACCTTCCTTTCTTAGCGAAGGTTGTTGAGAGTGTGGTGGCTCAGCAGTTTCCGCGCCACCTGGAGGAAGCTGATTATCTAGACCCGCGCCAGTCCGGCTTCCGACCCGGTCACAGCACGGAGACAGCCTTGGTCGCGTTGGTGGATGATCTCTGGAGGACAAAGGATGGGGGTTGTTCCTCCATCCTTGTCCTATTAGACCTCTCGGCGGCCTTCGATACCATCGACCATGGTATCCTATTGCGCCGTCTGGAGGGGTTGGGGGTCGGGGGCACCGTATTACGATGGTTCCGCTCCTACCTCTCTGGCCGGACGCAATGTGTGTTGGCAGGAGAGGAGAGGTCGACCGCGAGGCCCCTTATCTGTGGGGTCCCACAGGGGTCGATCCTCTCGCCTCTCCTGTTCAACATATATATGAAGCCGCTGGGCGAGATCATCCGTGGTTTTGGGGTGGGATACCATCTGTACGCTGATGACACTCACCTGTACATTTCCACCCCAAACCACCCCAACGAGGCTGTTGAAGTGATGTCCCGGTGTCTGGAAGCCGTACGGGTCTGGATGGATGACAACAGGCTCAGGCTCAACCCCTCCAAGACAGAGTGGCTGTGGCTTCCGGCTTCCCGGTTCAACCAGCATATGCCATCGCTGGCCATCGGGGACGATCAATTAGCCCCGGTGGAAGGGGCACGCAATTTGGGCGTCCTCCTTGATGCCCGGCTGTCTATGGAAGATCACGTGGCAGCTGTGGCGAGGGGGGCGTTCCACCAGGTTCGCCTGGTGCGCCAATTGCGGCCCCTTTTGGACCGGGAGGCCTTGCGCACAGTCACTCACGCGCTGGTGACGTCTCGCCTGGACTACTGTAACGCTCTCTACATGGGGCTCCCCTTGAGGTGCACCCGGAGACTGTAGTTGGTCCAGAATGCAGCCGCGCGGGTAATTATGGGGAGATCGAGGTTCTCCCATATAACACCTATCCTGCGCGAGCTGCACTGGCTTCCTGTGGCCTACCGGGTGCGCTTCAAGGTGCTGGTTACCACCTTCAAAGCGCTCCATGGCACAGGGCCTAGTTACCTGCGGGATCGCGTCCTGCCCCATACATCCCTGCGACCCGTCCACTCACACAGAGAGGGACTACTCCGGGTGCCGTCCTCCAGAGAGTGCCAGAGGGCGACGCCCAGGAGTAGGGCCTTCTCTGTAGTGGGCCCCACCCTTTGGAATGACCTCCCCCCAGACATCAGGACAACAACCGACCTTCGCTCCTTCCGTATGAAGCTGAAAACCTACCTGTTTCGACTAGCTGACCTGGCATAATACTACAACCTCTCCAGCCCAGGGCATTTTTAATTGGTAATTTTAGTTTTTAAGGGTTAATTTCACTGGGGTTTTAACTTTTTTAGGTATTGTAACTTACTTATTTATTTATTCTTACCTCCTCTGTACGCTATATAATACTTTTGTACGTCGCCCCGAGTCCCTGTGGGGAGAGGGGGCGACTAATAAGTTCAAGTAATAAATAAATAAATAAATAAGGCCATGGACTGGCGCCTGGAGGCTCAGTGGGCTGAGATAGTCAGTCAGTTCCAGGCCATGATGCAGTCCCACTGGAACGAGGCCCTCCGGCTCTTCTCCACCAGCGGCTCTTCCCTCCAGCCTTCGCCCAAAGCCCCCCACCAGGAGGCTGAAGCAGACCCTGAGTCGGAATTTCTGCCCCCCTCCGACCCCCACAAAAAGACCCCAAAGGAAGAGACTCTCTGCAGCAAGACAAGCCTTCATTGCACGTATCCATCCCAGCGGCCGTTGTTTAAGGACCCCTGATTTAGTGCGATGTAAAAAATGGAAATAATTTTCCAACAAAATTTTCTTGCCGACCAACAGTGGTCCACAGACCACTGGTCTATGTGCCCCCCCCCTTTCCCCTGGACATTCACTGGGGAGAATGTAGAAGAAATTCTGTCCCACACCGAGTTCCTTTGTTTGCTTAGCCTACCACTAGTTTATCTTGGTTACTTACTGGTTTCATCATTTGTGTTTTGATTACGTGGTTTTTTTTTCCCTTCTGAAAAGCAGACCATAAATCTATGAAATTAAACCCGACTTTTCTATTACTGTCTGTCTGTTCCTTCGCTAACTGGAGGCTGAACATAATACCTTCCTGCATTCAAAGCAGGCTGCTGGGCTAAGCTGCTAAAGCTAGCCGGAGCTCAAGCAGAACCGGGGCTCCGGATAACTTCGCGGCTCTGATATGGCGAGACGGAGTTAGGGATTTAGAATAGAATAGAGAATAGAATATACAATATAGAATAGAATAGAATATAGAATAGAATAGAGAATAGAATAGAATAGAATATAGAACAGAATAGAGAATATAGAACAGAATAGAGAATAGAGAATAGAGAATAGAATAGAATAGAATAGCAGAGTTGGAAGGGACCTTGGAGGCCTTCTAGTCCAACCCCCTGCTTAGGCAGGGAACCCTACACCACTTCTGACAAATGGATATCCAACATCTTCTTAAAAGCTTCCAGTGTTGGAGCATTTACAGCTTCTGGAGGCAAGTTGTTCCACTGATTAATTGTCCTCACTGCCGGGAAATTCGTCCTTAGTTTCAGGTTGCTTCTCTCCTTGATAAGTTTCCACCCATTGCTTTTTCTCCTGCCCTCAGGGGCTTTGGAGAGTAGCTTGACTCCCTCTTCTTTGTGGCAGCCACTGAGATATTGGAAGACTGCTATCATGTCTCCCCTAGTCCTTCTTTCTCTTAAGCTAAACATACCCAGTTCCTGCAACCGTTCTTCATATGTTTTAGCCTCCAGTCCCCTAATTGTCTTGGTTGATCTTCTCTGCATTCTTTCTAGAGTCTCCACATCTTCCTCCCTCTAATGGTGATGGAGTCTGGCTACCTCCAGAGCCAGGGTGTCAAACTCGATTTCATGGAGGGCCGCATCAGGGTTGTGTTTGACCTGGGGAGGGGGAAGCAGGGGGCATGGCCAGCTCGATGTCATTTGTGTTGGGGGTACCTGTGGTGGCCAAGTGCTAAGGCAGGACTTCCCACAGACCCCCTTCACTCTCATTATACTCTCTTTTCTTCCTTCCTTCCTCCTTATTTCCACCTCCTTCCTTCCTTCTCTTCTTTTTCCTTGCCTCTTCGTTCTCTTTTCTTCCTTCCCCTTTTTCCTTCCTTCCTTCCTATTTCCATCTCCTTCCTTTTCATTTCGATATCCTTCCTTCCTTCTCTCCTTTTTCCTTCCCTTTTCCTTCTCCTTTCTTCTTCCCCTCTTTCCTTCCTTCCTTCCTTTTCATTTCGATATCCTTCCTTCCTCTTCTTTTTCCTTCCCTCTTCATTCTCCTTTCTTCTTCTTTCCTTCCTATTTCCATCTCCTTCCTTTTCATTTCAATATCCTTCCTTCTCTTCTTTTTCCTTCCCTCTTCATTCTCCTTTCTTCTTCCTTCCCCTCTTTCCTTCCTTTTCATTTCCATCTCCTTCCTTCTTTCCTTCCTTCCCTCCCTCCTTTTTCAATATTCTTCCTTCTTTCTCTTCCTTTTCATTCCATCTTCCTTCCCCTCTTTCCTTCCTTCCTCTTCATTCTCCTTCCTTCCTTCCTTCCTTCCTTCCTTTCTTCCTTCCTATTCCCATCTCCTTCCTTCTTTCCATCCCTCCCTCCTTTTTCCTTCCCTCTTCATTTGCCTTTCTTCTTTCTTCCCTTTTTTCCTTATCTTTCCTTCCTGGCTCTCTTCCCATCTTCCCATCTTTTTTCTTTCTCTTTCTCCTTTCCTGTCCCTTCTTGCCTGCTCAAATGCAAAAGAGGAAACATTTCTCCTTTTCCTTTGGTTTTTTAATTTGTTCTGCTAGCTCTCTCACCTGCAAAAATGGAAAGGCCCCCATTTTTGGCTGCAACGGCCTCCTGCAGCCCCCTGAAGAGAGAGAAAGAGAGAGAGACAGAGAGAGAGAGAAAGAGAGAGAAGAGAGAGAGAAGAGAGAGAGGGGAGAGAGAAAGAGACACAGAGAGAGAGAAGACAGAGAGAAAGAGGAGAAAGAGAGACAGACAGGGAGAGAGAGATACAGAGAGAGAGAAAGAGAAGTGAGAGACAGAGAGAGAGAGAGAGAAAGAGAACAGAGAGAAAGAGAGAGAGAGAAGAGAGAGAAACAGAGACAGAGAGAGAGAGACAGAGAGAGAGAGAGACAGCGAGAGATAGACAGAGAGACAGAGACAGAGAGAAATAGAGAAGAGAGAGAGAGGAGAGAGAAAGTGAAGAGGGAGAAAGAGACACACACAGAGAGACAGACAGAGAGAGAGAAAGAGAGAGAGAGACAGAGAGAAAGAGAGTAGAGGAGAGAGAGAGACAGAGAGAGAGAGAAAGAGAAGAGACAGAGAGAGATGAGAGAGAGAGAGAGAGAAGAGAGAGAGAGAAAGAGAGAGAGAAAGAGAGAGAAGAGAGAGAGAGACAGACAGAGAGAGAGAGAGAAGAGAGAGAGAAGAGAGAGAGGGGAGAGAGAAAGAGACACAGAGAGAGAGAAGACAGAGAGAAAGAGGAGAAAGAGAGACAGACAGGGAGAGAGAGACACAGAGAGAGAAAGAGAAGTGAGAGAGAGAGAGAGAGAGAAAGAGAACAGAGAGAAAGAGAGAGAGAGAAGAGAGAGAAACAGAGACAGAGAGAGAGACACACACAGAGAGAGAGAGAGACAGCGAGAGATAGACAGAGAGACAGAGACAGAGAGAAATAGAGAAGAGAGAGAGAGGAGAGAGAAAGAGAAGAGGGAGAAAGAGACATACACAGAGAGACAGACAGAGAGAGAGAAAGAGAGAGAGAGACAGAGAGAAAGAGAGAAGAGGAGAGAGAGACAGAGAGAGAGAGAAAGAGAAGAGACAGAGAGAGATGAGAGAGAGAGAGAGAGAAGAGAGAGAGAGAAAGAGAGAGAGAAAGAGAGAGAAGAGAGAGAGAGAGACAGAGAGAGAGAGAGAGAGAGAGAGAGAGAGAGAGGGGAGAGAGAAAGAGACACACAGAGAGAGAAGACAGAGAGAAAGAGGAGAAAGAGAGACAGACAGGGAGAGAGAGACACAGAGAGAGAAAGAGAAGTGAGAGAGAGAGAGAGAGAGAGAAAGAGAACAGAGAGAAAGAGAGAGAGAGAAGAGAGAAACAGAGACAGAGAGAGACACACACAGAGAGAGAGAGACAGCGAGAGATAGACAGAGAGACAGAGACAGAGAGAAATAGAGAAGAGAGAGAGAGGAGAGAGAAAGAGAAGAGGGAGAAAGAGACACACACAGAGAGACAGACAGAGAGAGAGAAAGAGAGAGAGACAGAGAGAAAGAGAGAAGAGGAGAGAGAGAGACAGAGAGAGAGAGAAAGAGAAGAGACAGAGAGAGATGAGAGAGAGAGAGAGAGAAGAGAGAGAGAGAAAGAGAGAAGAGGAGAGAGAGAGAGACAGAGACAGAGAGAAAGAGAAGAGACAGAGAGAGATGAGAGAGACAGAGAGAGAAGAGAGAGAGAAAGAGATAGAGAAGGAGAGGGAGGGAGGGGAGAGAAGAGCACGTATTCTCGTATTCTCGGCTGTTTGTTGTCGCTTCCAAATAGCTCTCTTTTTTCCTCCATCCTCCCCTCCCTCCCCCCCCATTTGCCACTATTGATTTCTCTGCTTTGATCGCCAATGGACCTTGAAATTAAGACAGGCTCCCCCTCCTTCCCTCCCTCCTCCCCACCCTTCACTTTCTTGTTTGCTCAACGAAGAGCTTGTCAATACAAATCTGGAGCAACTGACATAAATCTGATCAACGCCCCTGCTTGCTGAACTGTAATTTGGTTCCTGTTTCCCCCGAGAATCGTAGAATCATAGGGCTGGAAGGGACCTCAGAGGTCTTCTAGTCCAGCCCCTTGCCTGAGGAGTCCATTGCCGTTGTTGTTAGTTGCAAAGTTGTGTCCGACCCATCGCGACCCCATGGACAACGTTCCTCCAGGCCTTCCTGTCCTCTCCCATTCCCCGGAATCCATTCAAGCTGATTTAAATAAGGAGTCGTTATTCCAGTCCAATCTTTTCTTGAAAGCTTCCAACGATGGAGCAATAGCAATTAAGACATAGATACGGCTTCACTGTGCTTTGCAGCCCTCTCCAAGCAGTCTACAAAGTCAGCCTATTGCTCCCAGAAATCCAGGTCCTCATTTTACCCACCTCGAAAGAACAGAAGGCTGAGTCAACCATGAGCCTGTGAGAATTGAACTCCTGGCAGTTGGCAGAATTAGCCAACTAACCACAGCATGTATGTATGTATGTATGTATGTATGTATGTATGTATGTATGTATGTATGTATGTATGTTATCTATCTATCTATCTATCTATCTATCTATCTATCTATCTATCTATCTATCTATCTATCTATCTTTCTATCATCTAGTCTATCCATCCATCCAGTCCATCCATCTATCTAGTCTATCCATCCATCCAGTTCATCCAGTCCATCTGTCTGTCCATCCATCCATCTATCTATCTATTCATCCAGCCAGCCAGCCAGCCAGCCAGCCCATCCATCCATCCATCCATCCATCCATCCATCCATCCATCCATCCATCTAGTATATCCATCCATCCATCTATCCAGTCCATCCATCTGTCCATCCATCTATCTAGTCTATCCATCCATCAATCATCTATCCATCCATCTAGTTCATCCAGTCCGTCTGTCTGTCCATCCATCCATCTATCTAGTTTATCTATCTATTCATTCATCCATCCATCCAGCCCATCCATCATCTATCTAATCTATCTATCTATCTATCTATCTATCTATCTATCTATCTATCTATCTATCTATCTATCTATCATCTATCTATCTATCCAGTCCATCCATTGCATCCATCCGTCCATCCATCCGTCTACCTATCCATCCATTGCATCCATCCATCCATCCATCCATCCATCCATCCATCCATCCATCCATTGATTATCCATCCCTCCATCCATCCAGTTCATCTATCCATATATCTAGTCCATCCAGTCCGTCCATCCATCCCTCCCTCCCTCCATCCATCCATCCACCCACCCACCCACCCACCCACTCATCATCTATCGATCGCAATGGCATTTAAGACTTATATACTGCTTCACAGTACTCTACAGCCCTCTCTAAGCGGTCTACAGAGTCAGCCCTATTGCTCCCAACAATCTGGCTCCTCAATTTGGGCAGGCAAGCTGTTCCAATGATTGTGACGGAGAAGATACAATGTGAGGCACCAGATATAGAAAAAGAAAAGGAGCAAAAGAAGAAGAGAAAGAGGAAGGAAGCATGGCTGGGGAGGAGAACAATGTCAGCCCAGGGACGATTGGACTAAGCTCTCGATGTGAAGAATTCCTGTATCTCTTTTTTAGCACCTCAAAAATATGAGCCGGGTTCTGTTAGTAAGCTGTGTGGGTGGCTTTGATTTCATTAATTTAAAACAAAACAAAAATTCAGAGTCAGCCTTCACAATTCTTTAGAAAAAGAATATTTTCCTCTCTCTGGATTTACCATGTTTTCCCGAAAATAAGAAAGGGTCTTATTTTTTTTTGAAACCCGAAATAAGTGATTGGCCTTATTTTCGGGGAGATCTTATTATTTTTGAGGTGGGTTACATTTTGAGGTGATTATATTTTGAGGTGACAGGGTCTTATTTTCTTTTGACCCTCGAAATAAACACTTGGCCTTATTTTCGGGGAGATCTTATTATTTTTGAGGTGGGTTATATTTTGAGGTGATTATATTTTGAGGTGACAGGGTCTTATTTTCTTTTAACCCCCGAAATAAGGGCTTGGCCTTATTTTCGGGGAGGTCTTATTATTTTTGAGGTGGGTTATATTTTGAGGTGATTATATTTTGAGGTGACAGGGTCTTATTTTCTTTTGATCCCCGAAAAAAGTGCTTGGCCTTATTTTCGGGGAGGTCTTATTATTTTTGAGGTAGGTTATATTTTGAGGTGATTATATTTTGAGGTGACAGGGTCTTATTTTATTTTGACCCCCAAAATAAGCGCTTGGCCTTATTTTCGGGGAGGTCTTATTATTTTTGAGGTGGGTTATATTTTGAGGTGATTATATTTTGAGGTGACAGGGTCTTATTTTCTTTTGACCCGCAAAATAAGCGCTTGGCCTTATTTTCGGGGAGGTCTTATTATTTTTGAGGTGGGTTATATTTTGAGGTGATTATATTTTGAGGTGACAGCGTCTTATTTTCTTTTGACCCCCGAAATAAGCGCTTGGCCTTATTTTCGGGGAGGTCTTATTATTTTTGAGGTGGGTTATATTTTGAGGTGATTATATTTTGAGGTGACAGGGTCTTATTTTCTTTTGACCCTCGAAATAAACACTTGGCCTTATTTTCGGGGAGATCTTATTATTTTTGAGGTGGGTTATATTTTGAGGTGATTATATTTTGAGGTGACAGGGTCTTATTTTCTTTTAACCCCCGAAATAAGGGCTTGGCCTTATTTTCGGGGAGGTCTTATTATTTTTGAGGTGGGTTATATTTTGAGGTGATTATATTTTGAGGTAACAGGGTCTTATTTTCTTTGGACCCCCGAAATAAGCGCTTGGACAACAAGGATGAGATAAGGATGCTTCTTGTAGTAGGAAACTGCCAGCAGGCTTAAATTCGGAGCTTCTGCTAACATCTGGAAGGAGTTTAAAAACTCCCTTCTCATGGGGACTCCCGCTAACATCTGGCAAAGAGCACGGCAAAGTCCGCCGTTAAACTGCTAACATCTGGAAAACACTTGTTGGGTTTTTCTTGGAGATCTTTTCAACACCGAGAGAAAAAAAGTGGGGGTAGCTAACACCTGCAAAGACATCAGGGCATTTCCCTCCAACATCTGGAGTCAAAATGGAGTGGTCTTAGAGGTGGAGCTTTCGCCTCACAATCAGGAGGCTGTAAGTTCGATCCTAGGTAGAGGCAAATATTTCTCTCTCTGGGCACAATGAGAAATATATCTGCTGAACAAAACTCCTCATTGGCAACAAGAAAGGCATCCGGCCAGTCAGCTCCATTCAGTTGACCAGATTCCACCCCGCAAGGGATCGGGTCATTAAAAGTAGAACTGGGAAATTGGGAAAATATCACTACGTATGTCTCTATATAACAACATTCAAATATTAAGTAGATTAGAAATTGAAAGTTGACAGTATGCGTCCACCAATAGTTAAACAACAGAAGCAAAAGATAGAAATTAAAAGGCTAATGATTAATTAAAGAATGAACAATTATCAATATGAAGAATAAATATTATCAATATGTTACTGCTATCAACACACTGTTCATGTAGATATTAAGTTTGTTTTCTTCTAATGTAATTTCAATGAAAGGTATAGTTATATTTGAAAAAGACACGGGACCAGGGAAAAATACTGTACTTTGTACGGAAACTTATACACAACAAGGAAAAGGAAAAGATGGAAGGAAAAAGAAGTGGGGAGATGAAGGGAGAGAGGGAAGTGGAGTGGGATGGAGGAAAGGAGAGGTGGGGAGAAAGGCTGAGGGAAAAGGAGAAGGAAGGAGACAGAAGAAGAAGAAGGACGTAGAGAGGAGAAAGGAGAGAGGGAAGTGGAGGGGGAGAAGTAGAAGAAAGGAAAGGAGAAGGAAGTGGAGAAGAGGAGAGGGGAAAGGAGAGAGGGAAGTGGAGGGGAGTAGAAGAAAGGGAAGGAGAGGGAAGTGGAGAAGAGGAGAGGGGAAAGGAGAGAGGGAAGTGGAGGGGAGTAGAAGAAAGGGAAGGAGAAGGAAGTGGAGAAGAGGGGAGAGGAAAGGAGAGAGGGAAGTAGAGGGGAGAAGTAGAAGAAAGGGAAGGAGAAGGAAGTGGAGAAGAGGGGAGAGGAAAGGAGAGAGGGAAGTGGGAGAAGTAGAAGAAAGGGAAGGAGAGGGAAGTGGAGAAGAGGAGAGGGGAAAGGACAGAGGGAAGTAGAAGGGAGAAGTAGAAGAAAGGAAAGGAGAGGGAAGAGGAGAGAGGGAAGCGGAGGAGAGAAGAAAGGAAAGGAGAGGGAAGTGGAGAAGAGGAGAGAGGAGAGAGGGAAGTGGAGGAGAGAAGAAAGGAAAGGAGAGGGAAGTGGAGAAGAGGAGAGAGGAGAGAGGGAAGTGGAGGAGAGAAGAAAGGAAAGGAGAGGGAAGTGGAGAAGAGGAGAGAGGAGAGGGGAAAGGAGAGAGAGAAGCAGAGGGGAGGAGAGAAGTAGAAGAGAGGGAAGTGGAGAAGAGGAGAGGAGGAGAGGAAAATGGAGGAGAGGGAAGGAGAGAGATGAGAGAGAAGGAAAGAGGGAAGGAGAGGGAAAAGAAGAAGGGAAGGAGAAGGAAAGAGACGGACTGTCGAAAAACTGAAAACGTGATGCATTATAAAGGAAAACGTACAATAAAAACATTTTTTAAAAAAGTAGATGAGGAGGATAATCTGGAGTAAAAAATCTCCCACGAACTAAACCGCGGTGGAATCACGACCGGACTTCTCTCCCGATTTTCTCCCAGAGTTTTGAGGTTTCTCTCTCCGCGGGCCAGCTCTGTTTTTTTTTATATTTTTAATAAACATTACTTTGCTGCAGCTTTCAATTAAAAAAACATGCACGCGGATATTCAAACTCCCCCTCCCCCCCGCCCCAATGTCTCATCTTTTGAAAATGGGCTCCTGGTTATCATCTGTTTGATAATGACTTCTCTGGCAGGTGCCATGTGTGCGAAGTGACCTCCCCGCTCGGGAGCTCGGGAGACTGGAGGATGGCGGGTGAGAACTCATTTCCACATCGCGCCTCCATCCGTGCTCTCTGCCCCACGGGCAGGACGGAGACAATGAGAAAAACGGAGCCTCATTTGTTCTGCTATCAGGCCAAGGAAGGAATAAAAAAAAAAATCAAAGCTAATCTCAGCTGAAACTCAGAAGGGTTTCCCCTAAACTGTGGTTTGATTCTCACCCTCCGTCCCCCAAAATTTTTTAGAACAGGGGTGTCAAACTCGATTTCATTGAGGGCCGCATCAGGGTTGTGTTTGACCTCGGGGGGGAGTGCCCCAGACCCCATTTTTGGCTGGGACAGCCTCACCCAGCGAAAATGGAGCCCAGGGGGCCCGTGCGCGGCCCTCCTGAGTGTTGTGGCCCGTCAACACGGAACGTTGTTCCCTTCCCACCAAAGGTGGTTCCTATTTTCCTACTTGCATTTTTTAACGTGCTTTCGAACTGCTAGGTTGGCAGAAGCTGGGACAAGTCACGGGAGCTCACTCCGTTACGCGGGGCTAGGGATTCGAACCGCCGAACGGCCGACCATTCTGATCGACAAGCTCAGCGTCTCAGCCACTGACCCGCCTGTTAAGTTGTAGATAAGACTTATTGCTCAACCCATACATGGCACGAGAGCAGAATCAATGGAGTTCAAAGAGTAATTGGACTGAGACGTTTGTGAGCATTTAAAGATTCTAGGCTAGATACTCGCTTAACTCCACCACCTCCCTGAACGTCTGCTGCTCGTCTCCTACACTGAACGGGAGAGATGAAACAAGGCTCTACCACCCCCCAGGTGGCACCAGAGGTACTCACAGGTGCAGTTTTCCCACCCAGGTGGCAACCAGAAGTACTCACGGGTGCAGCCACTCTTGCTGTCCGTCACGATGCCACGGAAGTTCCAGAACCCGGGTTCGCAGCGGTCACATTTCAGTCCCCCGACCCCGGGTTTGCAGGAGCACTGGCCTGTGCTGGGATCACAGCTCCCTCCGTAGGAGCCATAGGGATTGCAGTGGCAAGTACCTACAAGGCAGAAAATGATTAGCTCTACAAGCTGGTTTGGTAGAAAAGCCCGCAGCCCCTCGTACGGGTTTCCCAACAGAGGCAGTGAAGCTTCTTCACAGGTGAGCTACACAGAACGGACAATCCTAGAGCTGGAAGGGACCTCAAAGGTCTTCTAGTCTAACCCAAAGGCACTTTTCCAAGCGGTAACTGGATTTCCTTAATTTTTTTCCTTGAAGAGGTTTCGCTTCTCATCCAAGAAGCTTCTTCAGTTCTGGCGGAATGTTGGGGAAATAGAAGGATTTACATTCCTTGCACTCCCTCTTGAGTTGTTGAGGCCACTTGGAGGTTTATCTGTGCCCCTCAGGGTCTCTTGGATAGTGCTAATGGGTGCGGAGCCTTCTTGGAACTGCGGAAAGGACTGTGTTGTAAACAGGAGACAGATACTGTGGTTATCCCTCACCCTGTTGAGAGAGGGCTGTTGAAAAAGCCTGGAAATGTCCCGGAAACAGCCCGGAAAACAGCCAGGGTTTCGGGCCATTTTTCGGACCGTTTTTAGGTGCTCCGGCATCCAAGAAGACCAGCTGGCCAGCATGCATGTGTGTGCCGGAAATCAGAAGAGTAGCTGGCGACGGCGCAAAAATCAGCCTGAAACGACCCTGAAAATAGACTGTTTTTTCTCTATTTTTTCGGGCTGTTTTCAGGCGCTCCAGCGCCCGCGGAAACCAGCTGGCCGGCGTGCAAAAAAACCAGAAGAGCAGCTGGCGGATGGCACATGTGCCCAGAGAGAGGGCTCTGCGTGCCACTTCTGGCATGCGTGCCATGGGTTTGCCATCACAGTTCTAGTCTAATGGTAGACCGTAAGCCATCCCGGTCAAACCATTGTCTGTTTTTGAAACCTTCCCAATGATGGAGCACAAGCTATTCCATTGATTGAATTGGCCACCTAATTGCCCGGTGGCGATTAACTCTTGCCTGTAAACAACACAGCTCAGGTTCCTAGCCCTCATGGTGATGCGGCAGAAGAGATGGCTTAATTTTCAATTGGGCGGTGAGATTGGTTGCAAAACAGCCCAAATGGCAACTCGCGGAAACTTCCCAGAATAATCTCTGGCGGGGGAAGGGGGAGAATCTAACGGGGACCGGGGGTAGGGGGGGTCAAAATTTGCAGCAATGGATTGGCTCCTCCGTTGCTGCTTGGGCGTGGCCATGGTGGGGCGTGTCCTAGCTGGCCTCCTGCACCGACCGAGGAGGGGCATTTTACACCCTCCCCCGGCTCTGGAGACTTTCCTTGAGCCACTGGGAGGGGGAAAACTGCTTCCCCTGGGCTCCGGAGACTGGAAACGGAGCCATTTTTGGATTTCTGGAACCTCCGGTAGGCCCGTTTCTCCCCCCTCCCTCAGCCTCTGCACGGGCCCTGCTCTCACCTGGCATGATGAACGGGTTGGGAGGAGACTCCTGGGAGGGGAGGGAGCAGTGGTGGGTTCTTACTGGTTTGGACAGGTGACGAACTGGGTCGACCCACACCTGCCACGCCCCTGAACCAGTTCTCCCAGTGGCGCCTATGGTGCCGCCATCTTTGTTGCTTCTGTGCAGGCGCAGAGCCATTTTAGTTGTACTGCCCATGCGTGCATCAAGGGCGCATGCACATGAAGCACCTCTGAGCAAAGCGGTAGTAGTCTCTCTCGGAACCCACCCCTGGGAGGGAGGGGTGGGTGTGGCCAGCCACAGCTGGCATTTTTTTTTGGGGGGGGGTTCGCCGAAGTGAGCAGAATCATAGCTAGAGGATCGCCCGAACTTGTGCAAGCCCCCAGCAGCTCTACCCCTTTTCAAGGACGCAGCCAAAATTTAGCTTTACAGGGATTTCCAGAGGGGAGTCAGGTCAGTCACACACCCCTCTACTCCCCACAAATGAATTGAATAAACCAACGGCTTATTCAGTGCTGTCAAAATAAAATCATTGCCCCAGGCCTGGTGGGGAAGGAAGGTGGGGGTCTTCAGGCTGAGCGAGACCCCTCCCCCCCACTCCCCGAGCATCGCTAGGCAGACGTGAGATTTCAAATTTCCAGCTCAGTGTCTGAGCGACTTCACGGCATCAATTATCACAGCGACCCCGGGAGGGAAAACCTGCCATTTCTGCGGCTTCTAAACCGCTCTCTGGGTCAAGAGCCCCGGAGCCATTAAAAACCACTTTCGGAACACGGCCACTGCGGAATAAGTGACCTCGTGCACGACACACCGCTAGGGAACCGCAAACAAGGCCGCTTGCGTTCCCGCCCGCCGCCCTTAATGGACGCCCGCTAACCAGCTGGCCCTCGGCCTCAGCTGCTTAAAATGCCACCGAACTCTTCCCCCTCCCCCCGTCTCGTTAAGGCGAACAAGATGGCTCCGGCTAATTATTCCATAAAAATTTAATAAACCCTGCATGGGTGAGCTGCGGAAGGCGGCGAGGGAAAAGGCAGAACAGATTGGGAGTAGGGGAGCGTGATTTCTCCTGGATCCTCCCTCCCGAAGAGTGCCGGGAAGAGGGTCTTCCGTCCATCCTGAGCTCCCCTTTTAAAAGCCTCGTTGAAGCTGCCTCCCCCCAAAGAGGGGCATTAACTTACTGGGGCATCCAGCCGACCCCACTCCAAGCGCCAAAGTCACGTTGTCTGGGCAGCAGCCGTAAATGGTTTTGCTACAGTGAAGGAGTTCTGGCGAAGAAGATGGAAGCGTGGGGACTCCTGGAAGGAAAATTAAAAATCCCATTTTTAACGACAAGCAGCTACGAGCCCTTCGCGGTGCTGTTGTTCAGTTGCTAAAATCGTTTCACCACCCCATGGCGTTCGCGTTAATGTTCGGGGTTCCAAATAGCATCCAAAAGTAAATCAGAGTCTGAGGCAAAGCATTGCTCCAAGTTCCAATTGATGAAGAGAGCCATGTTGGCACATCTGGGAAAACCCGAATCTGAAAGCTTCCCGGTTTTCCCCACCCGGTTGAAAGTTCAGGATCCTGCCCCCACACCCACAAGCCCATCCCATGGTCCAATCTTCCACTGCCATGCTGGCAGCTTCCACCCATCCAGTTCAGGTCAGGTGCAGAGAAAAAGGATGACCTTGGCTTTCTAGAAAGAATGTTGTTATGGCTGCCTATCATCTAACTCTGTACAATGCCCCCCTCCCATTTCCCCACAATAGAAAACGCATAGCAGAAGAATAGAAAGTGTGGCAGGCCAAAGATCCGAAAGAAAAGATGGCTGCAGGCCTGACACATGGATCATGCCAGCCCCCCTCCCGCCTTCTACCTCCTCCCTGAGGCTGCCCAAATCTCATGTCCATTGCGTCAACGACACCATCGGACCATCCCATCCTCTGCCATCCCCTTCTACTTTCGCTATCCATCTTTCCCCAACATCTCCAAGACGTTTTCTCATCTCTTTAGGTGGCCCAATTCAATTCAACACCTTTATTGTCAGAGTACAATATGTGTACTCCTTTCGTGCACTCCATCCAACACAATACAACTCACAGTGAAAGACAAAAAAACCCCACCCATTCCCCAATGAATGTTACTAACAACACCCAATCCTATTGTACCATGTGAACTAATGGCACATCGCACCAGCCACACAAGTCAATCATACTATGTTAGATAAAGGTGCTAGTCGTTCCCAACTCTAGGGGGCAGTGCTCATCTCCATTTCTAAGCCGAAGAGCTAGCGCTGTCCGAAGACGTCTCCGTGGTCATGTGGCCGGCATGACTCAACTCCCGAAGGCGCACGGAGCGCTGTTCCCTTCCCACCAAAGGGGGTCCCTATTTTTTCTCTACTTGCATTTTTTCACGCGCTTTCGAACTGCCAGGTTGGCAGAAGCTGGGGACAAGTCACGGGAGCTCCCTCCGTTACGCGGCGCTTAGGGATTCCAACCGCCGAACTGCCGACCTTTCTGATCGACAAGCTCAGCGTCTTAGCCGCTGTGCCCCCCCCCCATCGTGCGATATTGTTGTAGGGTGATTTTTCATTCAGGGGTCTGGCAGCCCACGGATAAAATCTGTTTGTGCGGCTGCCTAGCCTTCTGTATCTCCTTCCAGATGGTAGGAGAATGAAGACGGGCTAACCAGGGCGTGAGTCGTCCCTGAGGATTTTCCTCACTCTTCTAAGGCAGCGAGCCCTCGCGATGTCGTCTAGTGCAGGGGTGTCCAAACTTGGGAACTTTAAGACTTGTGGACTTCAACTCCCAGAATTCCCCAGCCAGCTGGCTGGGAATTCTGGGAGTTGAAGTCCACAAGTCTTAAAGTTCCCAAGTTTGGACACCCCTGGTCTAGTGGTACCAGGGGAAGAGCCCACCATGTTTTGTGCTGACTGAGGCTTCCCAAGAGCCTGAAGCAACCTCCTGGTCCCGACAAAAACCCCTTTTATTAAATGACTGTGAATTCTGCTCATTCACATCCAGCAAACTCTTTCGAGGGAGGATTTACGGTCACAGACCTTCTCTGGCTTGGAGAGCTGCCAGGCCGATCTCTGCAGAACTTGGCCAGGAGTCCCCGAGAGTCACGAACCAATGAAGCGAACTAATTGTCTCCTGCAAACTCCACTCCCCTTTTGCTCCTCTTTTATTTCCTCTGGGAGGGGCCATTCATCGTCCACCTGTACTCCCAAGTCAACCCCCGTTCTTTAGCTCTTCCCTTCCTCTGGCAACTCACACTGGGAACAGGCTCCAGCTGTTCTTCTGCCTCACTGATGTCTGACTTTGAAGGCAGCTGATAACTGGCATACGGCCCTGGCCCCCTCTCTGCCTCTGACACAGAGCCCTCATCCGAGCCTTCCCCAGATTCCAGGACTGGCCCATCTTCCTCCCCAACCTCCTCACTGCCAGATTCGTTGGCCGCTGGAGAGTTACAACACCTTGCAAAGAACCCTCAGGGTTGATTTCCTTCCTTCGAGCCAAGATGGAAACCCAGCCGTGCTGCAGTTTCCGGTTGCAGTATGTCTTTTATTTCCCATAAAATTACCTTGGCAGGGTCCATGGCTTGCCACGTAAACGTCTTGGCGTTTCTCACAGCGGGATTTTTTAAGTTCACACTCATTCGCATAGGCTACCCCATCCGACCCACACACCTACGCCGGGAGGGGACAAGAAAGGAAAGGGTCTTGTTAGAGAAAGAATCGGAATGTCGGACCCGCCCGAGTTGAAACAGTCCTGGGCTCCATTTGTTGCTGAAAGGAATAGCTTGGTTAGAAGTGAATTGCAGGAAAGTAGAGCCAGAACGAAAGATTTGTGACGGAGGTTTCCCCGGTTAACTTTCCCCTTTCCTGTTCCTCTCCTGTTCGACGTTTAATGACCCCATAACCCTTTGCAGGGTGGAGTCGGGGCAAACTGAATGGACCTGAGTGTTTTACAGGCCGGATGCCCTTCCTGTCGCCAACGTGGAGTTTTATTCAGCCAAAAAGCAGGAGAGAAGCAACTTAGAACAATTAATCAGAGGGACAACTTGCCCTCCAGAAGTTGTGAATGTTCCAACACTGAAAGCTTTTAAGAAGATGTTGGATAGCCATTTGTCTGAAGTGGTGTAGGGTTTCCTGCGTAGGCAGGGGGTTGTACTAGAAGACCTCCATGGTCCCTTCCAACTCTGTTATTCCATTCTATTCTATTCTCTCCTATTCTCTTCCATTCTCTCCTATTCTCTCCCATTCTATTCTATTCTATTCTATTCTATTCCATTCTCTCCTATTCTCTCCTATTCTGTTCTATTTCATTCCATTCTCTCCTATTCACTTCTCTTCTCTTCCATTCTCTCCTATTCTCTCCTATTCTCTTCCATTCTCTCCTATTCTCTCCTATTCTATTCTATTCTATTCCCTCCTATTCTCTTCCATTCTCTCCTATTATCTCCTATTCTATTCTATTCCATTCCATTCTCTCCTATTCACGTCTCTTCTCTTCCATTCTCTCCTATTCTCTCCTATTCTCTCCTATTCTCTTCCATTATCTCCTATTATCTCCTATTCTCTTCTCTTCCATTCTCTCCTATTCTCTCCTATTCTATTCTATTCTATTCTATTCTATTCCATTCTCTCCTATTCACGTCTCTTCTCTTCCATTCTCTCCTATTCCATTTCATTCTCTCCTCTTTTCTTCTCTTCCATTGTCTCCTATTCCCTCCTATTCTATTCTATTCTATTCTATTCTATTCCATTCCATTCCATTCCCTATTCTATTCCATTCCATTCCATTACCTCCTATTCCATTCCATTGTCTCCTATTCTCTCCTATTCTATTCTATTCCCTTCCCTTCCCTTCCCTATCCTAGTCTATCCTACATTCTATTCTATTCCATATTCTATTCTATTCCATATTCTATTCCATATTCTATTCTATTCTATTCCATTCCATTCCATTCCCTATTCTATTCCATTCCATTCCATTACATTACCTCCTATTCCATTCCATTGTCTCCTATTCTCTCCTATTCTATTTATTCCCTTCCCTTCCCTATCCTAGTCTATCCTACATTCTATTCTATTCCATATTCTATTCTATTCTATTCTATTCTATTCTATTCTATTCTATTCTATTCTAAAGCAAGACCGAAAGTCGGGAAGGCAGTTCTGACCCAGAGCCTTGGAAGAGTCAGCACCTCATTTGGAAGCAGGCCTCTACTCATGGGTAGCAGCCTGGGTGTAAACCCCCGAGGACCAGCAGAGTCCAGGCATCGGTGCAGTTCTTTGCCACGGGAGGATCTGAGCTGCACCGTTTTACGTACTCCAGAAGGCTGACAGCCATCCAAGCTGGCGCCTTAAAGACTCTTTCGGGGAGGAAAAAAAAATATTCTTGCAAGATTTGAGGTTCCGATTTAGGTTAAGCCTGGCAAGTCAATAAGCAGGTTTGGGCAGCGTCCTAGAGAATTCTGCCTGTGATCTGTTGGCATCGTAGGGGGTGGGAGGGAGGAAAAAAGATAAAAAATAAAAAGCAGCTTTTATTCCCACCGCCCTGGTTCGGAGAACACATCTGCCGGCATCCAGGATGTCATACATGCACGGAGTTCTTGCGCTTTCCACTTTCCCATCCATAAAATATGCAAATGCATGCCAGGGAAATTAATGAGAAACAGGAAAGGGGAAAAAAAAAACAAAAACCACCCCGGAGGGCAGAGAAGCGCATTAAAGACACAACAGAGAATTTAACTCAGCTTTTGCAAAAGCTTTGCAGCCCCAGAATATCAGGAAGTGTTTCTGGAAAACATCAAATCCAGGGACTTCGACTCTGGCAACTCTTTAAAAACTTGTGGGCTTCGACTCCCAGAATTCTGGGAGTTGTAGTCCACGGTCTTAAAGTTTGACACCTCTAGTCTAGAGCAGGGGTCAGCAACCTTAAACGAAGAGCCGCAAAGTTCCTAACTGGAAGCCCCCTGTTGAATTCTGGAGCCAGCCGGAAGTTCCGGTTTGTTCAAATATTCATAACTGGGAGAGACATGGGAACAAGGTCAGCCAATGAATAGGCATGGCCACTAAGTCAGCCAATGGGAGCTAAAACAGATCCGAGTCTGTGCAGAGAATTGAAACAGAAACCTGAGCAGTCTGCTGCTCTGAGAAGTAAACTAGCAGTCTGTCTGGGCTTGTCTGCTGAAATGAAACTAACTGCTTGTGTTTCTCTCTTGTAACTCTCCTGCTTTGTGTTTACTTGGAAGAACCAACTGTTGGCATTGTACATTTATTCATCTGTTCTTATGTATATAAAGAAGTTAATGAATCCAGCTGCATCAGTTATCTGGGTGTGCTTTCTGGATTTGAATTTATGCATCAAACTCTGACACAGTTCCCACACCACAGAGCCTCCTCCTAGCGCAGCGTCCTTTTTTCCTCTGCCGACCGGAAGTCCAGTTCCCCCACCATAGAGTCTCCTTCTAGAGCGGCCTCCTTTTCCTCTACCGGTCCTAACCCAAAGCCCTATCAATTGTGTAGCTGACAGGGAGCCGCAGCAGAGGGATGAAAGAGCCACATGCAGCTCCGGAGCCACACAGGTTGCTGATCCCAGCTCTAGACCAACCTCTTACTCTGTGCAGAAAAATCAAATATCTAATTTATGCAGATGCTGCTAAGGAAAATCGCCTCTTACCAAGTTCTGTGGCACAGTCCCACAGGTGTAGTCACACACGCAGCGGTCATCTTCCATATCCTCATCCCACGAACCGCCGTACTTCCGGCAGCTGTCTCTCTCGCACTCGACGGCATCTCCAGAACCAGACCCATCACCCGAGCCGCACTCTGCACGAGAGAAGAACACCGGGGTTGCGTATCCCTTCTACCAAAGTTGAGATAGTCCAACCCCTTGCTGGGGAAAAATAAGTCAAGTTTCTAGACCTGATGATCAACATGTTGGGGGGCACTCTCCGGTTTGGGTTCCATTCCTGGCAGCTACAGAGGTGCAGCTCAGTAGATGCCCCACAGAAACTACAAAAGTGTCTTTAATGAACTTGCAGGCCAAACATTTACAGAATCTGGAGGACGAAAAAAAAGGCCTTCTATGAAGTAAAAGCCCACCCTTCTCTTTCTATCTCAATAGGTGTGATATGTCAGGTATGGCTTTCTTGGCAACAGTGTGGAAGGAAACATTGGCTTTTTCTGGCGTGACTTCTTGGTCTCGAAACATTTCTGGGGTTTTATGTTGGTTTCTCTCCTCCAGAGATTAACCAGGGAAGGAGGGAGGGAGAGACGAGAAGGAAGGGAGAGAAGAGAAAGAAAGAAGGGAGATAGAAGGAGATAGGAAGGAAAGGAAGGAGGAGGAAGGGAGGGAAGGTGAAGGAAGGAAGAGACAGGGAGGAAGGAAAAGAGGAAGGGAAGAGAAGGGGAGTTAAAGGGGAATGGAGGAAGGGAGGGAGAGAAAGGAACGAGAGAAGAGAAGAAAAAGGAAGGAAGAAGAGAAAAGGAAGGGAGGGAGAGAGGATAGAAGGAAAGGGAAGGAAGGAAGACAGAGAGGAAGGAAAAGAGGGAGGGAAGAGGAGAGAGGGGAAAGGAGGAAGGAAGGGAGAGAAGAGAAAGGAAGAAGATAAGGAAGGAAGGAAGGAGAGAAACCAAGAAAGAAGAGAGAAAAGGAAGGGAGGGAGGATAGAAGGAAAGGGAGGGAGGGAAGGAAGACAGGGAGGAAGGAAAAGAGGGAGGGAAGAGGAGAGAGGGGAAAGTAGGAGGAAGGGAGAGAAGAGTAAGGAAGGAGAGAAGGAAGAAGGAAGAAGAGAAAAGGAAGGGAGGGAGGCTAGAAGAAAGGAAGGGGGAGGGAGGAAAGGAAGGAAGACAGGGAGGAAAGAAAAGAGGGAGGGAAGAGAAAGGGAGAGAGGGGAAAGGAGGGAGGGAGGAAGAGAAGAGAAAGGAAGGAAGAGGAGAGAAAAGGAAAGGGGGGAGAATGGATAGAAGGAAAGGAAAGAAAGAAGGGAGGGAGGGAAGGAAGACAGGGAGGAAGGAAAAGAGGGAGGGAAGAGAAGAGGAATTAGAGGGGAAAGGAGGGAGGAAGGGAGAGAAGAGAAAGGAAAGAAGGAAGGAAGGAAGGAGAGAAGCGAAGAAAGAAGAGAGAAAAGGAAGGGAGGGAGGGAGGACAGAAGGAAAGGAAGACAGGAGGGAGGAAGAAAGGAAGGAGGGGGGAAGAGGAAGGAAAGTAGGAAGAAAGGAGAGAGAAGGGAGGGACAGAGAGCCCTGCCAGCCTCCCTTCCTCTCACCTCCTCCAATGCTCTGAAGTGTGAAATTAAAGAACTGAAAAGCTCTCCTTGTGGAGCCCTGTTACCAGCCATCGCCTTTCATTACTGGCAGCTAAAGAGACAATGGGAAGGAAGGAGCAAAGGGGCTGGGATGGAAAGCGTAGGGGAGGGGAGGGGAGGGAGACGGCCCCAGACACAGCAGGGAAGAAGAGACTCAAGGAGGGAGGCAGAGGCTGCTCTCCCCCCCCCATTCTCAGCTCCTTCATGCAAGTCCTCATGTACCGCCCCACCTCCCTCTTCCCCTATGCTTGCCAATTCAGGTCAGGGGCTAGGAATCCGAGATGCGCCATTTGAACCCAGGACGAGGGA
This sequence comes from Natrix natrix natrix, assembly GCA_029891615.1. Taxonomy (NCBI): domain Eukaryota; kingdom Metazoa; phylum Chordata; class Lepidosauria; order Squamata; family Natricidae; genus Natrix; species Natrix natrix. The sequence continues at coordinate 970,243 of JAKRSK010008689.1, forward strand.
GAGGGCTTTTGACTTGTCCATCTCCTGCCGACACAAAGCACACCCCTTCCAAGACTTTGCCACATCGATCAGCAAGTTTGATGATCTTTGCACACCCCCTCTTCCCCCAAACAACCAGGCCCTAGACTTTTCATCTTGGGAGAGCAGAGATGCATAACCAAAGCCTTCAGAAATGATCAAAAGATTTCCAAAAGTTGTTTCCAATTTAATTTTAACTTTCAACGTGGGGAGAAAAAAAAGAGAGAGTAAATTCCTCCTTTTGGAAAATTAATATAGCTTGTCTTACCAGAAAGCACTGAGCATCTCTACATCTTAAGATATAACAGGAAAATTAAAAATATTTGTGCCATACAGGAAAATTAAAAAAAAATATTTGTGCCAGCTTTACACCCTTGGAGAGGCAGGAAATATAATCACCAATATTTGACGCTGATGGATGGGCCGACGGTAAAAAATAGAACTGGATCTGATAGGCATCTTATTTAAGAAATGGGTGAGAACTTAATTTATGTGGACGACATTCAAGAAAGAGGCTGGGGACACACAAAAATATGTGGTGGGATTGTGATAGTGCACAAAAAATAGGGGACATAAATGAATTGCTCCAGTTGTGAGTTTAGCAACACAGTTTGTTAAGCCAATCTGCCTTCCCCATTGACTTTGCTTGTCCGAAGTTCGCAAAAGGGGATCGCGGGACACCCCCCCGCCCCCTGGACACTGCAACCCATCATAAATATGAATCGGTTGGCAAGCAGCCAAATTTTGGTCGTGTGATCCTGGGGATGCTGCAACGGTTGTAAGTGTGAAAAAAGGCCATAAGTCGCTTTTTTCCAGTGTTGTTGGAACTTCGAACCGTCACTAAATGAACGGTTGGTAAGCCGAGGACTGTCTGCGAAGAAGGAACCAGCGTTGAGACAGCCGAGCACGGAGGACTCACCGTCTTCGCACGGGCCCCTCTTCTCGACCTCCACTTCTTCCTTCTGCTGGCAAGCCGCCAGGCGCAGTTCGCACTCGTTGTTGTACGTGATGCCGTCGCTTCCGCAGACGCGGGACAAGGGCTGCTGCTCGCAACGGGGGCAGAGGCACTGCCCGTCCACACACTTCGCCCCGAAGGAACACACCGTGGCCCCACACGCTTCTGCAGAGAGAGAGAGAGAGAGCGGGAGGGGAGGAAGAGTAGACGCCCAGGAAGTTATTTCCGTAGAACATGTAATTCGGGGTTGAACTGTGGAGGGTCGTTGGTGCTCTCTGAGTTATGTGGTTTTCTTGCAGACGTTTCATCACCAAACTAGGTAACCTCATCACGATAGCGTGCATAGAGTGTGCACTAAGGTACGCTAATATAGAGCCGTGGTGGCACTGTGGTTAGAAGACAGTATTGCAGGTTAACTCACTGCTCACTCCAGGAGTTCGATCCTGAGCGGCTTGAGGTTGACTCAGCCTTCCATCCTTCCGAGGTGGGTCAAATGAGAACCCAGATTGTTGGGGGCAAGAGGCTGACTCTGTAAACTGCTTAGAGAGGGCTGTAAAAGCACTGTAAAGCAGTATATAAGTCTAAGGGCTATTCTATTCTATTCTATTCCATTCCATTCCATTCCACTCTATTGAGTTCTGCTCTGTTCTGTTTGATACTATTCTATTCTTATCCTATGCCATGCCATGCCATGCCACTGTGGTGACCCAGTGGCTAGAATGCAGTATTGCATGCTGACTCTGCCAACTGCCAACAGTTCTGTCACTGCGTTAAATTGTTTGCTAGCTTGAACTGAATAATTACTGAAAGAGTTACTGCGCAGGTCATAAGTTCTTATCTGACAATGATTTATTGCGCATGCTCAACATGTTTATTACTTCACACATTCCAGAGACTTCTCTTTTCCCTTTTGATCTTTGTCCGTCTACCAGGAAACTGGTAGACAGAATTGCTTCTTCCAAAATGTAACAATTAGTTAGTTTTTGTTTTATTTCCATTTCTTATTTTTGTATTAAAGCTTATTTTTAATTAGAATATGTTTCTCCAGAATCTTTATTTCTTTTCTTCGCACCTTAAAGAATATGCCTGTTTGGAAACAGCCGCGATCTAAGACCTCATTTAGTTCAGGGTGAAATCTTCCCCTGACAAGTTCGATCCAGACCAGGTCAAGGTTAACCCACCCTTCCAAGGTCAGTAAAATGAGGACCCAGGTTGTTGGGGAGCAATAGGGCGGACTCTGTAAACCTCTTACGAGAGGGCTCTAAAGCACTGTGAAGCGAAATGGAAGTGTACTGTAAGGGCTATTGCTAACGTGCTCTACCCTGATGACGTTACCTAGTTTGGTAATGAAACGTCTGCCAGAAAACCACCGGGAAGCCCCCAGGATCCCACCGTTATTTTAGTTTTTAAGTTGCGGGTTTGGAGGGGAAGAGAACTTCAAGGAGAGGGGAAGCACATGCCAATGGTGTCCCAAGAACGGGGTGTGTGTGTGTGTGTGTGTGTGTGAGAGTGTGTGTGTGTGTGTGTGTGTGTGTGTGTGTGTGTGTGTAAGGCAGCCTAGTTTTGGAAGGACCCTCCCAGGGAGAAATAAAACTTACTGCAGCTGCCTTGGGCTGCCACCTCGATGGAGACCTGTTGCGTGCAGGACTGAACGTGGAGTTCGCACTCGCTCCCGTAGGTGTTGCCGTTAGTTCCGCAAACCACCTGGGAGGAGGCAACGCATTCGGTGGGGCACACGCACCTCCCCGTCTCGGCCTCACAGATGGCACCGAACTGGCACTTCCGACAACGGTCTGGAGGGAAGCAGGCGGAGAAATCTTGAAAATGAGCGTTTCGAGAAAAATCCATTTAAACTCTCCTGTTCCCCCCCACGCCCAAAAAAATGATGTTAGGCTTGCATTTTTCTTAGGATGGGGTGAGTGAGTGCATGGATAACACCAGGGTTGCGGGACTCCCTGGCCACTGAGAGGGAGGATGGGCACCGGACTCCGAATGCACACCTAGAGTACTGCATCCAGTTTTGGTCACCACACTATAAAAAATGTCAAAGTCCTGAGGATTTAATAGCTGCCAGCTGATGTAAGTCTGTAAGCTGTAATTTGTAAGCTGAAGGCAAGGCTGGTGAAATAAGAGTCAACTCTCAAGGTTGTCATAGTGAGAGAAGTGTGGGAGTGAATTCCACGCATACTGTCGGCTGAAGTCGGATCTCAGATTACTGCAGCAGGCTTGGGAGGGGTGCACCTCATTGGGGGAGTGTGATTTATGACACAGACTCAGGGGAGGGAAAGAACAGGGTTAAAGTTCAGCTATAACCCAAACAAAGCTTAGACCTGATTGTGAAAAGATCTTGCCTAGGATGCTCCTAGTAAATGACTAGTTTTTAGTTCTTAGTAATAATCTAATGTATTAATAAATGAAAAGTATGAGAACGGGGGGAGGGGCCACTTCCTGCATACTGTAACTGCCAAAATTTGTAACCTATTCCACCACCCCTTTCCTTGTTTATTTTTTTAAAAACCAATAAAATTTTGTTTAAAAATAAATAAATAAATAAAATAAATGACTAGTTTTGAATTGAAACTTGACTCGATACTCATGAATCAAATAGGGGCATTTTTAGGAAACCTTACCATAAGGTTATTGCAGCTATGGTATAACCCTTTTAAGGCTCTGACGGGAGGTCCACACAAGTCTCTATATAGGTGATGATTAGAGAGTGTTTTTCTTCTCAGTGTGTATTCAGTTCTCTCCTTGTGTCTGTAGTGAATGGTAAGGGATTTTATCTTCTGCATGTTTTTGCCTGCATATAGTTGTAAATAAACCAATGTTAATTGTCTTTAGGCTCTGTGTGCTGTCTTATTGCTCCTGGGTGTAGCAAGCTAGTCACGCTGCCAGAACTCTGACAAAAAAGATGTGGAGACTCTAGAAAGAGTGCAGAGAAGAGCAACCAGGATGATTATGGGACTGGAGGCTAAAACATACGATGAACAGTTGCAGGAACTGGGCCTGGCTAGTCTAGTGAACAGAAGGATCAGAGGAGACAGGAGAGCAGTCTTCCAATATTTGAGGGGCTGCCCCAGACAGGAGGGGGTCGAGCTATTTTTCATGAATGACAGACAAAGAATGATAATGGATGGAAACTGACCACAAGGAGAGATTAAACATGAAAATAAGGAGGAATTTCCTGATAGGGAGAACAATCAACCCATGGAACAGAAGTTGCCTTCGGACATTGTGAGAGCTTCATCCCTGGAGGCTTGCAAGAAGAGACAGGACTGCCATTTGTCAGAAATGGTGTAAGGGTCTCCTGCTTGGGAGGGGGTTGGACTAGATGATCTCCAAGGTCCCTTCCAACCCTGTTAATCTGAATCTATGATGATCAATGCAGGCTTGGAGACTAAAACAAACAATGAACAGTTGCAGGAACTGGGCCTGGCTAGTCTAGTGAAGAGAAGGACCAGGGGAGAGAGGAGAGCAGTCTTCCAATATTTGAGGGGCTGCCCCAGAGAGGAGGGGGTCAAGCTGTTTTCCAAAGCACCCGAAGGCCAGGCAAGGAATAATGGATGGAAACTGACCAAGGAGAGATTCAACCTGGAAATAAGGGGAAAAAATTCTTACAACCATCAACCGATGGAACAGAAGTTGCCTTCGGAAGTTGTGGGAGCTTCATCCCTGGAGGCTTTCAAGAAGAGACAGGACTGCCATTTGTCAGAAAGGATGAGGGATCTCCTGCTTGGGCAGAGGGTTGGACTAGATGACCTACAAGATCCCTTCCAACTCTGTTCATCTTGGTTGCAAGCGTAAAAGATCGGGCAGGTGTAGAAGACTCTGCCAGAGAGGAGGGGGAAAAACCCCTTGGTAAATGGGTCAAGAAAAAACATCTGATCTGGGATAAGGTATCTTTGGCAAGCAGTCTGCAAGGGGAGGAAGACGTTGGCCGAGAACGGGGAAGAGCCCCCCAAAAACAGCTTTTGGTTTAACCGTTGGGGATTCTGGCAGGGCTTATCTATCGAAAAGCAGAGGGACTTTATTGCTGTAAGAGCCGCAGGGTATGTCGAGAGAGTGAGTCCCGTGGCAGGCAGGGCCCATTCCCCTGTCAATCAACGGGGAATAAAACAGACAATAACCCCTGGGCTTCAGTGCAAGGCAGGAAAGAGTGTGGGCATAGTGGGTAAGATGCTGGCTTAGGAAGCGGAGGAGGCTGCGAGTTCTAGTCTCAACGCCAGCTGGGTGACTTTGGGCCAAACACCAGGAGGTTGAAAGTTCTAGTCCCGCCTTAGGCAAGAAAGCCGTCTAGGGAACTTTGGGCAATCACCAGGAGACAGTGAGTTCTAGTCCTGCCTTATGAAAGCTAGCTGGGTGAGTTTGGGTCAATCACCAGGAGACGGAGAGTTCTAGTCCTGCCTTAGGGAAGAAAGCCATCTAGGGAACCTTGGGCCAATCACAAGGAGACAGAGAGTTCTAGCTCCGCCTTAGGAATGAAAGCTAACTGGGTGAGTTTTGGCCAATCACCAGGAGACGGTGAGTTCTAGTCCTGCCTTAAGACATGAAAGCTAGCTGGGTGAGTTTGGGTCAATCACCAGGAGACGGTGAGTTCTAGCTCCGCCTTAGGAATGAAAGCTAGCTGGGTGAGTTTGGGTCTATCACCAGGAGACGGTGAGTTCTAGTCCCATCTAGGAATGAAAGCTAGCTGGGTGAGTTTGGGTCAATCACCAGGAGATGGAGAGTTCTAGTCCCATCTAGGAATGAAAGCTAGCTGGGTGAGTTTGGGTCTATCACCAGGAGATGGAGAGTTCTAGCTCCGCCTTAGGAATGAAAGCTAGCTGGGTGAGTTTGGGTCTATCACCAGGAGACGGTGAGTTCTAGTCCCATCTAGGAATGAAAGCTAGGTGGGTGAGTTTGGGTCTATCACCAGGAGACGGTGAGTTCTAGTCCCATCTAGGAATGAAAGCTAGCTGGGTGAGTTTGGGTCAATCACCAGGAGACGGTGAGTTCTAGTCCCATCTAGGAATGAAAGCTAGCTGGGTGAGTTTGGGTCTATCACCAGGAGACGGTGAGTTCTAGTCCCATCTAGGACTGAAAGCTAGCTGGGTGAGTTTGGGTCTATCACCAGGAGACGGTGAGTTCTAGTCCCATCTAGGAATGAAAGCTAGCTGGGTGAGTTTGGGTCAATCACCAGGAGACGGTGAGTTCTAGTCCCATCTAGGAATGAAAGCTAGCTGGGTGAGTTTGGGTCTATCACCAGGAGACGGAGAGTTCTAGTCCCATCTAGGAATGAAAGCTAGCTGGGTGAGTTTGGGTCTATCACCAGGAGACGGTGAGTTCTAGTCCCATCTAGGAATGAAAGCTAGCTGGGTGAGTTTGGGTCTATCACCAGGAGACGGTGAGTTCTAGTCCCATCTAGGAATGAAAGCTAGCTGGGTGAGTTTGGGTCTATCACCAGGAGACGGTGAGTTCTAGTCCCATCTAGGAATGAAAGCTAGCTGGGTGAGTTTGGGTCTATCACCAGGAGACGGAGAGTTCTAGTCCCATCTAGGAATGAAAGCTAGCTGGGTGAGTTTGGGTCTATCACCAGGAGATGGAGAGTTCTAGTCCCATCTAGGAATGAAAGCTAGCTGGGTGAGTTTGGGTCTATCACCAGGAGACGGTGAGTTCTAGTCCCATCTAGGAATGAAAGCTAGCTGGGTGAGTTTGGGTCAATCACCAGGAGACGGTGAGTTCTAGTCCCATCTAGGAATGAAAGCTAGCTGGGTGAGTTTGGGTCTATCACCAGGAGACGGTGAGTTCTAGTCCCATCTAGGAATGAAAGCTAGCTGGGTGAGTTTGGGTCAATCACCAGGAGACGGTGAGTTCTAGTCCCATCTAGGAATGAAAGCTAGCTGGGTGAGTTTGGGTCAATCACCAGGAGATGGAGAGTTCTAGTCCCATCTAGGAATGAAAGCTAGCTGGGTGAGTTTGGGTCTATCACCAGGAGACGGTGAGTTCTAGTCCCATCTAGGAATGAAAGCTAGCTGGGTGAGTTTGGGTCAATCACCAGGAGACGGTGAGTTCTAGTCCAGGCAGAGAACCGGTTGCTAATTTTTTTCAATCCCACCCCTAGGTGTGCAGCCACAGTTTTGGGGCTCCAGAGTCCCTTCCCCAAATGCCAGGCGGGTCTGGCTTTCTGACCTTCCAAAAATCAGTCCTATTTTCAGGGCCGAGTTTAGTTCAGACACCCCCCCACCCCACTCTGGCACCTTCCCCTGCAGGAGGGTTTGTGCGAGAGTGCATGACCTGCCTGGCACCTTCCGCATGCCTGCTTCCCGATGCCAGCCAATTTAATTACCGCCTAACGTCGGCAAGGGGTTGCCAGCTGCTTACGTTGCGCCATCCCGGGGGCAAGGCACCGTGTGTTTGCTCTGCCAGGGTCGGCTTCCGTGTCTCAACTTTTCGTTCACGCTTGGAGAAGGAAGTTTTGTTGGGAAATGAAGATTCACCCTCACTCCACCGCCCCCCCCACCAGGAGGCTGGCTTGATATTTGACTCCCACCCCCACCCCAAATCGAGCTGCCTCAGTGCATGGCACACCGGCTTGGTTCTCTGGGGTGCTCTCTTGCCCCCGAGATAAAACGGAAAGGGTCACTGAAGCCAAAAAACGAAGCTATTTCAGACATTTCTGGCAGCAGAAGGGTTCAAATCCACCGTCAATTTATTTATTTATTTATTATTTTATTTTATTCAATTTATAAGTCACTCCCTCTCCACAAAGGGACTCGGGGCGGCGTACAATCAAATTGGAGAGATATGTTTAATTTTCACACACCAGGGAGCAGAGGGGCAGCCAGTGCAGCTTGCTGAAGAGAGGGAGCCCCCCCAAAATTTCCAGCCGTTATTTTTCACCCGAGCTTTGAGTGGCAAGGACAGAAACAAGCGAGAACGAAGCTTTGATTCCCGAGTGTTCAATAATTCTTTTTTTTAAAAATGGTTTGCCTAAATGACCAGCTTTGTTTTATCTATGGAGGGAAAGAGGTCTTTAGGATGGTTCGCTTTTTAAGATGGGTGGGAAAGAAAGAAAGGAGGAAAGAAAGGAAGGAGAAAGGAAAAAAGAAAGAGAAAGAGACAGGTAGAAAAGGAAGGAAGGAGAGGAAAAAAGATAGAGAAAGAAGGAGAGAGAGAGAGAAGAAAGAAAGGAGAGAAAGAAAGAAGGAAGAAAGGAAGGGAGGGAAAAAGAAAGAAAAAAGAACAAAAGAAGGAAGATGAAGGGAAGGAAGGAGGGAGGAAGAGAGAAAGGAAGGAGGGAGGGAGAAAGGAGAGAGGAAGGGAGAGAAAAAAAGAATGAAAGAAAGAAAGAAAAAAAAGGAAGATGAAGGGAAGGCAGGAGGGAGGGAGGGAGGAGAAAGGAAGGAGGGAAGGAAGGAAGATGAAGGGAAGGGAGGGAGGAAGGAAGATGAAGAAAAGGATGGAAGGAGGGAGGGAGCAAGGAAGATAAAGAAAAGGAAGGAAAGAAGATAAATAAAAGGAAGGAAGGAAGATGAAGGGAAGGGAGGGAGGAGGAAGGAAGATGAAGAAAAGGAAGGAAGGAAGATAAATAAAAGGAAGGAAGGAAGATGAAGGGAAGGGAGGGAGGAGGAAGGAAGATGAAGAAAAGGAAGGAAGGAAGATGAAGGGAAGGGAGGGAGGAGGGAGGGAGGAAGATGAAGAAAAGGATGGAAGGAGGGAGGGAACAAGAAAGATAAAGAAAAGGAAGGAAGGAAGATAAAGAAAAGGAAGGAAGGAAGATGAAGGGAAGGAAGAGAAGGAGGGAGGGAGGGAGGGAGGCCAGAGTTAGAGTTTAAAGATTACCATCAACAGGACGGGAGAGAGCAAAGAATTTCTCTCCCGTTCAATCCATCCATTCCGCCTCCGGAGGCAATTCATAGCAACAACAACAGAGCTATGAAGTGCCATAAAAAGATCAGAGTAAAAAAAATAAAGAAACCACTAAAAATAAATCCCAGCCATTTGAAAGCACAGCCGAGCGTTAGGCAAGAGTTTTTCAAACCCCTTCGGCCACCTGCTAAAAGCGAGCATGACTAACTTCCCCTCCGACGGGCGCGGATTTGATTTGATTTTTTTAAAAAACCCCAAAAGAAATCCCCAATTCCGATGTACCAAATTGCCTGACTTGTCGAGTCGTGGAGAGCGGCTTGTGTTCCGGTTGAGCCGTAATTCCCCACCCCACCCCGGGCAAGCCTCGAACCCTCCACTCCTCCTCCTTTCAACAGGGAGAAATGCGGAGGACAGCCAAGGGAGAAATCAGCCCCAGCGGCCTGAAGGAAGCAGCGGGTTTCTAGTCCTCAAGACAGGCTCGGCACAAGGAGAGGGGAGGAAGGTTGCCGCATGCCAAATTAACCCACCTTCTCCGGGGAAGCCCCCACGTCCTCCTCTGAGCAGGCAGGGGAACAAGAAACCGAAATGAACCTTATCTCGTCCTTATCTCTGGGGTCTCGGCTCGCCCCATAACCTCACCGGCCGTCCCGTGCCCCCCCCAAATACATTGAATTCAAGACCGTAAGCTCCTTCGATAGCAGGGGACTGTTTTTGGCGCTCAACTTCCTGAGCTAATTGCTTACACATCCATCTCGAGGTTGTAATTCAGCCGGTGGGATCGGGCGACCTCGATCGCCGGAGCTCGGTTTAATCTCTCGTAATAATTTTTTCAAGCGGAGGTTTTTACACGGCTGCCGGAGAAGGCCTGGAGCTAGGCTAGGAGAGGTGGTGAGAGGGGATTTGAAACTGGGGCTTTGGCGTCCAGAGGTTACCTGCAAATTAAGGCTCCCCCCCGGCAGCACCAGAGGCCTGACCCACAATAGGTTGTTAATTCGGCTTAACCGTATCTCAGCCGATTTTTTTAGAGCAGTCCTCAAAACAGTTTGGGATCTGTTGTGGCCCACCAGCGGAGCAGGCAGCAGATTCGGACAGTGAGGAGGTTGGGCAGGGACATGGGCCAGTCCTGGAGTCAGGGGAAGGCTCTGATGTGGGCTCTGTGTCGGAGGCAGAGAGGGGGGCAGAGTCATATGCCAGTTATCAGCTGCCTTTGGAGTCAGACATCAGTGAGGCAGAGGAACAGCTGGAGCCTGTTCCCAGTGTGAGTTGCCAGACAAAGGGAACAGCTAAAGGACAAGGGGAGACTTGGGAGTAAGGCCAGAGGTGGACAGTGAATGGCCCCTCCCAGAGGGAATAAAAGAGGAGCGAAAGGGGAGTGGAGTTTGCAGGAGACCATTAGTTCGCTTAATTGCTTCGGGACTCTCCGAGACTCCTTGCCAAGTTTTGCAGAGATCGGCCTGGCAGCTCTCCAAGCCAGATAAAGTTGCATTTTCCATTTCTATTTCAGGCAGCAGGGGGATCTCACCACTCACCACAGGGGCCCTTGTGTTTCACGCGGATCTCCTTCCGGAGGGCGCACGCCATGGCGTCCAACTCGCAAGGGTTGCTGTAGGTGAGGTTGTCGCTGCCGCAGACCGGATCGTAGATGCTCTGGCACACTTGCTGGCACTCGCAAACGGCCTCCTGGTTCTTCACCACGCAGGTGGCTCCGAACTGGCACTCAACGCTCAAACAGGGACTCGGCTTGCCAAGATCTGCATCGGAGAAGCAGGTGGAGTGTTTAGAGAAAGGGCAGGGGACACCCTAATGGAGCTGGAAGGAGTCCTCCACCTCCATCTCTCTCTCCGACAATTTGGGTGAAATGACCAGAAATCGAGGCATTTTGCGGACCGCTCTATTACCCCAAACGGGGGAGACACATCTCAAGGCCAGTGTTGAGGTCCAGCGGCGGTGGTGGGAAGAGGTGGGAAGAACAGAAGTGTCTGGGGATGAGAACAGGAGGAACCTGAGCCGTGGGAGTGAAAAGTCTGCATGATTAGGCCTGCAGATCTCGCCGCAACGCAACGCCAAGGGCCTCAAAGGAAGGACGGAGAAAGCAGGCTGGGGGGGGGGTGTTCATTGCAAAGGAGCCTTTCACAAAGGGAGGGAGGGAGGGACGCAAGAGAGGAAGAGGAAGGTGGGGGAAAACACGGAGAGACAGGAGGAAGCAGCCATCATTCTCCCAAACGTTCGCCATTTCATGCGAGGGCCAGTCAGGATGTGCAAACGAAAAGCAATCTTAAAAGAAGACTCCAGCCCCACAGGGGCAACGGGACCGGACGAGGGCATCTCAAAACTCGCTAGCTTTTCATGGCAGGGAATCAGCTCCCTGCAGGTAGAAAGCAAACCTGTCAGGGAGATAGCAAAGCATATCTCCTTTTCTTACTAGAAGGTTTTCTCTGGGATTTCATCGCAGCTGAGCAGCTGCTCTTAACACCTCGAGGGGGAAAAAAAAAAGAAAAATGAGATATCTAGTCTCCAAGCAGTCAAGCCCCCTGCATGCCCAAGCATTCTCCCTTCTCCTCAATTCAGCAAAGGGGGAGCAGGGTACCGCTCACATTTCACGCCAAATTGGCCAGTCGCCAATCTTTTGGTGCAAAAGTGGTTTTTTAAAAAAATCAATCGATCAGAATAAGAGTTGGAAGGGACCTTGGAGGTATTCTAGTCCAACCCACCCGTTCAAGCAGGATGCCATTTCTGACAGATGGCCATCCAGTCTCTTCTTAAAAGCCTCCAGTGATGGAGTGCTTGCAGCTCCTAGAGGCGAGCTGTTCAGTCAAACCATCAGAATAGAGTTGGAAGGGACCTTGGAGGTCATCCAATCCAACCCCTTTTGCTCAAGCAGGCCGCCCTACACCATTTCTGACAGATGGCAGTGTCAGGCCTGCAAGCCATCTTTTCTTTTCAATCTTCGGCCTGCCGCACTTTCTATTATTCTAACGAGGCATGTTCTATCGTGGAAAAAATGGGGATTGTAAGGAATGAGATGCGATGTAGCCATAACAACATTCTTTCTAGAAAGCCAAGGTCATCCTTTGTCTCTGCACCTGACCAGAACTGGATGGGTGGAAGCTGCCAGCGTGGCAGTGGGAGATTGGACCATGTGATGGACTTGTGGGTGTGGGGGCAAGATCTTGAACTTTCAACTGGGTGGGGAAAACCGGGAACATTTCAGATCCGGGTTTTCCCAGATGTGCCAACATGGCTCTCTTAATAAATTGGAACTTTGAGCAATACTTTGCCTCGGACTCGGATTTAATTTTGGATGCTATTTGGAACCCTGACAGGCAGTCCATTCTCTTCTTAAAAACCTCCTGTGCTGGAGTACGCACAACATCTGGAGGCAAACTATTCCACTGGTTAATTGTCCTCCCTGTTAGGAAATTTCTCCTTAATTTCAGGTTACTTCTCTCCTTGATTAGTTTCCATCCATTGTTTTTGTCTTGCCTTCTGGTGCTTTACAGAGTTGGGACTAGAAGCTGTTGACCTGGCAACTATCCAAGGACTGATAAGGTCCGTTTTTACAATTAAACCTTGAAAGGCTAATTGCCAGGACTTTTCTGGATGGGAACGCCAGGAATTCTGTTAAGCCTGGGTCAAAACACATCGACGGGCAAGGGGAAAGCTCGCAAAAGGCTTTGAAAGCAAGAGGGGAAAACGGGATTTTCCCACCCACCCACCCCATCCCCTCCCTCTGCAAAACACAGGGAAAAACAAGCGATGCCAAGAGGAAGCGAAGGCTGAGGGAAGAAGCGAACCTCGCAGCAGAATTCTCCGGGTGGATTGATCTGGAGAACTGGGCAGGCGCACTTCCTTTCTCCGAACAGGAAACACTAGAAGACACAAGACAACAGAAAGAAAGAGAGAAAGAGGAAGGAGAGAGGAGGAAGGAGAGAAAGAAAGGAGGAGGGGGAGGGAACGGAGAGAGACAGGCATCGCGATGGACAGCTTCCCCCAATATTTCCAGGCACACCCCAATTTAATTTCCCCTGGCAGAGAATTGGCGTTTTCTTTAAAAAAAAAAAAAAGACATCCAGCTTTCCTTGGCAGCTTCGTTTGAACATCTGTCAATTCCATGCAGATGTTTTGCCTGGTGAAGGGGCGGAATGGGGCTTTCCGTCTCCTGCCCTTGGCCGCGCCTCCTTCTCCGCCAGCGTTCTTTCTCGGGTGATTCTCGTCCGACTTTTCTCCTCGGCTGACACGCCCCCCCACCCGTTCACCCTCGGTAATGGGTCACAGCCCCTCCGTCCCTTGTGCTTCGCCGCTGCGCATTTGCCGAAGAAGAGTTTGTCCTGGTTTTTTCACCGGCCGGGACAGTTAGCCGCCAACCAATCGCGGTGCGATCAATCCCTTTGGATAAAGATGGCCAGGGGTTAAATGCTACCAGTTAGGGATAATTGTCATGGGTTCCGCAAACGGGTAGTAAAATAACCGAAACTTCCGACGATTGCGCGGACGAGCTGTGAGCTGCGCAATCGTCAGAAGCTATTTCCCCCCACTTTTTAAAGCATTTTTTTCCCTGTCGGTTCGCTCGAAAAGGTACCGTATTTTTCAGAGTATAAGACGCAAGTTTTTTCCTCAAAAAAGAGGCTGAAAATCTGGGTGCGTCTTATACACCGAATACAGCATTTTGCCTCTTTGAAGCTCCGCCCCTTCATCAAAATGGCCTTGCATAGCCTGTATGGAGGCTTTCAGAGAGCTCCTGGGGCTGGGAGGGCAGAAATGAGCAGAAAATGGGCCTGTGTTTTGCCCCCCCAGCCCCCAGCAGCATTCTATAAGCCTTCATAAGGCTATGCATGCAATTTTTTTGACAAAAAACGGGCCCGTTTTCACTAATAATGGGCCGTTTTTGGGAGGTTTGCTGAGTGCAAAACCTTTTTTTTTCCTTTTGGAAAGTTCTTTAACTGATTGATAAGAATTAAATTGATCAAGTGCTGTGCCCGCCGAAACACCTACCTATCTGCTGTATTTCTCTCTTTCTATTTCTCTCTCTCTATCCCTCTACCTACCTACCTACACACACACCCTCGTTCTCTCTCTTTCTCTCTCTCTCTATCCCTTTCTCTCCCTACCTACCTAACTACTCTCTCTCTCTCCCTGTATTTCTCTCTCTTTATCTCCCTGTCTATCCCTCTACCTACCTACTTTTAAAAAAAATTGCCTCTTCAAAAACCTCGGTGCGTCTTATACTCCGTAAAAAAATGCTTTGAAAATTAAAAAACCGTTGACCACGCCTACCCAGTCACATGACCCACCACCACCAAGCCACCGCCCACCAGAGAACCTATGGCAAAAATTGTTACATTTCACCACTGAAGTTGGCCTACTTACTTCCCCTCCCCTCCGCTTCTTCCCTTCCTGTTCTTTATCAGAGAGGCACGATCGGGTACAGGGGAGTTTCCACCCCCTCTCCCATTCCTTCTCCTAAACCCCCTGCATCAACACTGCGATTGGTCGCACCGTGGCTTATGGCTGCCGGCATTGACAGCTAGGTGATTGGTGGCGGCTAACTGTCCCGGCCGGCGAAAAACCCAGGACGAAACTTCCTTTGGCGAATGGGCAGCGGTGAAGCGTGGAGGGGCTGTGGCCCATTGCCGAGGGCGAATGGGTGGGGGGGTATCATCCGAGGAGAAAAGTCAGAGGAGAATCACCCGAAGAGGAACACTGGTGGGGAAGAGGTGCGAGACCAAAGGTCCGAGACCAATGATGGCGAAACTTTTTACCACCGAGTGCCCAAACCCAAAGATCAGCTGGCTGGCGTGCACATACCTGGTTTTTGGAGGTGGTTTCCGGGTCATTTCCAGGCTGTTTTTGCCCTGAAAAGCAGCCCGAAAATGGCCAACAAACAGCCAGAAAACATACCGAAAAATGGTCAGTTTATTGGCTGTTTTTCGGCCCATTTTTTGGCTGTTTTCAGGCCATTTTCTAATGCCTCAGTGCCCACTAAGACCAGCTGGCTGGCATGCACCAGAAAGCAAAAGAGCAACTGGCAACAGCATGCGTGCCCAGAGAGAGGGCTCAGTGTGCCACCTCTGGCCCGCATGCCATAGCTTCGCCATCACGGTCCTAGACCCTGAAGGGGCAGGTTTAAAACCAGGGTTTTAAACCCACCCACCCTAAAACTAGCATTTGGGAACTGCCGACAGGGCAGAACGAAGCGAGATAGAAGCAGTCCTTTTGTAATAAATACTCCGGCGAGGAGGCCGTTCATGAAATCAAACCTGTGATTGTTTTTGCGTCTCCCATCGAAGAATCTCGGGGCGATTTGGAAGATTAAAAGATGTATCGTGGTGGAAAAAATTACTGGGGAATTATTTGCCTCGATGCAAATGTTTGACTGTTTGCGGTGTGAGTGTGTTTGTGGCGTGTGATATGTAATCCGCTTTGCTTCTGCACGCCAGACAGGCGAGATTAATTTTCTTCTTCCTTTCGCACCCGTTTTTTTTTTTTAAAGTCAGCCAGAAAAACAAGAGTTTTTATCTTTCTTTCTTTTTCTTTCCTGGATGCTCCTCAGAGAGATAATATCATATCTTCTCCCCTGTGAATTTTCAGAGGAGGCGGAAAAACGTATTACTCTGGTTTAGCTGCTGGATTTTAATTCAGTTACTGATTTAACTCGTTTTGTGGGTTCGTATCACACACACACACACAGACACACAACCATGGGCTTAAATCCCCAGCAGGCAGGCCTCACCCGGGTTAACAAGTAATCACATTTGCATGTTGTAGAAATGAAGTTGCTAACTCTCCTTTTGACACGGTTGCGAATCGAGTCCGTATTAAACGAACGCGTCTTTTGGCAACTGATTTTTTTCGGCATGGAATTCCCTTCAGACACACGTCCCCGTAACTTACGACAGATAGTCCTCGACTTACACAGCCACAATGAAGCCCAACGTCTCTGCTGCTAAGCGAAACGCTTGGCGGTTGTTAACAGCAATAGCCCTTAGACCAGGGGTCAGCAAACTGCGGCTTTGAGCCGCATGTGGCTCTTTCCTCCCTCTGCTGCAGCTCCGTCACCGGTCGGCGCCACAATTTTAAGAGGAACTTCCGGTGGGGAGGGGGGAGAGAAGCAGAGTGCGCCAGGAGAAGACTCTATGGCAAGGGGAGGGTTTTCCAGTTGTCTCCCCAATTGATAGGGCTTTCGGTTAGGACAGGTAGAGGAAAAAGGACGCCGCGCTAGGAGGAGACTCTATGGTGGGGGAACCGGACTTCCGGTTGTCTCCACAATTGATAGGGCTTTCGGTTAGGACAGGTAGAGGAAAAAGGACGCCGCGCTAGGAGGAGACTCTATGGTGGGGGAACCGGACTTCCGGTTGTCTCCACAATTGATAGGGCTTTCGGTTAGGACAGGTAGAGGAAAAAGGACGCCGCGCTAGGAGGAGACTCTATGGTGGGGGAACCGGACTTCCGGTTGTCTCCACAATTGATAGGGCTTTTGGTTAGGACAGGTAGAGGAAAAAGGACGCCGCGCTAGGAGGAGACTCTATGGTGGGGGAACCGGACTTCCGGTTGTCTCCACAATTGATAGGGCTTTCGGTTAGGACAGGTAGAGGAAAAAGGACGCCGCGCTAGGAGGAGACTCTATGGTGAGGGAACAGGACTTCCGGTTGTCTCCACAATTGATAGGGCTTTCGGTTAGGACAGGTAGAGGAAAAAGGACACCACGCTAGGACGAGACTCTATGGTGGGGGAACAGGACTTCCAGTCGGCTGCAGAATTGATAGGGCTTTCGGTTAGGACAGGTAGAGGGAAAAGGACGCCATGCTAGGAGGAGACTCTATGGTGGGGGAACTGAACTTCCGGTCAGCAGCTCCAGAATTGAACAGGGGGCTTCCGGTTAGGACCTTTGTGGCTCCCGGTGTTTTCTCTTCTGTGGGAAACGGGTCCAATTGGCTCTTTGAGTGTTTAAGTTTGCTGACCCCTGGCTTAGACTTATATACTGCTTTGCCGTGCTTTTACAGCCCTCTTTAAGTGGTTTACAGAGTCAGTTTTATGGCTCCCAATAATCTGGGTCCTCATTTTACCGACCTGGAAAGGATGGAAGGCTGAGTCAACCTCGAGCCTGGTGAGATTCGGCCAAATTGCAGTCAGCAGAAGAAGCCTGGAGTACTGCACTCTAACCCCTGTGCCACCTTGGCTCTTCAGTTAGTCACACATCCCCCTCCCCGGGACCGTCATAAATATGAGTCAGCGGCCACGCGTCCAAATTTTGATCCTGTGGCCATGGGGGGGGGGGGTATGCTGCAACGTTCCTAAGTGTGAAAAACGGCGGTTCAGTCACTTTTCCCTGATGCCGTCGTAACTTTGAATGGTCACTAAAGGAACTGTTGTAAGTCGAGGACTCCTTGCATAAAGACAATCCAGATTCCTTGGTCCCCGGGAATCTGCAGTTAAAAATTCCACGCGGGGAAAAGAGATGTGATGAACGATTTGCAATTTATTCTCAACTAACTCATAACCCGGCATTGCCCAGGTGTTTATTCATAGGGGGGAAACATCTGGACCAAACGTAATTTCTAATGTTGGGATTTTCCCCCTTACCAGAGTGTGAGCCCCCTTGTGGAGTACTGTGAAGCCGTTACCATGGCAATTCCACTAATGCTGCACAGTAGAAGCCATTTTACGACAGTACAGTAGAAGCCATTTTAAGGCACAACAGGCTGTATCTTAACAGAACACACACTGTTAGGGGTGTCTTAGCCCCACAGTATTTGTTTCCAGAGAGTGAGTAAGTCATCTGTATACCAAGTTTGGTTGAAATTGCGCAAGGCGTTCCAGAGTTGTGCTGGAACACACGCACACACAAACACGCACACATTTTAATATATATAGATGTTCGCATTGGTCACGGATTTGCAAATGGGCAAACGTTAACGGGAAAGGGGGCATAAAATAAACAGGACAGATTGAACCAGCTGGATATCCTCTTTGTTCCCTCCCTGTGTTTGGGCCAATGAGCTGCCTGTTCTGAGCTTGTTAGGGAAAGTGCGACTTCGCCTTGTGTGCCTCCACTTCTGACTTCCACAGATTGAAGCCCAGGGAGAAAAGGCACCGCCAAGATTCAGCCCTGCAAACTAAGAAAGATTTGAAGAATGGAAAAGTATGTGTTAAAAGGAACCCGCCCTCGATGGTGCAAGAGGTTAGCGTGGGATGCTCAAGCCGTTGGCAGGAGGAAGGAATCAGCAAGCAGGTAAGAGAGGAATGAGAGAGAGAGACAGAGAGAGATGGAGAGATGAAAAGATGGACAGGACTGAACACTCTTCTCCAAAATCCCCCGTAAGGACAAAAAGGATGACAAACAGAGACAGAAGCCACATGAGGACAGCAGGGCACGAAGTACCGAGGGGAAGGAAGAGAGCAGGACGGGCTGCGTTTCATCCCGAGGGGGGTCAGACTTACCTCTTTCGGCTGTGCCCACTGGATGGAGGCAGAGAAATGGGTGCGTTTTGGTGCCCCGTCCGGCCTCACTTACCACAAGGTCCGCGGTGCTTGACTGGAACGGCGGCTTTCTGATGGCACTCCGCCTTCTGGCGCTCGCAGTCGTTGTAGTAGGTCCGGCTGTCCCGGCCGCAGAGAGGCTGGTAGGCGCCGTCGCAGATGACTCGTTCGCAGGAGCAGTGGGCGAGGCCCCGGCGGATCAGGCACACGGCGTTGAAACGGCACTCGTCCCGGCATCTGTCTGGAGATGCCAAGGAGAGAAGGGGCGTCAGTCTCAGGGGTCCCAAAAAGGCAGGGGGGTGTACGGAGCGGGAGAGGGAAAGAGAACCAGGCTAAAAGCCAGCAGACTGGGATTTCTAGTTCTGCGTTAGGTATGAAAGCCAGTTGAGTAACTTTGGGTCAATCACTAGGAGACAATGAGTTCTAGTCCCACCCAAGGCATGAAACTTGGCTGGGTGATTTTGAGCCAATCACCAGGAGACAGTGAGTTCTAGTCCCACCCTAGGTATGAAACTTGGCTGGGTGACTTTGAGCCAATCACCAGGAGACGGTGAGTTCTAGTCCCACTTTAGGCATGAAAGTTGGCTGGGTGATTTGGGGTCAATCACCGGGAAATTGTGAGTTCTAGTCCCACTTTAGGCATGAAAGTTGGCTGGGTGACTTTGGGTCAAGGAGACAGTGAATTCTAGTCCCACTTTAGAGACATGAAAGCTGGGTCAGTGATTTGTCCCAATTGCTTGGAGATGGTGAGTTCTAGTTCCACCTTAGGCATGGAACCTGGCTGGGTGACTTTAAGCCAATCACCAGGAGATGGTGAATTCTAGTCCCTCCTTAGACATGAAAGCTGGCTCAGTGACTTTGTCCCAATCGCTTGGAGATGGTGAGTTCTAGTTCCACCTTAGGCATGGAACCTGGCTGGGTGACTTTGGGTCAATCACCAGGAGACAGAGAGTTCTAGTCCTATCTTAGGTATGAAAGCCGGTTAGCTGAACTCTCTTTCAGTTCCCACCTAACAGGGTAAGAGTCAGGTTCTACATTTAGGCAACAAAAACGGAATGCACAGGTACAGTATAGGTGGTACCTGGCTCAACAGTAGTAACTGTGAGAGGGATCTTGGAGTCCTAGTGGACAACCATTTAAATAGGAGCCAGCCATGTGCAGCAGCTGCCAAAAAAGCCAACACAGTTCTAGGCTGCATCAACAGAGGGATAGAATCAAGATCACGTGAAGTGTTGATACCACTTTATAATGCCTTGGTAAGGCCACACTTGGAATACTGCATTCAGTTCTGGTCGCCACGATGTAAAAAAGATGTGGAGACTCTAGAAAGAGTGCAGAGAAGAGCAACAAAGAGGATTAGGAGACTGGAGACTAAAACATATGAAGAACGGTTGCAGGAACTAGGTATGTCTAGCTTAAGGGAAAGAAGGACTAGGGGAGACATGATAGCAGTGTTCTAATATCTCAGGGGTTGCCACAAAGAAGAGGGAGTCAAGCTATTCTCCAAGGCACCTGAGGACAGAACAAGAAGCAATGGGTGGAAACTAATCAAGGAGAGAAGCAACTTAGAACTGAGGAGAAACTTCCTGACAGTTAGAACAATTCATCAGTGGAACAGAAGTTGCCTCCAGAAGTTGTGAATGCCCCAACACTGGAAGTCTTTAAGAAGATGTTGGATAGCCATTTGTCTGGAACGGTATAGGGTTTCCTGCCTAGGCAGGGGGTTGGACTAGAAGACTTCCAAGGTCCCTTCCAACTCTACTATTGTATTGTAGGGTGATTATTGTAGGAAAAATAGGAGACGGAAGGAATGTTAGTTATCTCCACCCCGTTGAGTTGTTTATAAAAATAAAAAAGGAGGGATTAAAAAAATGAAACAAAAACTTACCTTGAACCTGGCACTGTCCTGAACGCAACTTCTGGATCTCAATGCCCCGGATGGCGCTCGTCCTATGCAAGACGCACTCGTTCTCGTATGTCACCCCGTCGTCCCCACACACTGGGTCCTTTTTCAGGGGGCAGCTTTCAGGCCTGGGCAGCAACTCGGCTCGTCGCGAGCGAGGGTTGACCCGGCAAACTCTATTCATGTCGTTGTGGGTGTTTTTGCAAGGGTCTGCAGAGTGGGGTGGGGTCGGGGAAAGAAGAACGACGGTCAACCCTGAATCTGACCTGACCAAAGCCATTTTGGAAGCTTCAGCATTGTCACGCCGGAGCTGAGGGATAGGGAAGGGGGATTTGAGATAGCTGGGATTTGGTAGCCAAAACAAAATGCTTTCTCTTGGGAACCAAGGTCATTTTCACACCTGGTCAGAGGAAGGCGGAATGATGTCACCAGGCAACCAGATAGCGCCATGATCGGACCATGTGACTGATTGTTTTGAGAAAGTGACAAACGTTTACTTTTAATTAGGTGAAAACCGCGGGAAGGACAGTCGTAAAACGGAGCGGTTCACAAATGCTTAGCCATTCGCTTAACAACTGTGGCAAGGACGGTTGCAAAACAGGGCGGGGTCAGAAATGCCTCGCTTAGCAAGGGAGGTTTTGAGCTCTGTTGTGGCCGTAAATCGAGGGCCACCTGTACGGATTGATGCGGAGTTCCTGGCGAGCAAATGAGTGCAAACAGCTGGGATTAAAAATAGCCCAGCCAGGATTTGACCTCTCGGATCTCGGCTTAACCAGATCATCTTGGTTTCAATGCTTGGATAGACTTATCAGAAAGCGAAAAAACGCCAGGCTGCAGATCATACGGATACAGGAACTGGCTAATCCCCTTCTCAGCTTCTCTCCACAGGGGCGTTTTCAACACCTCCCCGGCTGATAATACCAAGAGAAGTGGCACACTTTGGGCTCCCTTAATAACTGAAATGCAAAAATGTATGTTTGGTCCTTCCCCCCCCCCCTCCAAAAAAATGCAGCCCCACGTGGATCTCGGTATCAGCCCAAGAGGGACAATAGATTAACATGTCGCCATGGAGACCAAAGAACCATATGTGTGTGTGTTTCTGTCTGGGGGTGGGGGCAGGAAACAAAACACACCTTAACCCCTGCAGACAACGTGTAGAGTGAGATCAGAGCCGTGCGCTCGGATTCCTGTGGGCTTTTGCAGAAGTAAGAAAGAAAGAAAGAAAGAAAGAAAGAAAGAAAGAAAGAAAGAAAGAAAGAAAGAAAGAGAGAGAGTCAGAGGAAGGAAGGAAGGAAGAAACGAGGGAGGGAAGGAAGGAAATCCCTACAATATATACAGTATATTCATGAATAGGAAGGAAGGAAAGAAAGAAAGAAAGAAAGAAAGAAAGAAAGAAAGAAAGAAAGAAAGAAAGAGAGAGGAAGGGAGGGAAACAAATAAACAAAACCCCAAAATGTATATCTATATTCCTGAATAGGAAGGAAGGAAGGAAACACAGGGAAGAAAGAAAGAAGGAAGGAAGGAAGGAAAGAAACAAGAGGGAAGGAGGGAGGGAAGGAGGGAGGGAAGGAAAACTCATATATACATATATAGATAGATAGATAGATAGATAGATAGATAGATAGATAGATAGATAGGTAGATAGATAGATAGATGAGAGAGAGGGAGGGAGGGAGGGAAGGGAAGGAAGGAAGGAAGGAAGGAAGGAAGGAAGGAAATCCCATATATATATATATTCCTGTGTGATCCAAATTTCTGAAGCTTTCATTGTACACACTGGGGGAGAATGCAGCCACGTCACAAAAACTCATTCGTGATTTCTCTCAAATCCTGGGAGCTTCGGTGAACTGGGCAGAAAGCGGGGCATAAAAATCTGGTTTTATGGCACCTTACTCAATACAGGGAGTCCTCGACGTATGGCCACAGTTGAGCCCAAAACGTCTGTTGCTAAGCAAGGCATTTCTTAAGTGCCCCATTTTACAACCGTAAAATTGCCACAGTTGTTAAGTGAATTGCTGGCTTTGTTAAGACAGTTTTGTTGCCTGCCAGCGGCCAGGGGAGCAGACAGCAGACTCAGACAGTGAGGAGGTTGGAGAGGAAGATGGGCCAGTCTGGGAGTCTGGGGAAGACTCTGCGTCAGAGGCAGAGAGGGGGCCAGTGCCGTCTGACAGTTATCAGCTGCCTTCGGAATCAAACATCAGTGAGGTAGAAGAACAGCTGGAGCCTGTTCCCAGTGTGCGCATGCGCAGAGCTGCCAGGAAAAGGGAACAGCTAAGGAACAAGGACCGACTCGGGAGTAAAGCCACAGGTGGACGGTGAATGCCCCCCCCCACAATAGGGAATAAAAGAGGAGCGATAGGGGAGTGGAGTTTGCAGGAGGGAATTAGTCCAGTTCATTAGGGTGAAGATCCATCCCTGACTTCTTGCCAAGGAATTGCTGCTACAGCATGGCGTTTAGAAGATATCAGCCTGGCCACTCTCCAAGCCTGATAAAGGTCTGTAGTTGTGAAATCTCATGAAAGATTGTCGGCCGGGACTTGGCTGGAGAGGAATTCACTATAACCAAAATAAAAGGGGTTTTATCGAGATGATTTTGGGGGAAGATTAGTTCAGAACAGCCACGTGAAATGTGAGGACAAGTCCTAACAGCTTCTTCATTGTGCTTTGAATGGGCATTAACACTCCCCCACACACTGACGAAGTTACCCGGAGAGGTGATGAAACGTCTGCAGCAAAACCACCAAAATCAGAGACCCCCCGGCCTCTGCGGATGGGATTCTTACCACAGGGCCCGTCAAACTTCTTGAAGATGTTCTCCTGCTTGTCGCAAGCGTGTCGGTTCAGGTGGCACTCGCTGCGGTAGTCTTTGCCGTCGCTGCCGCAAACGGTGTTTTCGGGCAGGCCGCGACAAAAGGACATGCAGATGCATTTGGCCGACTGCCCGTCCGTGGACCGTACGCAGGTGCTGCCGAAGCTGCAAACCACCTCTGTGCAGGGATCTTTCGAACCTGAAGAAGAGGGGAAGAAGAGTCAATTCTTTGGGCAGGAGAGAAAACCAGCCGGTTCGGACAGATTCTGGACAACCGGTAGCGGAAATTTTGAGTAGTTGGGAGAACCGGCAAATGCCTCCTCTGGCTGGCCCCAGAATGGGGAAGGAATGGGGATTTTGCAGTATCCTTCCCCTGGAGTGGGGAGGGAACGGAGATTTTGCCGTATCCTTCCCCTGGAGTGGGGAGGGAATGGAGATTTTGCAGTAACCTTCCCCTGGAGTGGGGAGGGATACGGAGATTTTGCAGTATCCTTCCCCTGGAGTGGGGAGGGAATGGGGATTTTGCAGTATCCTTCCCCTGGAGTGGGGAGGGAATGGGGATTTTGCAGTATCCTTCCCCTGGAGTGGGGAGGGAATGGGGATTTTGCAGTATCCTTTCCCTGGAGTGGGGAGGGAATGGAGATTTTGCAGTATCCTTCCCCTGGAGTGGGGAGGGAATGGAGATTTTGCAGTATCCTTCCCCTTGGAGTGGGGAGGGAATGGAGATTTTGCAGTATCCTTCCCCTGGAGTGGGGAGGGAATGGAGATTTTGCAGTATCCTTCCCCTGGAGTGGGGAGGGAATGGGGATTTTGCAGTATCCTTCCCCTGGAGTGGGGAGGGAATGGGAGATTTTGCAGTATCCTTCCCCTGGAGTGGGGAGGGAATGGAGATTTTGCAGTATCCTTCCCCTGGAGTGGGGAGGGAATGGGGATTTTGCAGTATCCTTCCCCTGGAGTGGGGAGGGAATGGAGATTTTGCAGTATCCTTCCCTGGAGTGGGGAGGGAATGGGGATTTTGCAGTATCCTTCCCCCAGATGTGCCAACGAGACGTCTCTAATAAATTGGAACTTTGAGGAAACACAAGCCTCAGAGTTTTATTTCATTGGGGGGTGTTTTTTTGGAACACTGACATGACTACAAGAACAATTTACACCACTCAGGTGACCCTGGGGACACAGATAAATCTCCAAGTGGCCTCAATGACCCTCTAAAAGGATGCAAATGACCAGCTGTCTGCAAGGAATATACCGTATTTTTCAGAGTATAAGCCGCACTCCACTCCCTTAAAAATGAGTGAAAACTTCGGTGCATCTTATAGACCAAATACGTGTCAGGCCTTCAAGCCATCTTTTCTTTTGGACCTTTGGCCTGCCACACTTTCTACTATTCTACTACGCATTTTTCTATTGTGGGAAAACGGGAGCAGGGGAATCACACGGAGTTGGGTGATATGTAGCCATAACAACATTCTTTCTAGAAAACCAAGGTCATCCTTTGTCTCTGCACCCGGCCGGAACTGGATGGGTGGAAGCTGCCAGCGTGGCAGTGGGAGATTGGATCATGTGATGGACTTGTGGGGGGTGGGGGCAAGATCTTGAACTTTCAACTGGGTGGGGAAAACCGGGAACCTTTCAGATCCGGGTTTTCCCAGATGTGCCAATATGGCTCTCTTAATAAATTGGAACTTTGAGCAGTACTTTGCCTCGGACTCGGATTTAATTTTGGATGCTATTTGGAACCCCGACAATACGGGTTTATTTTGGGGCTCCTGAACCCTCCACACATCAATGCCGGGTAATGAAATGTCTGCAAGAAAACTGAGCTCAGGGAGACCCCACAGTCCAGTGGTAGGTTCCGGGCTCTCTTGTAGCATTGATGATGTTACCTAGTTGGGCCGTGAGACGTCAGCAAGCAAACCGCCAAACTCACGAGGAGGACCCCGTACGTTCCACACAAAATATTTGCCACACTAAAAAGCCTCAAGTATTTGACGCACGCCCCCGTAGTATGAAGTTTCCTTTCCATGGAAACTCCGGGCATTGTTTGCCCCATGGATTTCATCAAGCAAAGAGTGAATGAGATTGGAATGGCAACAAGGAGATGGCCTTAATGTGCCATAAGCAAAATGTAATTAGAGAGAGACATTAAGAGGCTGCCGGCTGTTTCTAAGATGGGGGCAGTGTCTTATTTATAAAGGTCCTTTATTTATTTAATTAACCCCCCTCCTTCATTAGACATTTCCCCCCACCCCCCCACAAGCCCATAACCCATTGTTAATTATTTCAAATAAATCAGGATGACACATCCCTCTCTCTCTGTCTCTCTCTTTCTTTCCTTCTCTCTTTCTCTTCCTCTCTCTGTCCCTGCCGCCCTCTCTCTTTCTCTGTTTCTTTCTCTTTCTTTCTCTCTCTCCCCACTTCCTCCCTCTTTCTTTGTTTCTCTTTCTTTCTCTCTCCCCCCCTTTCTCCCTTTCTTTTTGTTTCTCTTTCTTTCTCCCGCTCTCCCTCTTTCTTTTCCTTTTTTCTTTCGCTGTTTCTTTCTCTCTCTCCCCCTTCCTCCCTCTTTCTTTTTCTTTTTTTCTTTCTTTCTCTATCTGTTTCTCACTCTCCCACCCTCTTTCTTTTTCTGCCTCTCTTTCTTTCTGTTTCTTTCTCTTTCTCTTTCTCTCTCCCTTCCTCCCTCTCTCCCGCTTTCTTTTTCTGTTTCTCTTTCTTTCTCTCTCCCTTCCTCCCTCTTTCTTTTTTTGTTTCCCTTTTTCTCTCCCTCCCTCTTTCTTTTTGTTTCTCTTTCTTTTTTTCTCTCTCCCTTCCCCTCTTTCTTTTCTTTTTCTTTTGTTCTCTATCTGTTTCTTTCTCCCTCCCTTCCTCCCTCTTTCTTTTTCTGTTTCTCTTTCTTTATCTGTTTCTTTCTCTCCCCTTCCTCCCTCTCTCTTTCCCTCTCTCTCTGTTTCTCTCTCTCTCTCTCTCTGTGTGTCTCCTCTTCTCCCGAGCTCTCTGCAGGAGTCCAGAAAGCAGAGATTTATCGCTAAAAGCAGGAACTTCTCCATCAGAGAGGGAGGGGGGGAAAGGTCAAGTTAATTTACTTGGAAAAAAGGAGAGAGGGCCGTTTTCATTTGCACAGTTCCTTGCTTTTGTGGGGTATGTGCCTTGCCAGCACGGAGAGTTCATTAGCCTCACTTACGAGGCCTTCTCCGGAAAAATCACCCACTCCGGGTGTAAAGCTGGACTTGGGAAAAATCACAGCCAGCATCTTGTGAGGGTGCGATGAAGAGGTGATTAAGTCAACCAGCCTATTTCTCACCAAGAAGGGCTGATGTTATAATTACTCGGAGGATCACAAAAGGGG
Source organism: Natrix natrix natrix (assembly GCA_029891615.1). NCBI lineage: Eukaryota > Metazoa > Chordata > Lepidosauria > Squamata > Natricidae > Natrix > Natrix natrix. The sequence goes on from JAKRSK010008689.1 coordinate 996,599, forward strand.
AACGTTAGAAACTTAAATGTTCGGTTAGCATATTATTATTTTTCCCTATTTTTGGGTGGGAGGCTAACCCACAACAACAACAAAAATGTTCTTTTGACTCTGAACATTCAAAACTATTTCTAAGATCCTTGCGAAAATAACTTGATGTGCTTCTTGGTTTTGTTAGGGATAATTTTCCATCGGTGATATACTTGACAATTTGGTCACTTGCTTTGTTCACTTACTGATATATTTTGCATCACTTATTTCCCGCCCCCCTTTTTTTTCTCTCTTTCGCTTGTTCATTTTCACTTTTTCTTTTGATAGAGAAAACAAACGATGGAATAACAGAGTCGGAAGGGACCTTGGAGGTCTTCTAGTCCAACCCCCTGCTCAGGCAGGAAACCCTACACCACTTCAGACAAATGGATATCCAATCTCTTCTTTAAAACTTCCAGTGTTGGAGCATTCACAACCTCTGGAGGCAAGTTGTTCTCATTGTCAGGAAATTTCCCCTCAGTTCTAAGTTGCTTCTCTCCCTGATTAGTTTCCACCCGTTGCTTCTTGTTCTACCCTCAGGTGCTTTGGAGAATAGCTTGACTCCCTCATCTTTGTGGCAGCCCCTGAGATATTGGAACACTGCTATCATGTCTCCCCTAGTCCTTCTTTTCATTCAACTAGACTTACCCAGTTCCTGCAACTGTTCTTCATATGTTTTAGTCTCCAGTCCCCTAATCCTCTTTGTTGCTCTTCTCTGCACTCTTTCTAGAGTCTCCACATCTTTTCTACATCGTGGCGACCAGAACTGAATGCAGTATTCCAAGTGTGGCCTTACCAAGGCCTTATAAAGTGGTATTAACACTTCACGTGATCTTGATTCTATCCCTCTGTTGATGCAGCCTAGAACTGTGTTGGCTTTTTTGGCAGCTGCTGCACACGGCTGGCTCCTATTTAAATGGTTGTCCACTAGGACTCCAAGATCCCTCTCACAGTTACTACTATTGAGCAAGGTACCACCTATACTGTACCTGTGCATTTCGTTTTTCTTGCCTAAATGTAGAACCTTACTCTTTTCACCATTGAATTTCATTTTGTTAGATAGTGCCCAATGTTCAAGTTTGTCAAGATCCTTCTGTATCTTAAGCCTGTCTTCTGGAGTGTTGGCTATTCCTGCCAGCTTGGTGTCATCTGCAAATTTGATGAGTTCCCCATTTATTCCCTCATCCAAATCATTGATGTAGATGTTGAAGAGTACTGGGCCTAAAACAGAGCCTTGGGGTACTCCACTGCATACTTCCCTCCATGTAGATGCAGTTCCATTGAGGACTACATGTTGAGTGCGGTTGGTCAGCCAGTTACGAATCCATCTGGTGGTGATGCTGTCTAACCCACATTCTTCTACTTTATCTAGTAGTAAATTATGGTCTACTTTATCAAACGCCTTACTGATTACTCATTTAGCAGATCAAATGCAAAATGATCAAATACAACAGGAGGACAAGGAAACATGTACCAATAATGACTTATTTTTGGCCAACAATAAATCCAAGAAAGTGACTTCATTCTGGCAGTTTAGAATTTGATCTACACAGAAGAAGAAGGAGAAGGAGAAGAAGAGGAAGAAGAAGAGGAAGAAGAAGAGAACTTTGAGATCCGAGGTGGAATGGATGAAATGTAGAGACTGGCCATACTAAGGGGAGGATGGGGGAGGAGGAGGAGAAGAGGAGGAAAGAAGGAAAAGAAAGATGGAGAGGAGGAAGACAGAGAGAAAGAAAAAGAAAGAGGAGGAGGAGAGAAGAAGAGGAGAGAAGAGGAGGAGGAGAAGGAAAGAAAAGAAGGAGAGGAGGGAGAGAAAGAAAGAGGAGAAGAAGTCAAAGGAAGGAGGAGGAAGAAAAGGAGGAGGAGGAAGAGGAGGAAGAAGAAGAGAAAGAAGAAAAAGGAGAAGAAGGAGAAGGAGGAGAATCAAGGAGGAGGAGGAGGAGGAGGAGGAGGAGGAGGAGGAGGAGGAGGAGGAGGAGAAGAAGAAGAAGAAGAAGAAGAAGAAGAAGAAGAAGAAGAAGAAGAAGAAGAAGAAGAAGAAGAAGAAGAAGAAGAAGAAGAACAACAACAACAACAACAACAACAACAACAACAACAACAACAACTTTGAGATCCGAGGTGGAATGGATGAAATGTTGAGACCGTCCACACTTAGGGGAGGACAGGGGAGGAGGAGGAGAAAAGAAGGAAAAGAAAGATGGAGAGGAGGAAGAAGGAGAGAAAGAAAAAGAAAGAGGAGGAGGAGAGAAGAAGAGGAGTAGAGAAGAGGAGGAGGAGAAGGAAAGAAAAGAAAGAGAGGAAGAGGGAGAGAAAGAAAAGGAGGAAGAGAAGAATACAAAGGGAGGAGGAGGAAGAAGAGGAGTAGGAGGAAGAGGAGGAAGAAGAAGAGAAAGAAGGAGGAGAATCAAGGAGGAGGAGGAGGGAGGAGGAGGAGGAGGAGGAGGAGGAGAAGGAGAAGAAGAAGAAGAAGAAGAAGAAGAAGAAGAAGAAGAAGAAGAAGAAGAAGAAGAAGAAGAAGAAGAAGAAGAAGAAGAAGAAGAAGAGAACTTTGAGATCCGAGGTGGAATGGATGAAATGTCGAGACCGGCCACACTAAGGGGAGGACTGGGGGGGGGGAGGAGGAGAAGAGGAGGAAAGAAGGAAAAAAAGATGGAGAGGAGGAAGAAGGAGAGAAAGAAAAAGAAAGAGGAGGAGGAGAGAAAAAGAGGAGGAGAGAAGAGGAGGAGGAGAAGGAAAGAAAAGAAGGAGAGGAGGAGGGAGAGAAAGAAAAGGAGGAGGAGGAGAAGACAAAGGAAGGAGGAGGAAGAAGAGGAGGAAGAAGAGAAAGAAAAAGAAGGAGGCGAAGAAGGAGGAGGAGAATTGAGGAGGAGGAGGAGGAGGAGGAGAAGAAGAAGAAGAAGAAGAAGAAGAAGAAGAAGAAGAAGAAGAAGAAGAAGAAGAAGAAGAAGAAGAAGAAGAAGAAGAAGAAGAAGAAGAACAACAACAACAACAACAACAACAACAACCACAACAACAACAACTTTGAGATCCGAGGTGGGATGGATGAAATGTCGAGACCGGCCACACTTACCACAAGCTCCTTTACTCATGACTTTAATGCGACGCTGCTGGTGGCACTGAGCTTTCTCCAGCTCACATTCGTTGCTGTAGGTCGAGTAATCGGAACCGCAGACTGGAGCCACCACTGAAGGGCAGGCGGCCTTCTTACAAACGCATATGCCTTGGGAGGAGTCTGTGGGGTTCTTCTCGCAGACGGCCCCGAAGCCACACAGCATCCCTCGACAAACTGCAGGTGGAAAGGAAAATAAAGAGTTACCCTCTGCATGGGCGGAAGGATTTTTTTAAAAAAAAAAACAGGCTGAGGTTTCTAGTCCATATGAAGCAGGAATTAGCACCATGGAAACAAAATGGGATGCAGTAACTTTGCTCTGATGTCCAGAAGAGGCGGTGTTGACCTCAATGAATTCAGCCCGGGTCACACAACTTGGCATTTATAATTCATTTATGTCTTTCTAGATTCCCCTCCCATCTAGGTGCTAGTCGTTCCCGACTCTAGGGGGCGGTGCTCATCTCCGTTTCAAAGCCGAAGAGCCAGCGCTGTCCGAAGACGTCTCCGTGGTCATGTGGCCGGCATGACTCAACTCCCGAAGGCGCACGGAACGCCGTTCCCTTCCCACCAAAGGTGGTCCCTATTTTCCTACTTGCATTTTTTACCTGCTTTCGAACTGCTAGGTTGGCAGAAGCTGGGACAAGTCACGGGAGCTCACTCGGTTACGTGGCGCGCGGGATTCGAACCGCCGAACGGCCGACCTTTCTGATCAACAAGCTCAGCGTCTTAGCCGCGGAGGATCCAAAATGTTATGCTTGGCTATATTGGAGGAGTTAGTCGAAGGAGACGCATTCCCCAGGTAGAGCTAGTGTACAATCCAGTGTAATGTGTGAATTCATCACCTGGATTCACAGCGTAATAAGGCCTAAGCCTTATAACGTAGTCTGTCTTGAGAACAGAGCCTGTCTCCCCAAATCAGTGCTTTCCCCACAGCCCTTTTGGCCAGAGACTGGATGAATTGATGAGGAAGGAAGGAAGGAAGGAAGGAAGACATGTAATGAAGTCATAAATCTGATTTCCCCAAAGAGGGAGGGAGGGAGGAGGGCCATTTGCCCAGCCTGTAGCCTCCCAGATCTCCTTCCTCCTCCCCTCCCCATGCACCAAAATGATCAATGGTATATAATTCCCAGCAACCCCCTAAGACAGGAGAGGTGAGGGATGCTGGGAGCTGTAGTTCAACCGTAAGGGCAGAGCCAGCTCCAATGAAAAAAAACTTTCATACAAATCATTTTACCTACACAACCTGGTCATAATTCTATCCAGGATGCTGTGAGATCCCTCTCCTTCCCTCTCCCTCTCCCTCTCTCACTCATTCTCTCTGTTTCTCTCTCTCCTCTCCTTCCTCCCTCTCTCCTCTTTCTGTCTGTTTCTCTTTCTCTTCCTCTCTCTCTTCCTCCCTCCCGCTCTGTTTTTTTCTTTCTCTCTCCACTCCCTCCCTCTTTCTTCTTTCTTTCTTTCTTTCTTTCTTTCTTTCTTTCTTTCTTTCTTTCTTCTTTCTTTCTTTCTTTCTTTCTCTTCCTCTCTCCCTTCCTCTCGCTCTTCTTCTCTGTTTCTCTTTCTGTGTTTCTCTCCCTCTTTCACCCTCCCTCCCTCTACTCTCTCTCTCTCTCACTTTCCCTCCTCTCTATAAGTTTTTCTTTCTTTTCCTCTCTCTCTCCCTTCCTCCCCCTCCCTCTCTTTCTTTCTCTTGGTTTCTCTTTCTCTCCCTCTCTCCCTTCATTCCTACGTCTCTCTCCCCCTTTCTTTCTTTCTTTCTCTCTGTTTCTCTTTCTCTCTCCCTCCCTCCCTCTTTTTTCTGTTTCTTTCTCTCTCTTATTTCCTCCCCTTCTCCCTCTTTCTTTGTTTCTCCTTCCTCTCTTTGTTTCTCCCTTCCTCCTCCTCTCTCACCCTTCCCCCTCTCTTTCTTTCTGTTTCTTTCTTTTGCTCTTCCTTCCTCTTTTCTCTCTGTGTTTCTCTCCCTCTCTCTTCTCTCTCTCATACACACTTTCCTCCCCCTCTGTTTTTCTTTCTTTCTCTTCCTCTCTCCACCTTTCTCCCCTTCTTTCTCTCTCTTTCTCTTCCTCTCCCTTCCTTCTTACCTCTCTCTCCCCCTTTTTTCTGTCTTTCTTTTTTCTCTCTCTCCCCCTTCCCCCTCTTTCTTTCTGTTTCTTTCTTTTCTCTTCCTCTCTCCCTTCCTCTTTTTTCTCTCTGTGTTTCTCTTCCTCTCTTCTTCTCTCTCTCTCTCTCACACACTTTCCTCCCTCTCTGTTTTTCTTTCTTTCTCTTCCTCTCTCCCCCTTCCACCCTTCTCTTTCTCTCTCTTTCTCTTCCTCTCCCTTCCTTCCTACCTCTCTCTCTCCCTTTTTTCTATCTCTCTTTTCTCTCTCTCCCTTCTTCCCTCTTTCTTTCTGTTTCTGTTTCTCTTCCTCCCTCTTTCTCTATTTCTCCTTTCTCTTTCTCTCTCCCTGCCTCCTCTCTCTCTCTCTCTCTCTCTCTCTGTTTCTCTTCCTCTCTCTTCTCCCCCCCCTCTCTTTCTCTGTGTGTGTATGCACAGACTTGTTTGTTCCCTAATAACAGATGCCACATTCTCTTGATCATGTAATCAGCCAAGCTGGCATAGAGTACTTTCCCATTTACATTGCAAATGAAGCAGAGGTGACACTGTTCTTTTTTTAAAAGCTGGAGGGCGGGGTTGGGGGGGGGGGCGAGAGAGAGAAGGAAATCCAGGTAAGGCAAATCTAAAAAAAAAAAAAAAAAGCACCGCACAGACCCACCATCTCAAAATAGCAGCCAGCCAAGCTATCCAGGGCATGGATTTTGCTTAGATCTTTCCCGGATGCAGGGTACCCAATTTATATTCAGTCGCGCAAAGCCTTAGGCGAGACGCCTGTACCTGTTTGATCTCGTACTTTCCTGCCACGAAACCCCATCCCTAAAACTCCTGCCTAGCTTCAGCGCCACTGTTCACACTTCATTCAGCACCGTTTCCACACCTTTTAAAATTTGCGTGCTTCTTCCCCCTGCGCTGAGTCAGGGGAAAAAAAGGTGTCGGGAATAGAACCTGCTTTATATAACTCAAGCTATTCCTCCCCATATATTTTCCACCCGGCACCGGATCACAAGGTGTTTCCCATCAACGGCACCTTTTTTTTTGAGCTCTAGGTGCAGAGGAACTGAGTTGGAAGGGACCTTGGAGGGCATCTAGCCCAACCCCATCCCCCTACCCGCCCAAGCAGGAGATCCTACACCAGTGATGGCGAACCTATGGCACTTTGGGGCACGCAAGGCACTGCCCTGTCAGCTGGCCAGCGCGCATGCGTGTGCTGTCCAGCTGAGTTCACCCTTTTTTAAAGACATTTTTCGCCCTCCCCAGGCTCCAGAGGCTTTATAGGAGCCTGGGGAGGGCGAAAAGAGCCTCCCTCCCCCAAAGGCCCTCCGGAGGCTTCATGAGCTTCCCTGAAGCTTCCGGAGCTCAAAAAACCGGCCATACGGGCAAACCGTGACTTCCAGTTTGCTCGGAGGGTCGTTTTGAGCACTCCGAAGGCTTCAGGGAAGTCTCTTGAAGGGCCCTGAAGTCTTCGGAGCTGCTCAAAATCACTTCCGGTTTGCTTGGAGGGTTGTTTTGAGTGCTCCGAAGGCTTCAGGGTCTCTGACGCCTCCGGAGGGCATCCGGGGGATGGGGGAGGCTGTTTTCGCCCTCCCCAGGCTCCTATAAAGCCTTGGGGAGGGCAAAAAAAGCAGGTAGAAATGGGGGGGAGCGCCTGTAGTGCGCGCATGAGCACTGGGGGGGGGTCATGCATTGCATTATGGGTGTGGCACATGCCGCCCACGACCCCCCTGCGCTCCCCCCACTTATGGCACGCGAGCCAAAAAAGGTTCGCCATCGCTGTCCTACACCATTTCTGACAAATGGCAGCCTCTTACTGAAAGCTTCCAGGGATGAAGCTCCCACAACTTCTGGCTAACGGAAGAATAACAGAGTTGGAAGGGACCTTGGAGGTCATCTAGTCCAACCCCACCCCCCACCCGCCCAAGGAGGAGACTTTACACCATTTCTGACAGAGGGCAGCCTCTTCTTGAAAGCTTCCAGGGATGAAGCTCCCACAACTTCTGCCTAACAGAAGAATAACAGAGTTGGAAGCGACCTTGGAGGTCATCTAGTCCAACCCCACCCCCCACCCGCCCAAGGAGGAGACTTTACACCATTTCTGACAGAGGGCAGCCTCTTCTTGAAAGCTTCCAGGGATGAAGCTCCCACAACTTCTGGCTAACGGAAGAATAACAGAGTTGGAAGGGACCTTGGAGGTCATCTAGTCCAACCCCACCCCCCACCCGCCCAAGGAGGAGACTTTACACCATTTCTGACAGAGGGCAGCCTCTTCTTGAAAGCTTCCAGGGATGAAGCTCCCACAACTTCTGCCTAACAGAAGAATAACAGAGTTGGAAGGGACCTTGGAGGTCATCTAGTCCAACCCCCCCACCCGCCCAAGGAGGAGACTTTACACCATTTCTGACAGAGGGCAGCCTCTTCTTGAAAGCTTCCAGGGATGAAGCTCCCACAACTTCTGGCTAACAGAAGAATAACAGAGTTGGAAGGGACCTTGGAGGTCATCTAGTCCAACCCCACCCCCCGACCCGCCCAAGGAGGAGACTTTACACCATTTCTGACAGAGGGCAGCCTCTTCTTGAAAGCTTCCAGGGATGAAGCTCCCACAACTTCTGGCTAACAGAAGAATAACAGAATAACAGAGTTGGAAGGGACTTTGGAGGTCATCTAGTCCAACCCCCCCCTGCCCAAGCAGGAGATCCTACACTGTTTCTGACAAATGCAGTCCAGTCTCCTTGTCTTCTTTCTTTTGGTATAAAGTTTTGTATTTTTCCCATAACAAATCTTATAACTTTAATCAAACAGTGTGTCATCTGAGTACAATTTATTGTGCCATCATATTTAACATTTACTATCCTTTTTAATATATTTTTATCTTTCCATTTACCTTTACCTTTCAATTACTTTTCAATTCAACTCCTCCCCCTATAAATCTTCCCAATTTATTTCATCTTATATCCCTTTTTACCTCTATTCATTTTCTATCCAATGATAAAATCGCCCCATATATTATAACATTCTGATGCTTCCTTCCCTTTAATTGCCAGTGTTAATCTATTCATTTCGGCACAATCTTTTTTTAAAATCCCTCGGAAGGGATTTTTTTCCATTTTCGTTTAGAGAGGGCTGTAAAGCAGCATATAAGTCTAAGTGCTATTGCTATGTATCTCCCTCCCTCCCTCCCTCCCAGTGGTTAGAATGCAGTATTGCAGTCTAATTCTGCCCGTTGCTAGCAGTTCAATCCTGACCAACTGTCTCAAGGTTGACTCAGCCTTCCATCCTTCCGAGGTGGGTAAAATGAGGACCCAGATTGTTGGGGGCAAGAGGCTGACTCCGTAAACCACTTAGAGAGAGCTATTAAAGCTCTATAAAGTGGTATATAAGTCTATTGTACCTTCCTTCCTTCCTTCCCTCCCTCCCAGTGATTAGACTGCAGTATTGCAGTCTAATTCTGCCCGTTGCCAGCAGTTCGATCCTGACCGACTGGCTCCAGGTCAACTCAGTCTTCCGAGGTGGGCAAAATGAGGACCCAGATTGTGAGAGGGTGGGGGGACTCTGTAAACCGCTTAGAGAAGGCTTTAAAGCACTATAAAGTGGTATATAAATCTAAGGGCTACTGCTATGGCTACACCGATGGCTGAATTCAGCATGGAAGCATGGATTGAAGAACTTAAGGAAGGATGGGGGGGGAAATAAATAAATAAAGCCAAGCTGGACGATCTCACCATTAGCTGTTATTGCTAATTTTACCATCTGCGTGAGAGGTGATGTTTTTTCCTTTTTTTTTCTTTTTTCACATGGTTCCCACTTGGTTTGACCCGTCACTTAGATATCACCGTTAAAGCGCCTTGCAAATCTGGGTGGGTGGGTGGGAAGGCATATATTTCCCCTCCTCCAGAAGGATTCCGTGTGGGTGGGTCGCAAGAGAGAGCACGATTCGAAGACCCCCCCCTCCTCTCGTTCGAGTTTTCTTTTCTTTCTTTCTTTCTTTTTTTGCATTCTTCCCAAGTTACTGATTTGATTAGAAACGATTAGCATATCGTGTAGGGGATTTTACATTTCGGTAGACACGGCACAGATACTTGGGGAGAAGGGAGGGAAGGAGAGATTGCCGTATAGAATATCGGTGGAAAAACAATTTTTTTTTAAAAAAAAGAAAAAGTATGAAAAATCATAAAGGGGAAAGGGGAAGAAAAAAAAACACAGAAGCATTGCCAGCGGTTCATTTACACTTCAATACACGGATATTTGGCTCCAGCTGCCTGGAGAATTTAAGCTCATATGCATGGCAACAATGCACTACTAAGAGACTAATATTGTCAAATAAAAAAAAAAAAACGAACTCTCTTTCTCTTCTGCCCAATATCTAAAAGCAATTTATCATTTTTATGAAGCTCTGCAGACCGGCTCTTTCTGTGTTTTTCGTTAAAGAAGCGGGGGGGGGGGGGGGAGAGAAACCTTAGCAGACAAATTCCTCCCCCCACCCCACAAAAGGGAGAGAAGAGATGGGAAGGAGAGAAGGAAAGCGATGAGCATTTAAAAATGCAGAGAGTTGGTTGTGATTTTTTCCCCTTCCTTCCTTCTTCCTCCTCCTCCTCCTCAAACTCCACTCCTTTCAAGCACTGATGATGTTACCTAGTTGGGTAATGCGACGTCTAAAAGAAAACAACCAAGCTCAGAGAGCATCAAGGACCCCACAGTCCTTCTTTCCATAAACCCCACTCCCTTCTAGCACTGATGATGTTACCTAGTTGGGTAATGAAACGTCTGCAAGAAAAAAAATCAAGACTCCAATTGCGTCTCTCTTTATAACCACTCCTTCACACTGAGATGTTACCTGTTGGTAATGAACGCTGCAAGAAAAAAAAATCAAGGACTCCACATTCGTCGTCCTCCTCCTCTTTCTATAAACCCCACTCCCTTCTAGCACTGATGATGTTACCTAGTTGGGTAATGAAACGTCTGCAAGAAAACGTACTCTTAAAACTGCAAATATTCTCTTCTATTGATATTAGGAATAATCTCAGGAAAGGTCTGGGCCATCTAACATGCATTCCTCCTCCCCCCCCCCTTCCATTCCTCCTCCTCGGCCCCATTTTTCAAGACTTCAGCTGAAATTGTAGCACATTAGTGAACTGTCAGTCAAAGAGACAGAAGGAGCTTCTCCCTGCGGGAGAAAAAAAAAAAGCTCCAGTTTGCCCGAGATGTGTTTGAAGGAGATGTCTTCCTTCCCATTTCTCCAGGAACGGACAATCAAATATTAGGCCTGCCAGCTCAAGAGTGGGAGCAGTTGGCTTTGCAAATTATTTCCTGGTTTAGCCCCTGAATCTTTTACATGAAGGGGTGGGATCAGATCGTGGGGAGCAACTGTTCTGGCCTGCTAGCAGCCGGAGGAAATGGCAGTAGATTCGAACAGTGAGGAGGTTGGGGAGGAAGATGGGCCAGTCCTGGAGTCTGGGGAAGGCTCTGATGAGGGCTCTGTGTCGGAGGCAGAGAGGGGGCCAGGGCCGTCTGACAGTTATCAGCTGCCTTCAGAGTCAGACAGCAGTGAGGCAGAAGAACAGCTGGAGCCTGTTCCCAGTGTGAGTTGCCAGACGAAGGGAACAGCTAAAGAACAGGGGCCGACTTGGGAGAAAGGCCACAGGTGGGCAATGAATGGCCCCTCCCAGAGGAGATAAAAGGGGAGCGAAAGGGGAGTGGAGCTTGCAGGAGACAATTAGTTCGCTTCATTGGTTCGTGACTCTCCGACACACCTTGCCAAGTTTTGCAGAGATCGGCCTGGCAGCTCTCCAAGCCAGATAATGTCTGTGACTGTAAATCCTCCCTTGAAAGGCTTTACTGGATGTGGGTGAGCAGAATTCACAGTCAATGAATAAAAGGGTTTTTGTGGGAAGGAGGAGTTTGCTTCAGGCTCTTGGGAAGCCTGGGTCAGAAAAGCAGGAGTTGGACTAGATGTCCTCCAAGGTCCCTTCCAACTCTGTTTACTGACCAGTGAATCTTCCTAACTGCAGAAGTTATTCATTCGTTCACTCCTGCATTCTTGCCAAGTATTGCGGCGTGAGTGTGAAAGATGTCGGCCTGGCCACTCTCCAAGCCTGATAAAGGTCGGTAAGTGTGAACGATCTCGAGAGACTGTTGGAGAGGGAAGATTTGGCTGGAGAGGAATTCACCGTCAATTAAATAAAAGGGGTTTATCAGAACGAGGACTCGGCTTCGTGCTGCTGGGGAAGCCTAGGACAGAACATCAACTGTTTTCACCAAGCATATTTCCAGCGGCTGCTAGAAAGCGCCCCCCTCAACTCCCCCCAAGTGCTCACTCTTGGCTTTACGAGGTTGCTTCTCCAAATTCAGCACCTTGGACAGGGCCACGCCGCTGAATTTAGCAGCTCCTTTAATTTCCCAAGATGCCCTCAGCCGCACTAGGCAGCATGGTGGGAAATTAAAAGCAGGGATGAGATACAGCCCTCCAGGACTGCGGGGGCGTGGGGTGTGGAGAAACTCTGCAGAGAAATTCGACAGCGCTCAGTTTTGGGAAAGGGATGGAAGGAAGGCACCTCTGATTCGGAAGCCGTCCCATGTTCCCGACTCTTGGGAGCTATTTCGAATTGAGAATAATAAGAATTGGAAGGGACCTTGAAGGCCTTCTAGCCCAACCCCCTGCTTAGGCAGGAAACCCTACACCACGTCAGACAAATGGATATCCAATATCTTCTTAAAAACATCCAGTGTTGGAGCATTCACAACTTCTGGAGGCAAGTTGTTCCCCTGATTAATTGTTCTAACTGTCAGGAAATTCCTCCTTGGTTCTAAGCTGCTTCTCTCCTTGGTTAGTTTCCATCCATTGCTTCTTGTCCTTCCCTCAGGTGCCTTGGAAAATAGCTTGACTCCCTCTTCTTTGGGGCAGCCCCTGAGATATTGGAACATTGCTATCATGTCTCCCCTAGTCCTTCTTTTCATCAGACTAGGCATACCCAGACTGCCTCTGTCTCTCTCCCTCACTCCCTCCCTCCCTCTCTCTCACTATAAATGGAGTTCCTATGTGCATTAAACCTTCTTCCAATAATGCCTGATGCTTTTCTCGGCTTCAACTCTGAAGAATTTCCCCAGTTCCCAGCCTGTCTTGGTTTATTAACTGCAAGCTCAGCCCACGGGAGAAGAAGAGAAAACGGAGAGCAAGCTTGATGTGTTGTGTGCCACTTCTAGATAATTGCTTTTGAAAGGCTGGCCAGAGCAATCCAGAGGTAGAATGGCATATGCTCTTCACAGTCTTGAGTGCTGTAGACCAGGAATGGAGGCTCAGGAACAAGATCGATAGCCACACGAAAAGAGTTTCACCCAATCCAGAAAGTCCTATGATCCATGCTACATTCATTTCTGGGCTGAGAGACGTCACCCCACCCTGACCATCTGGTTCTCCTGGCAATGTATATTTTGTCTCGAGATTAGTATTTTTCAACCTTGGCAACTTTAAGACAACTGGACTTCAACTTTTGCCAGCTGGGGAATTCTGGGATTTGAAGTCCACATACTTCCTGTTGAATGTTAGAAGGAACTTCCTAAAGGTTCACAATTTGAGAAGTTAGGATTTGAGAAGTTAGGATTCCTCTAGGGTAGGGTAGGGTAGAATAGAAGTTGGAATACGGTAGAGTAAGTAGAATAGAAGATAGGAAAGGGTAGGCTAGGGTACGGTATGGTAGTGTAGAATAGAATAGAAGGTAGGGTAGGGTAGGTAGAGTAGAGTAGAATAGAAGGTAGGGTAGGGTAGGGTAGGTAGAGTAGTGTAGAATAGAAGGTAGGGTAGGGTACAGTACGGAATGGTAGGATACAGTAGAGTAGAATAGAAGGTAGGGTAGGGTAGGGTAGGTAGAGTAGAGTAGAGTAGAATAGAAGGTAGAGTAGGGTAGGGTAGGTAGAGTAGAGTAGAATAGAAGGTAGGGTAGGGTACAGTACGGAATGGTAGGATACAGTAGAGTAGAATAGAAGGTAGGGTAGGGTAGGTAGAGTAGAGTAGAATAGAAGGTAGGGTAGGGTACAGTACGGAATGGTAGGATACAGTAGAGTAGAATAGAAGGTAGGGTAGGGTAGGTAGAGTAGAGTAGAATAGAAGGTAGGGTAGGGTACAGTATGGAATGGTAGGATACAGTAGAGTAGAATAGAAGATAGGAAATGGTAGGGTAGCGTAGGGTAGTGTAGAATAGAAGGTAAGGTAGGGTAAGGTAGAGTAAAATAGAAGATAGGGTAGGGTAGAGTAAAATAGAAGGTAGGGTAGGGTAGGGTAGGGTAGGGTAGGTAGAGTAGAGTAGAATAGAAGGTAGGGTAGGGTACAGTACGGAATGGTAGGATACAGTAGAGTAGAATAGAAGGTAGGGTAGGGTAGGGTAGGAAGAGTAGAGTAGAATAGAAGGTAGGGTAGGGTAGGTAGAGTAGAGTAGAATAGAAGGTAGGGTAGGGTACAGTATGGAATGGTAGGATACAGTAGAGTAGAATAGAAGATAGGAAATGGTAGGGTAGCTTAGGGTAGTGTAGAATAGAAGGTAAGGTAGGGTAAGGTAGAGTAAAATAGAAGATAGGGTAGGGTAGAGTAAAATAGAAGGTATGGTAGGGTAGGGTAGGGTAGGGTAGGGTAGAGTAGAGTAGAATAGAATAGAATAAGAAATCAGAAATGAATAGAATAGAATGGAACAGAATTGAATAGAATTAGAATAACAGAGTTGGAAGGGACCCTAGAGGTCTTCTAATCCGGCCCCCTGCTCAAGCCAGAAACCCTACACCATTTCAGACCAATGCTTGTCCAATCTCTTCTTAAAAACTTCCACTGTTGCAACATCCACCACACCTGGAGGCAAGTTCCCAATTAGTCTAGGATTCTTTCAAAGCTCTATCGGATATTCTTCGGCCACAGACGAAATAAACAGAGCGACCCTGCGTAGAGTTAAAATGCATTCCAAGGGACTTTCCCATCGGAGAGAAACGAGGAGAACCAGCAGCAAAGGGAGCCCACTCTAAGTTCGGATCCTCTCACTTTCTCCATTACTTTCTCAATGGGAGCCTACTTTGTCTGTCTGCGCCGGTGTCACTTGGAGCCGTTCGCTTTTGTCATAAAGATCATTTTAACCCTCCCTCGTTCACCCTGCGAGGTCCATGGCCTGGCGAACCATTTAGTACGTCTCCAACAGGGCCTGCGCACCTCCGCCTCCCTTCCCCCCCGGCAGAGCCACGCGGGCGGGCGGGACACAGCTGGGTTGGAAGGCAATGAAAAATGTATGAACGCCAAGCGGGTGACATACGCTTGAGTTACTTCCTTGCTCTTCCTCCACCCTATTTACACATTCCGACATCGCTCCGCGGAACCTCAGCAGGGACCCGGGCAAAATCCCCAGTGTTGAAGGCCATCAGCCCTACGGGAATGACATTCTCCGGGCATCCATCCTACGTCAACTTCAGACCCACCTGAGATCTGTTCCACCCTAGTTCTTTTAATTCTGAGATCTGTTCTGTTCACCTGGGATCTGTTCATCCGCTAGTTACAGGGATGGCTAACCTTTATTGTCGTCGCGGGCCGAAAGGGCCCGGGTGCCCGCACCATAATGCAATGCGTGCGCGACACTCATCCCCCGCCCGGGCCCCCTGCGCATGGACATATAAACCCCCGCATTCCCACACCCCCTGCACATCCATGCGTGACCCCACCTGCTCCCCCCGCCCTTGCGCATGTGTGCGTGGTCCCGCGCTCAATTTTGGGCCTAGTAGAACTCCCTGCAGCCTCCTGGGAGTAAAAATGGGCTAGGGTGGCATTGCGCCCTCCCTGTGCCCTGTTTTGGGCCTAGTAGGCCTCCCTACAGCCTCCTGGTGGGAAAAATGGGAAACAGTGGCACGGCGCAAAAATGGGCTGCAGGGAAGGGAGCGCTGCGGGACAGAAGAAGGAAAGCAATTGTGAGAAGCTGCGTAGTAAATCTATTTGTGTCTTCAATGTAATTTATGCTTCTTAATAAATTGTGTTCTCAATCAGGATAGTTACAGATGGGAGGGGGTTTGAAATAAACAACCAACAGAGTGGTGGTCTTCCTTCTTCTTCTTCTTCTTCTTCTTCTTCTTCTTCTTCTTCTTCTTCTTCTTCTTCTTCTTCTTCTTCTTCTTCTTCTTCTTCTTCTTCTTCTTCTTCTTCTCCTCCTCCTCCTCCTCCTCCTCCTCCTCCTCCTCCTCCTCCTCCTCCTCCTCCTTTTTCTTCTCCTGTCCTTTTCTTTCTCTCCTTCCTCCTCTCCTTCTTTTCTCCCTTCTCTCCACTTTTCTCCTCCTCCTCTCTTCTTTTCTTTCTCTCCTCTTCTTCCTCCTCTCCTTTCTTTTCCTTCTTGCCTCCTCTTCTCCTCCTCCTCTTTTTCTCCCCTCCCCCTCCTATACTTTCTCCTGCTGTTCTTCCTTTTCCTTCTCCTCCTCTTCTTCCCCCTGCTGTTCTTTCTTTTCCTCCTCCTCTTCTTCCTCTTTCCTCTCTTCCTCCTCCTCTCCTTCCTCCTGCTGTTCTTTCTTTTCCTCCTCCTCCTCTTTTTCCTCTTTCCTCTCCTCCTCTCCTTCCCCCTACTGTTCTTTTTTCTTTTCCTCCTCCTCTTCTTCCTCTTTCCTCTCCTCCTCCTCCTTCCCCTCCTCCTCTCCTTCCTCCTGCTGGTCTTTCTTTTCCTCCGCCTCCTCTTTTTCCTCTTTCCTCTCCTCCTCCTTCCCCTCCTCCTCTCCTTCTTCCTGCTGTCCTTCCTTTTCCTCCTCCTCTTCCTCTTTCCTCTCCTCCTCCTCGTCCTTCTCGATGTCAGATTTTAATTCGACAACCCTGGATATTCTGAAAGGGGCAGCGGAGGATCAAAATGTTCTGTTTCCAAACACACCAAGGGGAAGAGGTTTCCCGGGGCCGTCTTGTCAAAGAAAGGGCCAGGAAGGCGGAGTCCTCACCCGGCGTTTTTCTCTTCTATTTGAGAGCGAGGCTCCATCGCTGGCAAAAGGTGTCGATTATGGGCCATTTATACCTTTCCGGATCAGCCGGGTCTAATTATTTGAGCAAACAACGATAGATCCCGCTCAACTAGCCTTGGACAAAAAAAGAGAGGAACAAAAGAAGCGCTTCTCTTTTTTCTTTTCTTTTTTTTCCTGGGAAGTAATTGATTTAATTGGATTCCGAGCCCAAAGGCTAGAAGCTGCCTTTAAAAAAAAAAACCAACAACCCTTGACTCCACTTCACTCGTTCATTACTATCTCTTGAAGTGGCTCCCTGCTGTGTAAAGAAAAAGCCATCGGGTCTACCTTGCCATTTCGGATGTTTTGCTTCTCCATCCGAAGAAGAGAGAAAAGGCGAGCTTAA
Source organism: Natrix natrix natrix (assembly GCA_029891615.1). Lineage (NCBI taxonomy): Eukaryota > Metazoa > Chordata > Lepidosauria > Squamata > Natricidae > Natrix > Natrix natrix. Next base: position 1,013,153 of record JAKRSK010008689.1, read on the forward strand.
AAAAGATGTGGAGACTCTAGAAAGAGTGCAGAGAAGAGCAACGAAGAGGATTAGGGGACTGGAGGCTAAAACATATGAAGGAAAACAGGTGCAGGAATGGGTATGTTTAGCTTAAGAGAAAGAAGGACTAGGGGAGGACATGCTAGCAGTGTTCCATTATCTCAGGGGTTGCCCCAAGAGAGGGAGTCAAGCTATTTCTCCAAAGCACCTGAGGGCAGAACAAGAAGCAAATGGGTGGAAAAACTAATCAAGGAGAGAAGAACCTAGAACTGAGGAGAAATTTTGACTGTGGGTAGAACAATGAATAGTGGAACAGAAGTTGCCTCCAGAAGTTGTGAATGCCCCAAACACTGGAAGTCTTTAAGAAGATTATTTATTTATTTATTTTATTTTTACATTTCTAAACCGCCCCCTCTCCCAAAAAGGGACTCGCTGGATAACCCTTTGTCTGAAGTGGTGTAGGGTTTCCTGCCTGAGCAGGGGGTTGGACTAGAAGGCCTCCAAGGTCCCTTCCAACTCTACTATTGTATTGTATTGTATTATTATAAAAATATAAAATATATTCAAAATACAAAATATTGTCAACAATAAATCTCCCGAGCTTGGCTCAAATCACGCAGCAGACCCCTTGTCCCGAATAAAAAGCCCTTTTGACGAAGCGAGGGTGAATTCCTCTCATTTACATCCAGCCAAGTCCCGGCAAACGGTCTTTCAAGGGCGAATTGACAACCACAGACCTTATCAGGCTTGGAGAGCTGCCAGGCCGATATCTTCCAAACGCAACTGCTGTAGCAGCAATTCCTTGGCAAGAAATCCGGAACAGATCTTCACCCAAATGAATTGAACTAATGGCCTCCTGCAAACTCCACTCCCCTTTCGCTCCTCTTTTAATTCCCTGTGGGAGGGACCGTTCCCCGTCCATCTGTGCCTTTACTCCCGAGTTGACCCTTGTTTCTTAGCTGTTCTCTTCTCCTGGCAGCTCTGAGCATGCGCACACTGGGAACAGGCTCCAGCTGTTCCTCTGCCTCACTGATTTCTGACTCTAAAGGCAGCTGATAACTGTCAGACGGCCCTGGCCCCCTCTCTGCCTCCGACACAGAGTTCCTCATCAGAATGCATCAGCGGCAGCGGAAGGCGTCCACTCCCTCCGCATTCGGTGAAGGGAACTGGGAATAAAATCTCGGGAGCTGAGCATTGAGCGGGGCGGCAAATAGGTCGACCTCCGGGCGGCCGAAATGCTCCACAATTGCCCAAAATATCGATGGGTGAAGCTGCCGCTCTGCACTGCCCACCTCAGTCCGGCTGAGCCAATCGGCCCGTACGTTGTTCAGCCCCGCTATATGCTCCGCGGCAATTGACGATAAATTCTTCTCCGCCCAAAACCCCCGTTTCTTGGCCTCCAGCAAGAGGGACTTTAACCTGGTCCCCCCCAGTCTGTTTATATGAACCTTGGTGGCCATATTGTCCGTATAAGGATAAGGATATGTCTGCCACTGACAGAACGGCGAAATTGTTTGAGAGACAGGTGGATCGCCCTGAGTTCCAATCAATTCCCCGGGCTCCAGGACTGGCCCATGTTCCTCTCCAACCTCCTCACTGCCTGAACCGGCTGCCTGCTCTGCTAGCGGTCCATAACAGTTTAATACACACAAACAAGCATACACAAACATATACACCACAGAAGTCCCGTCCCCGCACTTCCCGAGATTGCTCTTTACACTGTGGAACAGCTGGACCTTCCTTCTGATGTCCAACCAAGTTCTTACTACTTCGTAACATCCACCCATTCTTTCTTACTCTGGTTTCTGGGATGACTGAATCATTCTGCTCTGTCTTCACCATGGCCATCATTCAGATATTCGAGACAACATCTTCTGTCTTTCTGCAGAGTTCTCTGGTCAAAACCCATCCTTCCAGCTTTTTTCCATCTCAGAAATCCTCCTTGGGACGTAGCTCAAATTGAACACATTGACCTCCTCTCCTTCTTCTCTTCCTCCTCTCCTCTTTTCTCCTTCTCCTCTCTCCTTTTCTTTCTCTCCTTCTCGTCTTCCTTCTCTCCTTTCTTTTCCTTCTTGCCTCCTCTCCTCCTCCTCTTTTTCTCCTCCTGCTGTTCTTCCTTTTCCTCCTCCTCTTCTTCCTCTTTCCTCTCCTCTTCTTCTTCCCCCTGCTGTTCTTTCTTTTCCTCCTCTTCTTCCTCTTTCCTCTCTTCCTCCTCCTCTCCTTCCTCCTGTTCTTCCTTTTCCTCTGCCTCGTCTCCTTCCTCCTCCTGCTGTTCTTTCTTCCTCCTCCTCTTTTTCCTCTTTCCTCTCCTCCTCTTCTTCCTCCTGCTGTTTTTCTTTCTTTTCCTCCTCCTTCTCTTTTTCCCTCTTTCCTCTCCTCCTCCTTCCCCTCCTCCTCTCCTTCCTCCTGCTGTTCTTCCTTTCCTCCCTCTTCCTCTTTCCTCTTCTCCTCCTCGTCCTTCTTGATGTCAGATTTTAATTCAACAACACTGGATGTTCTGAAAGGGGCAGCGGAGGATCAAAATGTTCTGTTTCCAAACACACCAAGGGGAAGAGGTTTCCCGGTGCCGTCTCATCAAAGAAAGGGATAGGAAGGTGGAGTCCCCACCCGGCATTTTTCTCTTAATTTGCCGTATCCAGAACCGGATGTCCAGTCTGCAACTCACAAGAGATTCATGGAAGATGCTACACTGAGTTCTGAATTTGTCAACGGGAAGGGTGAGATCTGATTCGCTCTTTTGGGGATCTCTACTGTCATCCTTCCCAAGCAGGAGGGAGGCTGAAAAAAAGGCCCCTGACCCTTACCGGCTAACTGTCTGAACCTTGTGCTGAGATTTCGAAATCGGGCCATTTTCTGGAGCTAGGAACAAACCCAAGATTCCTAGAAAGCCAGAAGCAGACTGGACCCAGCATGGAGTCCATTGCTATGGTGTGCAATCTGTGCTATGAGATAATTAACTTGCTTAATTACCATTCTAGTGTGGCTTTCTAAATTTGAATACCTATACCATATTCTCTCCTCTCTCTCTCTCTCTCTCTCAACAGAAGGAGGGTAGGAGAGAGAGAGGGAGAAGGAGAGAAAGAGAGGGAGGGAAAGAAAGAGAGAGGGAGAAGGAGGGTGGGAGAGAGAGGGAGAAGGAGAGAAAGGGAGGGAGAGAAAGGAAGAGAGGGTGAGAGGGAGGGGGATAAAGGAAGAGAGGGAGTGGAGGGAGGGAGGGAGGGGGAGGGGGGAGAGGGAGGGAAGGAGGGGGGAGAGAGGATAATGAGAAGGGAGAGGGAGGGAGGGAGAGGGAGAGAAAGGAAGAGAGGGTGGGAGAGAGAGGGGGGATAGAGGGAGAATGAGAGAGGGAGGGAGAGGGAGAGAAGAAAAACAGCACACTGGGAACAGGCTCCAGCTGTTCTTCTGCCTCACTGATCTCTGACTCCGAAGGCAGCTGATAACTGTCATACGGCCCTGGCCCCTTCTCTGCCTCCGACACAGAGCCCTCCTCAGAGCCTTCCCCAGACTCCAAGACTGGCCCATCTTTCTCCCCAACCTCCTCACTGTCCGAATCTGCTGCCAGTTCTGCTGGTGGGCCACAGCAGGGTTATTGCAAGCTTAAACTCTCTACAAGAATCTAAACTACTAACGGCCCACGCAAATTAACAGTTGATAAGAGCGGATTTCTTGTGGGCACGAAGGGACTCCTGACCGATGGCACATTTGACGCCTCCCTCAGGCTCAGCCTGGTCCTCTCCTACAGAATTCCTACTTTCATCCAGAGCTGTAACAATCTCAATATCTTTTCTAAACGTTTAGCTCTTGCCTTCATCATTAAGCCAATCTCTTCCCTTCTTTCTGTGCCTTGATGCAATCCATCCCCTCCCTTCCGTCTTCGCTCCCATTTTATTACCTCCTACCCCTTTTCTCTTCCCTTTCCCATACATCCTCCCTTCTCCTCCCCGTTAACGTATTAATTCATTCTGTTTATTATTTATTTCCGTTACTTTCCAAGCGGCAATCTTCCATATGCCACGGTCAACACCAGATGGTCCCATAAATATTGATCTCCACCCACCGGCCCACCCCACATTTTAGCGAGATAGAGAAGGTGTACACCACTTCGTCTCCATCGCACCAACACGGAGGGGAAATCCTCCCGGTTTGGCCTGGTTCTGTAGGGACAATTGTTGTTGGTTCTACAAACCGGTAGTAAAAAAAAAAACATTTCGGAGAAACGCATGGCTCAGCCATTAAACATTATCCCAGACAAGAATTTAGATGGGCACTATCCAATAAAATGAAATTTAATGGTGAAAAGAGTAAGGTGCTACATTTAGGCAAGAAAAACGAAATGCACAGGTACAGTAGAGGTGGTACCTTGCTCAATAGTAGTAACTGTGAAAGGGATCTTGGAATCCTAGTGGATAACCATTTAAATATGAGCCAGCCGTGTGCAGCATCTGCCAAAAAAGCCAACCCAGTTCTAGGCTGCATCAACAGAGGGATAGAATCAAGATCACGTGAAGGGTTAATACCACTTTATAAGGCCTTGGTAAGGCCACACTTGGAATACGGCGTCCAGTTTTGGTCGCCATGATGTAAAAAAGATGTGGAGATTCTAGAAAGAGTGCAGAGAAGAGCAACCAAGAGGATTAGGGGACTGGAGACTAAAACATACAAAGAAGTTTGCAGGAACTGGGCATGTCTAGTTTAATGAAGAAAAGGACTAGGGGAGACATGATAGCAGTCTTCCAATATGTCAGGGGTTGCCATAAAGAAGAGGGAGTCAAGCTATTCTCCAAAGCACCTGAGTGTAGAACAAGAAGCAATGGGTGGAAACTAATAAGGGAGAGAAGCAACTTAGAACTGAGGAGGAATTTCCTGACAGTGAGAACAATTAATCAGTGGAACAGAAGTTGCCTCCAGAAGTTGTGAATGCCCCAACACTGGAAGTCTTCAAGAAGATGTTGGATAGCTATTTGTCTGAAACGGTATAGGGTTTCCTGCCTAGGCAGGGGGTTGGACTAGAAGACCTCCAAGGTCCCTTCCAACTCTGCTATTGTATTGTATTTAAGAGAAGTTATGGCAGCTCCCCATATTGTTACCGGCATCCTATCATCTTTGAGAACGACAGGAAAGGAAGGGACTCACTCCGGAGGAGACCCGATGCATGCTTCAATTAAATGAAGGCCCTGGAGAATTGTCCCACTTACTTTGCTTTGATGTGTGAGGAGCGGGGGGGGGGGAGCTCAAAATTGGCGGTAGCAGGGATGGGAATCTCCCAAGCTTCCTGAAATGATCTAGAGATTCCCCGTTGAAATAAAGGCAGCCGATGATTCCTGATTAAATAGCAAAGCTGTAGGCAAGTGTTTCTGCTTGAGATTTATTACTTTTTACGAAATGAAATCTTGTCTCGGGGTGGCAGGGAAGGGCTTTGGATTCTCCGGTAGACAGGAGCAGAAAAGCTTCAGGGTCTCTTCCCCCCAGACCCCCAAAATGCAAGAAAGAAAGGAAATAGAGGCAACATGGGCCTGAATTTCTTCAGAGCACACCATCTTCAACCCCGGGTGACATTTGGCCCCTCCAAAACAGCTGGTTGGCGTCCTCCGATTGAGCTTCGAAACGATGCGTCTTTGGAGTCCGCGTGAGTTTTCTTTGGCAGTCCAAACGGCTTGCAATGGCAAGAGTTGAGCGTTGCTGGCTGGGCATCATGGGAGTTGGAATTCAAACTCTCTCTCTCTCTCTCTCTCTCTCTCTCTCTCTCTCTCTCTCTCTCTCTCTCTCTCTCTGGAAGGCAACGCGGAGCAGATGGCTGGGCATTTGAGAAGCGCCCTGTCCAGCTGTTCACTGAAGACTTCTGGAAAGGGATCGCAAAGTCAACAGAGATAGAATCAAAGAGTTGGAAGGGACCTTGGAGTTCCTCTAGCCCAACCCTCTGCTTAGGCAGGGAACCCTACACCACTTCAGACAAAGGGTTATCCAACATCTTCTTAAAATCGTCCAGTGATGGAGCATCCATAACTTCTGGAGGGAAGTTGTTCCACTGATTAATTGTTCCAACTGTCAGGAAATTTCTCCTTAGTTCCAAGTTGCTTTTCTCCTTGATTAGTTTCCACCCATTGCTTCTTGTCCTACCCTCAGGTGCTTTGGAGAATAGTTTGACTCCCTCTTCTTTGGGGCAACCCCTGAGATATTGGAAGACTGCTATCCTGTCTCCCCTAGTCCTTCTTTTCATTAAACTAGACATACCCAGTTCCTGCAACCGTCCTTCATATGTTTTAGCCTCCAGTCCCCTAATCCTTTTCGTTGCTCTTCTCTGCACTCTTTCTAGAGTCTCCACATCTTTTCTACATCGTGGTGACCAAAACTGGATGCTGTATTCCAAGTGTGGCCTTACAAAGGCCTTATAAAGTGGTAGCAACACTTCACGTGATCTTGATTCTATCCCTCTGTTGATGCAGCCTAGAACTCTGTTGGCTTTTTTGTCAGCTGCTGCACACGGCTGGCTCGTATTTAAACAATCGCCCACTAGGACTTCCCTTGATTTTAACCTCCTGGTATTTGATTGGGATGGTGAGCATTGGTCCGATAAATGCCCATTTGAAGATGGGGTTAACACTCTCCACCGAACACATGGCAGGGTTGAGTGTCCATGTCAGGGCTCCAAATAGCATCCAAAATTAAATCAGAGTCTGAGGCAAAGGATTCCTCAAAGTTCCAATTGATTAAAGAGCCATGTTGGCACATCTGGGAAAATCCGAATCTGAAAGCTTCCCAGTTTTTCCCCACCTAGTTGAAAGTTCAAGATCTTGCCCCCACACCCACAAGTCCATCCCATGGTCCAATCTTCCAATGCCACGCTGGCAGCTTCCACCCATCCAGTTCCGGTCAGGTGCAGAGACAAAGGATGACCTTGGCTTTCTAGAAAGAATGTTGTTATGGCTACATCGCATCTCACTCCTTACGATCCCCCCTCCCATTTCCCCACAATAGATAGTAGAATAATAGAAAGTGTGGCAGGCCAAAGATCTCAAAGAAAAGATTGCTGCAGGCCTGACAAGTCCGTACTACGGAGCCCATCCACTGGGTTTTTCTGAAATGATGGCGGCTTATGGGATGAACTTCACAGCCCAACCCAGGAATGTCTCTGGTGGGGAAAAATCCATGCTCAGACCCTTCCTCAACCTGGCTCTGGATTCAAGAGATCTAGCAACACCCAACAAACTTCAACTCAGATCAACTGCGTGCTTAAACATGCCATTCCCCAAGGCCCCCTAATTAATTACTTCTTCCCCTACTTAGTGAAGAAATCAATCAATGTCGAATGATCGGCCAACTGCTTAGGAATATATGACCTACCTCAGGCAGACGGGTTGGCAGAGAGCAGACAGAAGAGGTTGGACGGCCATCTGTCAGAGAGGCACAGAGCAGACGGGGGTTGCCAGTTCCCTGGGCAACTTTGAAATGTGTGTGGACTTTTGAACAATGGCCGTGAGGGCTGGGGAATTCTGGGAGTTGAAGTCCATCAGGCCGTGGTTGACCTCAGGGGGAGCCGGGCGGGCATGGCCAACTGGTGGGCGTGGCCAGCTTGACGCCACTCCCCAAACTGCTGGCATGTTTCCTCTTTGCACTGGGTAGACTGGGCCGAAGCCATGCTGGCCTGATGTTTCCTTTTGGCATTGGGCAAACCACACCGAAGCCATAGTGGCCTGATGTTTCCTCTTCACAGACGAGGCCGAAGCAACACGGCCTGGCCCCTTAAATTTGCCAGGATAGCCCTGCGGGCCGCATCCGACTAAATCCTTGAGTTTGGGCCTTGAGTTTGACACCCCTGATCTAGTGCCTCAGGGATGCTGGAGTAGATGACTCCTAAGTTCCCCCTGACTGGAAGATTCTGGGTTTCTATGAAGAAAAGATATGATTGGACCATCCTGGTCCCAGAGTGGGAGAAGTTAACTTAATGGACTGATCAAAGAGACCTGGCAAAGGAAGATTTCAAGCGCCGGGGAAACAAGGAGTTTCAGGCGGTTCAAATGAGATTTCTTCGCAAGCTTAAGAAGGCTCTACAAGAATCTGAGCTACTAACAGTCAAGGGAAACGAGCAGGAGATAAGACAGGCATTCAAGGTGGGCTGGACTTAGATCTTTTCCAGCCACACAGGGACTCATGACTTACGACACGTTTGACCCCTCCTTCAGCTCATCTCCTGTACAGAAGACATGTCCTTTCTCGCCTGGACTACTGCAACACTCTCTACATGGGGCTGCCCTTGAAGAGCACCCGGAGGCTTCAGCTGGTCCAGAATGCGGCCACGCGGGTTATCATGGGGGTACCTAGGTGCTCCCATGTTACACCCCTTTTAGGCGGCCTGCACTGGTTGCCGGTTGTTTTCCGGGTGCAATTCAAGGTACTAATTATGACCTTTAAAGCGCTCCATTGCTTAGGCCCAGGGTACCTGCGAGACCACCTACTGCCACCAGTAGCCTCCCACCGTCCAGTACGATCCCACAGAGTTGGCCTCCTCAGGGTGCCATCGGCCAGACAGTGTCGGCTGGTGTCCCCCAGGGGGAGAGCCTTCTCTGTGGGAGCTGCCCCCGGAGCTTCGCATAATCCCCGACCTCCGGTCTTTCCGACGCGCCCTAAAAAGTTGGCTTTTCCAGCAAGCCGGCCTGGCCTGAACAAAATAAAATAAATGCTTGATGTAATTGTTAATTTTAATCCAATTTTAAAAATGTTATTGTTCATACTAATTGGGTTTGTTGGATACTCTATCTAATTTCCTTTTTAACTTTTGTAATATGTGTTTTTATAAAATGTTGTACGCCGCCTTGAGTCCTTTGGGAGAAGGGCGGCATATAAATCCAATAAACAGAAACAGAAAGAGGGGGAAGGGAAATCAGATGGATAGGAGGCTCATTCCTTGGAACTCTTCACCCCTGAGCAGTGGGCAGTATGGCCTGGTCTTCACGCCTTCTACCCCAACTGTGGTCAGACGTAGCCAAGTCGATCCAGATGTGTCATCCTAAAAAACTCTTGCGGAGACAATCCTCCATGGTTTCCCAAAGCAACTGCATGACGAAGTTGAGTGACCCATGGAAATTTCACGCACCCACCCACCCCCCACACAAAAACACTTAGTAATACAAGCGAAATGGCAAAAATGAAGCATCTGGGCACTCTATAAATAATAAAAGTACAAACAAGTCTAAGAAAAGAAACCATGGTGGGAGAAGGGAGAGCTGGATTTCTCCCCTGCGCAATAACAGAAATGAGGTAAAGCGGAATCGAGTCCATATCTGGAGTGACGAGAATAAGTTCTGCCCACAGTGAATGCCTTCTGCAGTTAGGAAGGTTCGCTGGTCAGTAAACAGAGTTGGAAGGGACCTTGGAGGTCATCTAGCCCAACTCCTGTTCTGACCGAGGCTTCCCAAGAGCTTGAAGCAAACTCCTTGTCCCCACAAAAACCCCTTTTACTAATTGACTGTGAATTCTGCTCATTCACATCCAGCAAAGTCTTTCGAGGGAGGATTTACAGTCACAGACCTTACCTGGCTTGGAGAGCTGCCAGGCCGATCTCTGCAAAACCTGGCAAGGAGTCTCAGAGAGTCATGAACCAATGAAGGGAACTAATGGTCTCCTGCAAACTCCACTCCCCTGTCGCTCCTCTTTTATTTCCTCTGGGAGGGGCCATTCACCATCCACCTGTGGCCTTACTCCCAAGTTGACCCCTGTTCTTTAGCTGTTCCCTTCCCCTGGCAGCTCTGCACATGCACACACTGGGTCCAGCTGTTTGTCTGCCCCACTGATGTTTGACTCTGAAGGCAGCTGATAACTGTCAGACAGCCCTGGCCCCCTCTCTGCCTCCGACACAGAGCCCTCCTCAGAGGCAGCGGATTCAGACAGTGAGGAGGTTGGGGAGGAACATGGGCCAGTCCTGGAGTCTGGGGAAGGCTCGGATGAGGGCTCTGTGTCGGAGGCAGAGAGAGGGCCAGAGCCGTCTGCCAGTTATCAGCTGCCTTCGGAGTCAGACATCAATGAGGCAGAAGAACAGCTGGAGCCTGTTCCCAGTGTGCGCATGCACAGAATTGCCAGACGAAGGGAACAGCTAAAGAACAGGGGTCAACTTGGGAGTAAGGCCACAAATGGACAATGAATGGCCCCTCCCAGAGGGAATAAAAGAGGAGCGAAAGGGGAGTGGAGTTTGCAGGAGACTATTAGTTCGCTTAATTGGTTTGTGACTCTCCGAGGCTCCTTGCCAAGGGAGACTGGACCAGGGCCGTATGCCAGTTATCAGCTGCCTTCAGAGTCAGACATCAGTGAGGCAGAAGAACAGCTGGAGCCTGTTCCCGATGTGCACATATGCAGAGCTGCCAGGGGAAGGGAACAGCTAAGGAACAAGGGGTCAACTTGGAAGTAAGGCCACAAGTGGAGGGTGAATGGCCCCTCCCATAGGGAATAAAAGAGGAGCGAAAGGGAGTGGAGTTTGCAGGAGACAATTAGTTCAATTCATTCAGGTGAAGATCTGTTCCTGGCTTCTGGCCAAGGAATTGCTGCTACAGCATGGCGTTTAAAGGGTATCGGCCTGGCAGCTCTCCAAGCCCGATAAAAGTCTGTAGTTGTGAAATCTCTTGAAAGACTGTTGGCCGGGACTTGGCTGGAGAGTTCACTTTAAAACTAAGTAAAAGGGGTTTTATCGGGACGAGCAGTCGGCTTCGTGCTTTAGGGATGCCTAAGTCACAACACTTTCCTTGACGGTGCTCCATCAGTGGGGGCTTTTAAGAGACGGGGCAGCCATTAGTTTGAAAAGGGGTCTCCTGTTGAGTTGGGGTTAGACTAGGAGATCTCCAAAGTCCCTTGCAACGCTGCGATTCTGTAATTTCAAACCCATCGCCCTGTTGCAAATGCAATTTGTAGAGGTTGCAACTTCCCAGCTCCTCTTTACGGGAGAACTCTTGATCACTTATCTGCAGAATGTTAACTGACGGTTTGCTTCTCCAGGAAGGAAGATGACATATTAGCTCACGAGTTCCACTGGCTTAAGAATTAGCTGACTTTTTAGAAAAAGCTCTGCCAGATATCGGGGAAAAAAAATCCTCTCGCGTAGACAAGAAAGCAACAGGCAGGCCCCACACCTCACCAAGTTTTACAGCTGTATAAAACCCCGAAATCTTCTATCTGTGGACGAGCGCGCCTGCTTTGTCAAATTTTAAGTGGGCTTTGCAACCGCAGATTTAATCAGGAGAAATTTAATTATAGCCGCTCACTTCTGCTCACGCTCTTGATTTTCTGCCATGCAACGGGTTTCGGAGAGTGGGGAGGGCAATTGCAGTGTTTTTTTTCTTTAGAAGATTAAAAAAAGGAGGGGGTGCAAAGAATTTAGGGTTTGGATGCATTTACACAGAAGTAAACCTCCCTTAGTCCACCAAAATACCATGTTTCCCCGAAAATAAGACCCTGTCTTATTTTATTTTGAGCCCCAAAAATAAGCATTAGGGCTTAGGGTTAGGGTGGAGAGGCTAATTGCAGAGTATTTCTTTAGAACATAAACGAGGAGGGAGGGAGGGCAAAGAGTTTGCTGTTTGGATGCATTTACACAGAACTAAACCTCCCTTAGTCTACCGAAATACCGCGATTCCCTGAAAATAAGACCCAGTTGTGACGTTTCCAAAAGATGACCTAATTAATTTACGAGCCTCGAGACAAAGTTCAAAAGAAATCCATTCATTTCTTAGGATCAACATTTTGGCATGTTCTTCTGCAGAGCCGAAACTGATATCCACTTAATTGCGTTTGAACTTTACCCCTGTATCCCCTCCCTTCTTTCTGTGTCATAAATCACATCCACCAACAAGGTGCTCCGGCAGGCTATGAACATGTGCATTTCGTAGGAATATGAGACCTGACTCTGGCCAAAGGTATACATGGAATTCTCCTCCCTTTTCCTATGTCATGGAAACGCTTTACAAGTTTACACCAGTCTTATTTTCTTTTGGGGCCCCAAAATAAGCACCCAGGACTTATTTTTGGGGAAAAACACGATTTCCGGGTGATCAGCGTGGTTGGCTGTCCCGCCCCCCAACACGAGCTGACAACCGCTCAGAGACCGACGGTATCTGGCAGCAGCTGCGACCTGCCGGTACCTTGGTCAAGACACTCTGAGGCTGCAACAGGTGTGCAGGCTACAGGTAAGTTGAGAGACGTGAAAATAAGCCTCCTGTGGCCACCCATCACTCTGGCCCACTGATGCTCGGCTTTCCTGCCATGCGTCCGGATTGCCTCTCTCACCCCCGCCTCTGCTGCCACCTGCTGCTTGCACAGGTACTCAACTCAACTGTGCTGTGCGGGCCGTGGCTGGTGCCACTGTTAACCCATGCATGCTCACTGATTCCCTGTGCTGGCCACACCCAGCGTGCCATAGCTTTGCCATCATGGTTCGTTTTTGGGATAGGTCTTAATTTGGGGAAACAGGAGTTAGCATTACAGTTGTTTTTCCTTATACCAAGCCATTACTCCCCCCCCCCAAAAAAAATACAGCGCAAATAAATATTTTCTCAGATTGGCAGGATTTATAATAATAATACAATAGCAGAGTTGGAAGGGGCCTTGGAGGTCTTCTAGTCCAACCCCCTGCCTAGGCAGGAAGCCCTATACCGTTTCAGACAAATGGCTATCCAACATCTTCTTAAAGACTTCCAGTGTTGGGGCATTCACAACTTCTGGAGGCAACTTCTGTTCCACTGGTTAATTGTTTTCACTGTCAGGAAGTTTCTCCTCAGTTCTAAGTTGCTTCTCTCCTTGATTAGTTTCCACCCATTGCTTCTTGTTCTACCTTCAGGTGCCTTGGAGAATAGTTTGACTCCCTCTTCTTTGGGGCAACCTCTGAGATATTGGAAGACTGCTATCATGTCTCCCGTAGTCCTTCTTTTCCTTAAACTAGACATACCCAGTTCCTGCAACCGTTCTTTGTATGTCTTAGTCTCCAGGCCCCTAATCCTCTTTGTTGCTCTTCTCTGCACTCTTTCTAGAGTCTCCACATCTTTTCTACATCGTGGCGACCAAAACTGGATGCCGTATTCCAAGTGTGGCCTTACCAAGGCCTTATAAAGTGGTATTAACCCTTCACGTGATCTTGATTCTATCCCTCTGTTTTGGGAGGGGCGAGACTCATTTTACAGCAACCAGGTTTTTTCCTTTCCAGAAAAACGGTGTTGAATATTCAGAGGTGAGCTGCAGCAACAGCTGCAGGCAGGTGGGAAGAATGCACGCACCTAGCTACTTTGCCATAAAAACCAGTTATTGAGCCACTGCAGAGACTCGCTCCTGCACGCCCTCCTTGCAAACCGGGAAAGGGAGAACGGAAGGGTCTCCGCGAGCATGCGCAGAGTGCCCTCCCGATCCAGCGAGAGGGAAACTCCGGGGCTCCTGTTTGCAAAGCTGGCATTTGCTCCTGCGTTCGGCACGCCAGATCAGGCCTGTACACACCGCCACGCGCACAAATGTGTCCCCCGTCACTCACACTGAGGCAGAGAAACAATCAGAAAAACACAGCGGGAACGGCGATTAAAACTCCCAGGTGGGAAATAGCAGCGCAGGATTTACCTAGCTCCGTATCTTTTTTAAAAGCCGGCAAACGCCGAAGCGTTGAGGTGGAAAAATGAACGTTTTTTTTTTCTCCAAGCACACATCTTCCGTCGGGTTGGCCTGCCTCAAAATGTGACTTAGAAGAGATAAGCAAAGAAGTATTTTAGAAAGAAATGGACTTTCACCAGCCTACTCGACCCACCAGAAGTTTGGGGAAAAAAATAAGATGAAAATAAAAGCCTCTATCATCGCAGAGAGCTACAAAATAGGTGCATTTAGGGCAGGGTTAAGTTGATTGCAAAAGTTGAATTCATTGCAATTAGCAGATTAACAGCGTTGGAAGGGACCTTGTAGGTCATCTAGTCCACCCCACCCCACCCACCCAAGAAGGAGACCCTACACTATTTCTGACAAATGGCAGTCCAGTCTCTTCTTGAAAGCCTCCAGGGATGAAGCTCCCAAGGCAAGCTGTTCCATTGGTTGATTGCTCTCCTTGTCAGAAAACTTCTCCTCATTTCTAGGTTGCTTCTCTCCTTAATTAGTTTCCACCCATTGCTTCTTGTCCTGTCCTCAGGTGCTTTGGAGAATAGTTTGACCTCAAATATTGGAAGACTGCTCTCCTGTCTCCCCTGGTCCTTCTCTTCAGGAGACTAGGCATGCCCAGTTCCTGCAACCGTTCATCGTATGTTTTAGCCTCCAGTCCCTTCATCATCCTGGTTGCTCTTCTCTGCATTCTTTCTAGAGTCTCAACGTCTTTTTTATAGTGTGGTGATTTTAGATCAGAGGATATAAAAATAACTCCTAAATGCTCCCTAGCCTGGTGTCTGAATACTGTCGCAACCACGCAATTGGTACCAAAATGAAGAGGGCATCAATCATTTCTCCATCAGAATGCAAAATGGGAAGAAATTCTGGGGAAATGTAGCCAGTGGGATGAATGGAAAGATGCTTGGAAAAAATAGCAGATTTCAGCTTTTTCTGACTGTCACCTTCGAACTATGGATTGGCCTGGGGGATTTGTAAACCGGGATGCCAGGTCAACCCAAGAGAACTGTGGTTTATTCAAAAGTAAGAGCCTAATGCTGGGAGAGGTTGAGAAGAAGGGGACAGCAGAGAAGGAGGTGGCTGGATGGAGTCACCCAAGCAGTCGGTGTGAGCTTCAATGGACTCCAGAGGATGGGAGAGGACAGGAAGTCCTGGAGGAACATGGTCCATTGGGTCACGATGGGTTGGACACGACTTCGCAACTAACAACAACAACAATGTACTCTGTCTGTCTGTCTGTCCGTCTGTCCGTCCATCCATCCATCCTTCAAGTCCCTTGGACTGCAAGGCGATCCAACCGGTCAGTCCTAGAGGAGATCAACCCTGACTGCTCTTTAGAAGGTCAGATCCTGAAGAGGAAACTCAGAGACTTTGGCCACCTGATGAGAAGGAAGAAGGAGTCCCTGGAGAAGAGCCTCATGCTGGGAACGATGGAGGGCAAAAGAAGAAGGGATGGCAGAGAAGGAGGTGGCTGGATGGAGTCACCGAAGCAGTCAGCGTAAGCTTCAATGGACTCCAGAGGATGGGAGAGGACAGGAAGTCCTGGAGGAACATGGTCCATTGGGTCACGATGGGTTGGACACGACTTCGCAACTAACAACAACAACAATGTACTCTGTCTGTCTGTCTGCCCATCCGTCCATCCATCCATCCATCCTGCAAGTCCCTTGGACTGCAAGACGATCCAACCGGTCAGTCCTAGAGGAGATCAACCCTGGCTGCTCTTTAGAAGGCCAGATCCTGAAGAGGAAACTCAAATCCTTTGGCCACCTGATGAGAAGGAAGAAGGACTCCCTGGAGAAGAGCCTCATGCTGGGAACGATGGAGGACAAAAGAAGAAGGGGATGGCAGAGAAGGAGGTGGCTGGATGGAGGGGTCAAAGCAGTCGGCGTGAGCTTCAATGTGAGCTTCCAGAGGATGGGAGAGGATGGGAAGGCCTGGAGGGACGTTGTCCATGGGGTCGCGATGGGTCGGACATGACTTCACAACTAACAATATGAGTCAAATAGATGATGTTTTAACACAAGCAGCACTTACTCCGAGGGACATCTCTGGATGTGGATTAGATTCACACAACCAATCTCTTTTTCCCAAAATAAAATAAAATGGAAAACCACAGTTGTGTCTGGGACTTTGGATCTCCAAGAGGTACATCCAGGGTGAAACTTCTCAAACTCAGTTGGAAAATATGACGGTGGGAAAACGGCATTTCGACACCTCTCCTCAACAATTGCCACGAACACATTTCTATGTGTTGGTGGACTGGTGGGTTGTTTTTTTGTTTTTTTTGTTTTGGAATGTGAAGTGTTTATAATAGCACAAGTCCGTGGTGCTGTTTTGTATTTTCATTTTTAGGTGTGAAAATGTTTCCCCACACCAAAGTATTTTTTTCTCCACCTTTCCTTTTTAACACAGCCCACATTCGGAGAGGCGGCTATCCTAAGCTAACCTCATATCGTGCAGGAAGAAGGGTGTGTGTGTGTGTGTGTGGGAACACAATTACCACGAATCCTAACTCTAGAGGAGCAGTGCTCATCTCCGTTTCAAAGCCGAAGAGCCAGTGCTGTCCGAAGACGTCTCCGTGGTCATGCAGCCGGCATGATTCAACTCCGGAAGGTGCACGGAACGCTGTTTCCTTCCCACCAAAGGTGGTGCCTATTTTTCTACTCGCATTTTTTACCTGCTTTCGAACTGGTAGGTTCGCAGAGGCTGGGACAAGTCACGGGAGCTCTCTCCGTTACGCGGCGCTAGGGATTCGAACCGCTGAACTGCCAACCTTTTCTGTTCGACAAGCTGAGCGCCTTAGCCACTCTACAACGTATAACTCATCTCCAAATCAAAGCCCGAAGAGGCCTCCAAACACCGGTGTGATCTTCCCTCCCTCCAGAGAGCCTGGCAAAAGGGCATCGCTCTCAAGTATTATATATTTAAATCGCCACGGGATACCACGGGAACTACCGATGGGGAAGAGAGAGAGATAGAAGGGGGGGGGCAGCTGCAAGCAGGCAGGGCAGGAAAAGCCGAGATAAATTCTGCATGAAGCCGAAGTGCCTGTTGCTATGGAGATACGCCAGGCCGCCGATCCGACTGGTGCTCTCGGCGCTCGGGCCCCTCCTGCTCCTCCCCGCCCGCCCCTCCTTCCCTTTCCATCAATATTAATGGTATCACCCCGGGCTTGTGCAAGAGGATGGATGAGGGTCCCCTATGAGTTTTTCCAAGCTTCGGGAGAGCAGCGGGGAGGCTGCCTGATTTAAATAGATTAGAAGACTTGGGAAAACAAATACGGACCGCGGGAGGCATTCCTGCCGTCCTTTGTCTTCCCTTCCTGGAAGTGGGTAGTAGCCTTCGGATGCTGGGATTTTTGGCAGGAATTGGAGACACTCAAAAGTTGCTGATTGTTGCTTGTCTTTGACTTACGACCACAACAGGCCCCCCAATTTCTTGGTGGTAAGCAAGGCATTGCAAGGGAAGTGGTGGCTCAGGGGCTAAGATGCTGAGCTGTTTCGATCAGAAAGGTCGGCGGTTCGAATCCCTAGCGCCGCATAACGGAGTGAGCTCCTGTGACTTGCCGCGGCTTCTGCCAACCTAGCAGTTCGAAAGCAGGTAAAAAATGCGAGTAGGAAAATAGGCGCCACCTTTGGTGGGAAGGGAAACAGCGTTTGATACGCCTTCAGGAGTTGAGTTATGCCAGCCACATGACCACGGAGACGTCTTCGGACAGCGCTGGCTCTTTGGCTTTGAAACGGAGATGAGCAGCGCCCCCTAGAGTCTGGAACAACTAGCACAATTGCCTTAAGCGAGACATATACTCATATACTGTGTATATACGTACAATGACAATAAAGTAAAGTAAATTTGTTAAGCGAGCCTTGAACTCATTTTACGGCCTTTCTCATCTCGGTTGTTAAGTGAATCACTGCCGTTTAAGTTAGTGGCCTGCTTATTCAGCCCATAGATTGATGTTGCTAGTCAGACGGTCGCCAAAGAGAAATCATGTGACACATACATACCCCCGGGACACGGCAACGGTCATAAACATGAGTCCGTTGCCAAGCTCCTGCATTTTGATCGTGGTTGGACGTAGCAACGGTCGTTAAGTGTGACATAATGGTCGGAAGAAGTCACTTTTTTCAAGGCCGTTGGAAATGCAAGTGGTCACTAAATGAACCCTGGTACATTGAGGACTATATGCACCTGGTTAATTCGGCGGGGAAGCAAAGAAGCGAAAAAACCGACTCTATTTGCCAAGCAGTAAAAGAGTCTGTTACTCTGACAGCTGGACTGACAACGGTGAGACCACATTTGAGTGAGCATTTAATCCTTCTGCTTTCCTTCCTGCCTATAATCCCCCCCCACTTTGCTTAAGGAAGTATCTTTATTCACTGAAAATGTCCCACATCAGCTATCTTTGGAAAAAAGCCAGAACGTCAAGTATAGCTTCAGCCATCGTGCGATGCCTTCTTCTAAACCAGTGGTCCTTCTCTGTTTGTTTGCTGTTCAGAAGGAAACAATGGCGGCTTGAAGATAGGCAGTCTGGTTTGGTCCTCCTGTGAATGTTAGTCAAAAGTCTGGTTGATACCAAGGTGTTCCAATCATCAGAAACCTTGACGGAAGGAGAGTGTTGTGACCCGCCAGGGGTGGAACATGGACCAGTCCTGGAGTCTGGGGAAGGCTCTGTGTCGGAGGCAGAGATGGGTCCAAGGCCGTCTGACAGTTACCAGCTGCCTTCGGAGTTGGATATCAGTGAGGCAGAAGAACAGCTGGAGCCTGTTCCCAGTGTGCGCATGCACAGGGGAAGGGAACAGCTAAGGAACAAGAGCCGACTCGGGAGTAAAGGCACAGGTGGACGGTGAATGGCCCCTCCCATAGGGAATAAAAGAGGAGCGAAAGGGGAGTGGGGTTTGCAGGAGGGAATTAGTCCAATTCATTAGGGTGAAGATCTGTTCCTGACTTCTTGCCAAGGAATTGCTGCTACAGCATGGCGTTTAAAAGATATCGGCCTGGCTGCTCTCCAAGCCCGATAAAAGTCTGTAGTTGTGAAATATCACGAAAGACTGTTTGCCCGGATTTTGCTGGAGAGCAATTCCCTTTAACCTAAATGAAAGAGGTTCTATTGGGACGAGGAGTCGGCTTCATGATCTTGGGAAGCCTCGGTCAGAATAGAGACAGCAATAGCACTTCGACGTAATATATTGTCCCATAGTGCTTTGCAGCCCACCTTTAATGGTTTGCAGTGTTAGCCTTTGCTCCCAACAATCGGGGTTTTACTGACCTCAGAAGGATGGAAGGCTAAGTCAACTTTGAGCCTATCAGAATTGAATTCCTGGCTGGGGGAAGAGTTAGCCTGCAATGCCGCATTCTGTGCCACCAAGGCTTTAAGAAATCTATCATCTATCTATCAATCTATCAATCTGTCTGTCTGTCTGTGTTCCAGCATAACTCTGGAACGCCTCGAGCAATTTCAACCAAACTTGGTACACAGATGACTTACTCTCTGGGAAAAAAAAAATACTGTGGGGGTAAGACACCTCTAGCACCCCTTGGGGTGTGCGTTCTGTTAAGATACAGCCTGTTGTGCCTTAAAATGGCTTCTACTGTACTGCTGTAAAATGGCTCCTACTGAACAGCGCAGTGGAGTTGCCATGGTAACGGCTTCACAGTACTCCACAAGGGGGCTCCCTCTGGTAAGGGGGAAAATCGAACATTAGAAATAACATTTGGTCCGGAAATTTTCCCCCTATAAATAAATACTCGGGCCATGGCGGGATACCACTTGGTATGAAATGTATATGAATGAATGAAAGAATGAATATACAATTTAAGATGCATGGACTTCAACTTCCAGAATTCCCCAGCCAACCATGCTGGATTATCCTGGGCTATGGACTAGGGATGGCATGATATATCAAGGGGGGGGGGGCGTCACAGAGAAAGGGGGGGGTCAGCCCATTCTCCAAAGTACCTGAGGGCAGAACAAGGGATAACAGGTGGGAAGATGAAAATAGATCCAACCCAGAACTAAAGAGAAATTTCCCCATAGTGAGAACAATTAACCAGTGGAACAACTTGCCACCAGAAATTATAGGTTCCCCATCACTGGATATTTTTAAGAAGAAACCGGATAGCCCCTTGTCTGAAATGATCTAGGGTAAGGGGTCAGCAAACTGCGGCTCTGGAGCCTCATGTGGCTCTTTCCTCCCTCTGCTGTGGCTCTGTCACCGGTCGGTGCAACAATTTTGAGAGGAGCTTCCGGGGGGGGGGGGAGAAGCACAGTGCGCCTGTAGAAAACTCTATGGTAACGGGAGGGTTTTCCATTTGTCTCCATAATTGATAGGGCTTTCAGTTAGGACAGGTAGAGGAAAAAGTACGCCGTGGTAGGAGGAGACTCTATGGTGGGGGAACTGAACTTCCGGTCGACTCCATAATTGATAGGGCTTTCGGTTAGGACAAGTAGAGGAAAAAGTATGCCGTGCTAGGAGGAGACTCTATGGTGGGGGAACCGGACTTCCGGTCGACTCCACAATTGATAGGGCTTTCGGTTAGGACAGGTAGAGGAAAAAGTACGCCGCGCTAGGAGACTCTATGGTGGGGGAACTGAACTTCCGGTCAGCAGCTCCAGAACTGAACAGGGGGCTTCCGGTTAGGACCTTTGTAGCTCCCGGTGATTTCTTTTCTGTGGGAAACGGGTCCAAATGGCTCTCTGAGCTTTTAAGTTTGCCGATCCCTGGTCTAGGGTCTCCGGCTTGAATCGAGGGTTGGACTAGAAGACCTCCAAGATCCCTTCCAACTCTGTTATTCTGTTAAGCTACAGATAGGGGTGGGGGGAACCGATTCTCGGCTTTTTTTTAACATTTAAAAGAGGCACGGTTCAAAAACGGCTTGGATGTTCCCATTAAGTCACCTAAGGAATAAAAAAAAAATCTGGGACAGCTCCATGATTTGAGTCCATCAATTATCCGAGGAGATTCCCACTTGGATGGATTGGCTCTTTTAAAGATGATTGGGGAGGGGGGGGAGGAAGGAAAGAACTAGCATGCATTATTTATTCATGCCCAGGACTCCCGAGAGAAATTGCGATGAAGTAGCAGTGAGGGTGGCCCTTTTACATTTATTTAATATCGAGACCGATAATGCCGTTCCCCAAGTATTGATTCCAAGAAATCTCACAATCGCTGCAGAATTTGCTCCCCTGCCCTAAAACACGATGTTTGTTCTGGAGTTAGCTTTAAAAGTCTTCTCAATACTTTGACCGATCTTTGGCCGTATTGTTGCAGGAGAGAGACACAATTTTTCTCCCCCCTCTTTAGCGGGAAAACAGACCACTTTAAAATTGTGAAGAGGCGACTGTAAAGATGTGCCGAAGTGAAGCTTAAAAACATGGGCCTTTTCTTGGGCAACGAACAGAAGTTGAGTTGCCATGGGCTCCTTGAGAGATCTGTTTCAAGCAGCTGGACAACTTCCCTGGGATCCCTGTGTGGTCTCCTAGGGAGGAAGAAGAAGAGGAAGAGGAGAAAGAAGAAGAGGAGGAGGGGGAGGAGGAAGAAGAGGAGGAAGAGGAAGAAAAAGAGGAGGAGGAGGAGGAACAGGAACAGGAAGAAAAGAGGAAGAAGAGGAGGAGGAGGAAGACAAAGAGGAAGGAGGAGCAGGAGAAGAAGAGGAGGAAGAGGAAGAGGAACAGGAGAAGAAGAAGAAGAAGAAGAAGAAGAAGAAGAAGAAGAAGAAGAAGAAGAAGAAGAAGAAGAAGAAGAAGAAGAAGAGGAGGAGGAGCAGCAGCAGGAGCAAGAGAGGAGGAAGAAGAAGGAGAAGAAGAAGAAGAGAGAGGAGGAGGAAGGAGGAGGAGCAGGAGAAGAAGAAGAGGAGGAAGGAGGAGGAACAGAAGAAGAAGAAGAAGAAGAAGAAGAAGAAGAAGAAGAAGAAGAAGAAGAAGAAGAAGAAGAAGAAGAAGAAGAAGAGGAGGAGGAGGAGGAGAGGAGGAAGAGGAAGATGAAGAGGAAGGAAGAGCAGGAGAAGAAGAGGAAGAAGAGGAAGGAGGAACAGGAGAAGAAGAAGAAGAAGAAGAAGAAGAAGAAGAAGAAGAAGAAGAAGAAGAAGAAGAAGAAGAAGAAGAAGAAGAGGAGGAGGAGGAGGAGGAGGAGGAGGAGGAGGAGGAGGAGCAGCAGCAGCAGCAGCAGCAGCAGCAGCAGCAAGAGAGGAGGAAGAAGAAGGAGAAGAAGAAGAGGAGGAGGAGGAGGAGGAAGGAGGAGGAGCAGAAGAAGAAGAAGAGGAAGAAGGAGGAGGAGGAGCAGGAGAAGAAGAAGAAGAGGAGGAGGAGGAGGAGGAGGAGGAGGAGGAGGAGGAGGAGGAGGAGGAGGAGGAGGAGGAGGAGAAAGGATTCTTCTTTGTGTAGATCAAATTTTTAACTGCCAGAATTCAACATCCTTTAGAAACAGTTTCCACTGTCGATCTGCTTTTAGAGCCGTATGTTTCCTAACTTTTTGTCTCGCCCGGGCCAAATCAAAACATCAGAAATAACCTCTCAAGAAGACAGCTCACACCCAAGGCAGCTCCAGTCCTTGGTTGGGAGGTGCCATCTGGAAGCCGGCTTCTTCTTAAGATTCCTTTTAGGCTTCTGCTCGTCAGAGATCTTTGCGAGCGAAGCCCTCTCTATCCGTTTTGCCTTCGTTTCGAACTCCATCTGTCTTAGCTACAACCGGGCCTCCCCTCTCTCCCCTTGTCTGTTCAAATGCCGGCGTTCAAGACAGCAAATGCTATTTATGAAACAAGGCAGTCTGCACACGGGTGCAAAAAAAGAGGCCGCTTGGCAGACCCCTTCTTCGCGCCAGGCCGCTCGGCAGCTAGGGCAGAGAAAGTCCCAGCTAAAAAGATTTAAGGATGTTTCTTGAGACCGCGGAGATCAACGAAAGGTTTTCCTTCTGGGAGGAAGGGGCTTCGTGGTCCCCGCGGCAGAATAGACCCGGCCCGGCCTTTGCAAAAGCAAGAGACAGACTCCCTGCAAAGAAAAGCACCTCGGGAATGAAACTGCATTCTCCAACAGAACGTCCAGGCAAGAGTCCTGGGAGAAGTTAACTGAAACAATAGTCCTTTATCAGCTCGTTATGCTAAACACAAGGCTGTGAGTTCCCAGCCGAAAGGCTGCAAATTAAGTTCTGGGAAGCAGAAAACTCAATGAGCAAAATCTTCAGTAATACGAACTGTTGTCTCCTACGACCACCACTCCCCTTTCCTCCTATTTATTCCCCAGCCAGGGAGAGGCCAGTCAGCGTTCAACGTGCCTGCTGGGGCACCAGGTACTGTTCTGGTAGGCCCACCCATCCGCCCTCCTTACTGGTATTTGAGGTTTTCGGGGCTTCTGCGCATGCACACGGAGCGTACGGCGCCTGCGCGAGGCTCCGCCGAGCAGCTGGAGCTTCGCGGAAAGCGTCGCGGAGCATCATTCATGGGGTGGACGCCCGGCCCTGTTGAACCGTACCAGTTGCAACGGGATCCGGAAACCACCACTGGTGCATGCGTGCATGCCGCCTGGGTGAGCAAAGCACATGCGCGGAAGCCGCACAAGCGCATGACGTGAGCGCGCGCACACGCTCACAGCTGCGAAGCAAATCTAAGTGAATCCCACCGCAGGGTAGGGGGAAAAGAAACCCAATGGCCACCACATTTTGATCACGAATGGAAGGAATTGAAGAAAACCCTGCAGGCTAAGCTAGCTTCAAGTAGCTTAATTTGGAGTTGATGGGATTTCTGGGCAGCAGATACAGCTTGCCCCCCACCCCAAAAAAACCTGGACGTGGCTAGGGGGTTGAGTCCAAGACACTGTTAACAATTCCCCGGATGTCCTGCCGTGTTCAGCCATTTATCATAATTCTGGTTGCAACGAGGACTCCGAGGGTTTGGGGTGGGGGGATTGGTTGATGGACTGGCTGGCTGTTATTCATCAGCATTAATCAGCAGGAGAGGCAGAAAAGAGAGGAGGGGGTGGTGGTTGAGGGAGGGAGGGGGCTATGGGAAAGGGGAAGGGCAGGTACAACTGAGTTGGTTGTGGTTTAGTTTCCCTTCCCTAGCCAGCCCTGATCCGTCCTGCTTTTGCCACCCCCTCCCTCTCCCCACTGCCTCCCACCTCCTTGCTGGAAATAAAACTCAACGGGGAGAAGGAGTTTGCCCCGAGGCCACTCTCCGCAGTGGGGGGAAAAGCAGAGGCAACGGCGTGACACACATTAAGAAATACGCTTTTAAATTAAAAGGCACCGGGGAGGGGAGGGCGGGGGAAGTGCGAAAAGAGCAAAGAAATAGCAGCTTTCATGTTTTTCTGGCGCTTTTCAGATTTTGGGCTGGCGTCCAAACTGCTCGGGAATATGGAAGTCCATTGAATCCCAGCGCCATCCCCCCCCACAGCAAAATCTGGCCAAAGGAGGAAACTATGGAAGTCCACGTTTACCAGTCAAATGCTTACAATCGGATCAGTGGACAGTTCCAAAGGCGTCTACGTCCAGGGCCAGGATTCATCCGGTTCGAATTTGGTTTCAGGTAAACAGGTAGTTCTAGTGGGCAGTTGGCCCTGCCCACCTGGCCCTGCCCTTTCCTATCCTATATTTCCCTGATTTTTTTAGCTTAGCTGATTCGCCGGGCACAGCAGAAGGTAAATTTTTAAGCTTAAAATGGGTGGTTTTTGAACGCTGTGCACACATGCAAAGCGTGCATTAAGGGCGCACGCTTGCAAAGCACGCATGGGCGCCAGGTTTACTCCACTTAGCATTTTCAAGTCAAAGAGGCAGGAGATGGACAAAGCCTCCCTCTGCTCCAGATCTTGGAAGATATACTGCCATTCATAAAACCCTGAATTACCGTATTTTTCGGAGTATAAGACACAGTGACGTGCGGTGAGGTTTATGACTGGTGAGGCTGGTGACATCATCAAACCACGTGGTTGCTCCGATCGCACGGGCGCAGCCCAAACGGAGAAGTTTCTCTTCTCAGAAATGTCAGAAAGGGGCAGACAGGCTGCCGCAGCTCCACTTAAAAGACATTTCTGAGAAGAGAAACTTCTCCTTTCTCCTCCTTCCCCCCCCCCCTTCTAGCACTGATGATGTTACCTAGGCATTTTTTGCATCGGGCGAGCCCGGGATCCTTGCAAGGGGAATGGGACCACGTGTGCAGGCAGCTCCTCAGCGCACAGCCTCAGATTAGCACAACCGCGATCCCCTTCCCCTGCACACGTGGTCCCATTCCTCTCCTTCCTAAGCCAACATGAAGGGGACCGTGGCTGCGCTGATATGAGGCTGGCATTGAGGAGCTGCCTGCACACGTGGTCCCATTCCCCTTGCAAGGATCCTGGGCTTGCCTGATGCAAAAAATGGCGAGATCGGCACACTTGGGGCTGCTGCTGAGATGTCCAGGGAGGCTAAACCAAGCTGCACGCCTCTCCCAGCCACTTTCACGGCTTCCCGGAGTAATTTTTTTTTTATTTTCATGATGAGAGCGGTGAGGCTCTGCCTCCCATGCCTCCACGTCACTGATAAGACGCACCTTTTCCCTCAAAAAAGAGGGTGAAAATCTGGGTGCGTCTTATACACTGAATACAGCATTTTTGGCCTCCTGAAAACCCCACCCCACCCCCTTCGCAAAAATGGTCGTGCATAGCCTTTAGGAGGCTTCCAGGAGTGCTCCTGGGGGCTGGGGAGGGCAAAAATGAGTGACAAATGGGCCGATTTTTGCCCACTCCCAGCCCCCAGGATCACTCTATAAGTCCTCCTAAAGGCTATGCATGCCCTTTTTGGATAAAAAAGCGGGCCCGTTTTTGTGAAAAATGGGTCATTTTTGGGAGGTCTGCAGAGTGCAAAAACTTTTTAAAAATTTGTCTCTTTCAAATTCTTGGTGCGTTTTATACTCCGAAAAATATGGTAAACAGACAGGAAGTTTCAAGACCTAAGGACTCATCCAATGCCCAAAGCCAACATTTCCCTAAGCAGCCAATTCCATTTTGAACCCTGCCCAGGGTCTCTGTTGCAAACAGGACTTGGGAGGGGGCACAGTTTTTGCTTCAATATTATTTTGGAAGCTTGGAGTGGTGCAGTGGCCTAGAGGTGGAGCTCTCACCTCACCATCAGGAGGCTGTGAGTTCGATCCTAGGTAGAGGCAGATATTTCTCTCTCTGGGCACAATGAGAATATATCGGCGAAACAAAACTCCGCAATGGCAACAGGAAGAACATCGGGCCATGAAAACACTCTGCTAGTTCTATTCAGTTGCCCAGACTCCACCCCCACAAGGAATTATGGGATTGTTAAAAGAAGATGATGATTATTTTTTTGAAAGTTCCTGATTGTGTATTACACGGCTCCTGCTCCCTCTGAAATTCTTGCTAGGTCGTGTCATGGTCCCTGCAAAACCCTTTTTATTTACACGAGTGTGAATTCCTTTCATTCACAGTCAGCAAGGCTTAGCAGACAGTCTTTCCGAGGAATGTTTATCAACACGAACCTTATCTCATTTGGAGCGCTGCCAGATAACTCGTTTCCAAACGCGGGGCAAGGCAACACATGGCACAGAGTCGCTTATCGTCACAAACGGAACTTTCCACTCTCAACATGACCGAAGGAACGAATTGCTTCCTGCAAAAGCCCCCTCCCCGTTCGCTCCTCTTTTGTTTCCTATGGGAGGGGCCAATCACTTCCAAGGTGTGGCTTTACTCTTAAATCGACCCTGCTTTCTTAGTTGCTCTTGTCTTTCGGCAGCTCTACGCATGCACACACTGGGAATAGGCTCCAGCTGTTCCTCTGCCTCACTGCTGTCTATCTCCTTTTCTGCCTCCGACGCAGAGCCCACGTCTGAGCTTTCCTAAGCCCCCAGGACTGGCCCATGTTCCTCCCCAACCTCCTCACTGCCCGACTCTGCTGCGAGATCTGCTGACTGTCGGTGGGCCACAACAGCTTTTGCTGTCCTTCTTGGCCCCTAAACTAGAATATTCCACTTCTCCTAGGAACTCTCAACCCTCTTATTTCGTTATCTTTCGCTTATCTATCTAGTATATTGGCTGTTTACCTCTGATAAGTTTAATTTCTCTTGAATATGTAGACATATGACAATCCTCCTTAACTTCTCGTTTTTTACTTTATTAGATTCTTTCCTTAACCTCTGTTTTTTTCCTCCAAAATCACCTATACCATTTTTCTCCTAGGAACTCTTCCGGGGCCTAATTTAAAGGAATAATCATTGGATAATCATTTAATTCTCCTGCGCCCGGAGGAGGGACATGGTCCAAGTTGGACCTTCAGCAAACCTGAAAGGTTACGGTTTCCCATTTGAGCTTCTTTTTAAAATAATAATAATAATAATAATAATAATAATAATAATAATAATAATAATAATAATGAGGAGGAGGAGAAAAAGAAGAAGAAGAAGAAGAAAAAGAAGAAGAAGAAAAAGAAGGAGGAGGAGGAGGAGGAGGAGAAGAAGAAGAAGAAGAAGGAGAGAAGAAGAAGAGAGGAGGAGGAGGAGGAGGAAGAGGAGGAGGAGGAGGAGGAGAAGAGGAGGAGGAGGAGGGGGAGGGAGAGAAGAAGAAGAGGAGATGAAGAAGAAGAAGAGTAGAGAAGAAGGGAAAGTAGGAAGAGAAGTAGAAGAGGAGAAAGGAGGAGAAAGAGGAGGAGGAGGAGGAAGAAGGAGGGGGAGAGGAGAGAGTGGAAGGAGGAGGAGGAGGGAGGGGAGAGGAGGGAGGAGGAGGGGGAGGAGGAGGGAGGGGAGGGGAGAGGAGGGGGAGAGGAGGGAGGAGGAGGAGGAGGGGAGGGGAGGAGAGGGAGGGGGAGGAGGGGAGGGAGGGGAGGGGGGGAAGGAGGGAGGAGGGGAGGGGGAGGGGAGGGAGGAGGGAGGAGGGGGGAGAAGGAGGAGGGGAGGAGGAGGGGAGGAGGGGAGGAGGGGGAGGGAGGAGGGAGGGAGAGGGAGGGAGGAGGGGGAGGGAGGAGGGGGAGAGGGGAGGAGGAGGAGGGAGGGGAGGGAGGAGGAGGGAGGGAGAGGAGGGGAGAGGAGGGAGGGAGAGGGGAGGAGGGAGGGGAGGAGGGGAGGGAGGAGGAGGAGGGGAGGAGGAGGGAGGGGAGGGAGGAGGGGAGAGGGGGGAGGGAGGAGGGGAGGAGGAGGGGAGGGGAGGAGGAGGGAGAAGGGAGGGAGGAGGGAGGGAGGGGAGGGAGGGAGGGGGGGAGGGGGGAGGGAGGAGGGGAGGGGAGGAGGGGAGGGGGAGGGAGGGGAGGGGGGAGGGAGGGAGGGGGGGAGGAGGGGGGGAAGGAGGGAGGAGGAGGGGAGGGGGGGAGGGGGAGGAGGGGGGGAGGAGAGGGAGGAGAGGGGGGGGAGGGGAGGGGGGAGGGGAGGGAGGAGGGGGGGAGGAGGGAGGGAGGGGAGGGGGAGGGGGAGGGAGAGGGGGGGAGAGGGGAGGGGGGGAGGAGGGGAGGGGGGGAGGGGGAGGGGGGGGAGGAGGGGGGGAGGAGGGGGGAGGGAGGGGAGGGGAGGGAGGAGAGGGGGGGAGGGAGGGAGGGGAGGAGGGGGAGGAGGGAGGGGAGGGGGAGGGGAGGGGGGGAGGGGAGGAGGGGGGAGGAGGGAGGAGGAGGAGAGGGAGGGGAGGGAGGGGGGGGGAGGGGAGAGGGAGGGAGGGGGGAGGAGGGGGAGGGGAGGGGGGAGGGGGAGGGAGGAGAGGGGGAGGGGGAGGGGGGGGGAGGGAGGGGAGGAGAGGGGAGGGGAAGGAGGGGAGGAGGAGGGGAGGGGGGAGGAGGGGAGGGGGGGAGGAGGGGAGGGGAGGAGGGGGGGGAGGAGGGGGGAGGGGGAGGGAGGGGGGGAGGGAGGGGGGAGGAGGGGAGGAGGGAGGGGAGGAGGAGGGAGGGGGAGGGGGGGAGGGGAGAGGGGAGAGGGAGGAGGGGGGGAGGGAGGGGAGGAGGGGGGGAGGGAGAGGGGGGAGGGAGGGGGGAGGAGGGGAGGGAGGGGGGAGGGAGGGGGAGGAGGGAGGGAGGGGGAGGGAGGGGGGAGGGAGGAGAGGAGGGGAGAGGGGAGGAGGGGAGGGAGAGGGAGGGGGAGGAGGGAGAGGGGGGGAGGGGAGGGGAGGGAGGAGGGGAGGAGGAGGGGGAGGGGGGGGAGGGAGGGGAGGGGGAGAAGGGAGGAGGGGGAGGGGGAGGAGGGGGAGGAGGGGGGGAGGAGGGGAGGGGGAGGGAGGAGGGGGGAGGGGGAGGGGGAGGAGGGGGGAGGAGGGAGGGGGGGAGGAGGGGAGGAGGGGAGGGGGGGAGGGGAGGGGGGGGGAGGAGGGGGAGGGAGGAGGGAGGGGAGGAGGAGGAGGGAGGGGGGGGAGGAGGAGGGGAGGGGAGGGGGGAGAGGAGGGAGAGGGAGGGGGAGGAGGGGGAGGGGAGGGGGAGGGAGGAGAGGAGGAGGGAGGAGGGGAGGGAGGAGGGAGGGGAGGAGGGGGAGGGAGGAGGGAGGGAGGAGGGGGAGGGGAGGAGGGGAGGGAGGGAGGAGGGGGAGGAGGAGGGGGAGGGGAGGGGGAGGGGGAGGGGAGGGGGGAGGGGAGGAGGGAGGGGGGGGGAGAGGGGGAGGAGGGGGAGGGGAGGAGGGAGGGGGGGGGAGGGGAGGGGAGGAGGGAGGGGGGAGGGGGGGAGGGGGGAGGGAGGGGGAGGGGGGAGGGGAGGGGGAAGGGGAGGAGGAGGGGGAGGGAGGAGGAGGGAGGGAGGGGGGAGGAGGGGGAGGAGGGGGAGGGAGGGAGGGGAGGAGGGGGAGGGGGGGAGGGGAGGGGGGGAGGGAGGAGGGAGGGGGAGGGGGAGGGAGGGGAGGAGGAGGAGGAGGGGAGGGGGGAAGAGGGAGGGGAGGGAGGGGAGGGGGGAGGGAGGGGGAGGAGGGGAGGGGAGGAGGAGGGAGGGGAGGGAGGGAGGAGGGGAGGGGGGAGGGAGGAGGAGGGAGGAGGAGGGAGGGGGGAGAGGGAGGGGGGAGGAGGGGGGAGGGAGGGGAGGAGGAGAGGAGGGGGAGGGGAGGAGGGGGGAGGAGGAGGGGAGGAGGGAGGAGGAGGGAGGGGAGGAGGAGGGGAGGGAGGGGGGGGAGGAGGAGGGGGAGAGGAGGGAGGGAGGGGAGGGGGAGGGAGGGGGAGGAGAGGGAGGAGGGGAGGGGGAGGAGGGAGGGAGGAGGGGGAGGGAGGGGGAGGGAGGGAGGGGGGAGGAGGGAGGGGAGGGGAGGAGGGGAGGAGGGGAGAGGAGGGAGGGAGGAGGGGAGAGGAGGGGAGGGAGGAGGGAGGGAGGGGGGAGGAGGGGGAGGAGGAGGAGGGGGGGGAGGGGGGAGGGAGGAGGAGGGGGAGAGGAGGGGGAGGGAGGAGGGAGGGAGGGGAGGGGGAGGGGAGGAGGGAGGGGAGGAGGGGGGAGGGGGAAGGAGGGAGGGGGAGGGGGGGAGAGGAGGGGAGGGGAGGGGGGGAGGGGAGGGGGAGGGGAGGAGGAGAGGGAGGGGGGAGGGGGAGGGGGAGGAGGGGGAGGGGAGGAGGAGGAGGGGAGGGGAGGGGGGGAGGAGGGGGAGGAGGAGGGGGAGGGAGGAGGGGAGGGGGGAGGGGAGGGGGAGGAGGAGGGGAGGAGGAGGGGAGGAGGAGGGGGGAGGGAGGGGGGAGGAGGGGGAGGGAGGGGGAGGGGGGGGAGGGGAGGAGGAGGGGGGAGGGGAGGGGGGGAGGGAGGGGAGGAGGGGGGAGGGGGAGAGGGAGGGGAGGAGGAGGGAGGAGGGGGGGAGGAGGGGGAGGGGGGGGGAGGGGGGAGGAGGGAGGGAGGGGAGGGGGGGAGGGGAGGAGGGGAGGGGAGGAGGGAGGAGGGGGGGGAGGGGGAGGGGGGAGGGAGGGAGGGGAGGGGGAGGGGGGAGGGAGGGGAGGGGGGAGGGAGGGAGGGAGGGGGAGGGAGGGGGGAGGAGGGAGGGGGGGGAAGGGGAGGGAGGGGGGAGAGGGGGGGGGAGGGGAGGAGGGGAGGGGGAGGGGGGAGGGAGGGGAGGAGGGGGGGGAGGGGAGGGGGAGAGGAGGGGGGAGAGGGGGGGAGGGGGGAGAGGGGAGGGGGGGAGGGGAGGGAGGGAGGGGAGGGAGGGGGGAGGAGGAGGGGGGAGGGGGAGGAGGGGAGGGGGGGGGGAGGAGGGGGAGGGGGAGGAGGGGGGGAGAGGGGAGGGGGGGGAGGGGGGAGGGAGGGGAGGGGGAGGAGAGGGAGGGGAGAGGGAGGGGAGGGGAGGGGGGAGGGAGGGGGAGGGGAGAGGGGGGAGGAGGAGGAGGGAGGGAGGGGGGGGGGGAGGGGAGGAGGGGAGGGGAGGGGGAGGGGGGAGAGGGAGGGGGGAGAGGGGAGGGGGGGGAGGGGGGAGGAGGGGGAGGAGGAGGGGAGGGGAGGGGGAGGGAGGAGGAGGGGGAGGGAGGGGGGGGAGGAGGGAGGGGGAGGGGGGGAGGGGGAGGGGGGGAGGGAGGGAGGGAGGGGAGGAGGGGAGGGAGGGGGGGGAGGGAGGGAGGGGGGAGGAGGGGGGGGGAGGAGTGGAGGGGGGAGGGAGGGAAGGGGGAGAGAGGGGGGAGGGGAGGGGGAGAGGAGGAGAGGGGAGGGGGAAGGGGGAGAGGGGGGGGAGGGAGGGGGGAAGGGAGGGGAAGGGAGGGGGGGAGGGGAGGGGGAGGGGAGAGGGGGAGGGGAAGAAGAAAGAAAAGAGAAGAAAGAAAGAAGAAGAAAGAAAGAGAAAGAAGGAAGAAGAAAAAGAAGAGAAGAGAAAAAAGAAAGAAGAGAAAAGAAAGAAAGAAAGAGAAGAAGAAGAAGAGGAAGAAAAGAAGGAAAGAAGAGAAAGAAAAGAAGAAGAAAGAAAAGAAAAGAAGAAGAGAAGAAGAAAGAAAGAAGAAGAAGAAGAGAAAGAAGAAAGAGAAGAAGAAAAGAAGAAAGAAGAAAGAAGAAGAAGAAAGAGAAGAAAGAGAAGAAAGAAGAAGAAGAAGAAAGAAAGAAAGAGAAGAAGAGAAAGAAGAAGAAGAAGAGAAGAAGAAAGAGAAAGAAAGAAGAGAAAAGAAGAAGAAAGAGAGAAGAAGAGAAAGAAAGAAGAAGAAAGAGAAGAAAAGAAAAGAAGAAGAGAAGAGAAGAAGAAGGAAGAAAGAAGAAGAAGGAGAAGGAGGAAGAGAAGAAGAAAGAAGAAAGAAAGAAGAAGGAGAAAGAGAAGAGAGAAGAAAAGAAAGAAAGAAGAAGAAAAAGAGAGGAAGGAAAGAGAGGAGAGAGAAGAGGAGAAGAGGAAGGAGAAAGAAGAAAAGGAAGAAGAAGAAAGAAGAAGGAAGAGAGAAGAGAAAGAAAGGAGAGAAGAAGAGAAGAAGAAAGAGAGAAGAAGAAGGAGAAGAAGAAGAGAAGAGAAGGAGGAGAGGAAGAAGAGGAAGGAAGAAGGAGGAGAAGAAGAGGAGGAGGAGAAGAAGGAGAAGAAGAAGAAGAGAAGAGAAGAGAAGAGAGAAGAAAGAAGAAAGAGAGAAGAAGGAGAAGAAGAAGAAGAAAGGAGGAGAAGAAGAAGAAGGAGAAGAGGAGAGAGAAGAGAGGAGAGGAGGAGGAGGAGGAGGAGGAGGAGGAGGAAGGAGGAAGGAGAAGAAGGAAGAAGAGAAGAAGAAGAAGAAGAAGAAGAAGAAGAAGAAGAAGAAGAAGAAGAAGAAGAAGAAGAAGAAGAAGAAATGTGATGAGAACTTGACACGGACATGGCTTAAGATGGGAACTATCAAGAAAGAAACGGAAGGTTTAATACTGGCTGCTCAAGAACAAGCACTACAAACTAATGCCATGAAAGCAAAGATACAAAAAATCCAACCGACAAACCAAACTGCCGACTTTGCAATAACAAAGTCGAAACTGTTTCACATTTAATATGTGAATGCCGCAAAATCGCACAAAACTGATTACAAAGCTAGACACGACCGCGAGTTGCTAAATTAATCCACTGGTCACTATGTAAAAAATATGATTCACCTGTATCCAGAAAGTCATGGGAGAACATAAAGTGGAAAAAAGTTATCCGAAAATGAGAAGGTGAAGATCTTGTGGGACTTTCGAATACAAATGGATCGTCATTTGGAGCACAACATGCCAGAGATCACAGTTGTAGGGGGACAAAGTGTACAGTTTATTGATATCGCTGTTCCTGGAGATGCCAGAGTCGAAGAAAAAGAACTAGAAAAAAATCACGAAATATCGCGACCTGGCCATCGAAACCACACGGCTATGGACGAAGCATGTCACAGTGATACCCATGGTCATCGGGGCACTTGGCACCATGTCCAAGAATTTTACAAGATACATCCACAAATTGCAGCTTCCTGCAATAACCCTAGCAGAGCTGCCAAAAACTGCGCTGCTCGGAACATCTTATATTTTTAAGAAGGTCCTTGGTTGATCCCTAGGACGCTGGCAGCAACCCGTATCAACCATTAGCACCATTCAATGGTATTTGTGACACATCTTTAAATGATCAGTTGACTGAGTTTCGAATGGAGAAGAAAGGGGAGGAGGAGGAGGAGGAGGAGGAGGAGGAGGAGGAGGAGGAGGAGGAGGAGGAGGAGGGAGGAGGGAGGAGGAGGAGGAGGAGAAGAAGAAGAAGAAGAAGAAGAAGAAGAAGAAGAAGAAGAAGAAGAAGAAGAAGAAGAAGAAGAAGAAGAAGAAGAGAAGAAGAAGAAGAAGAAGAAGAAGAAGAAGAAGAAGAAGTAAAAACTTGGTTGATACCTAGGAGGCTGGCAGCAACCCCTATCAACCATTAGCACCAGTCAATGGTATTTGTAATGCATTTTTGAATGTTCAGTTGGCTGTTTCATGTTTAATGAATAAAGTAAATAATAATAATAATAATAATAATAATAATAATAATAATAATAATAATAATAATAATAATAATAGGAGGTTGGAACTAAGCGAAGGAAGACAGAAGGGAAAGCAAGAAAGACGAAGTCGAGAAGGAGGAGGAGGGTGTCAAATGTTGCCGATGCATCGGAGGGGAGTTTTGCTCCATGGGAATCCATGCGCTGATGGAGAAAGGTCCATTTTTTTTTTGCTTCAAGAAAGCAATCCGCCACGGAAGCACTTCGGCTGCGCTGCGTTACCATGGCAAAGGATTGGGAGGGTGTGTGGCGGGGGGGGGGGGGGGAGAGTTAAGAGTGCCACTATAGAGCAAGTGGTACCAGAAGGGGACAGATGGGGGGGACCAGCAAGAGGCGAAGAGAGTGGAAGTGACCTGGGGACTGAACAGCTGGTCCGGCCATTGATGTAACACACACACAGACAGACACACACACACACACAAACCCACACACACCCGCCAGCCAGCCAGGCTGGGATTGCAGAGCTCAGAAATGTCCCAGGCTTCAAAGCTTGGACAGATCTTGGCGGCCTCTTTACAGGAGGGAGGGGGGAATTAAAGAGCACGGCGGGGTCTGGGGTTGAAACACACACACACACACACACACACACGGGCAGTTGGACGAAGGATGTGCCTTTGTTCTTCTCTCTCTGTGCTGGCTGCGTTTGATCCAACGACTGGGGCAGCCAGATCCACTCCGAGCCGGCCTCCATCCAAATCCCTAATTTAGGCTGGCTGTGGGTTGTTGTCCCAGGGGTGAATTGCTACTGGTTCGTAGAACCGGCAGTAAAAAAATACTTTAAAAAGTTAAAAAAAAAAAACCAACCCGTTCCGATGATTGCACAGCTGATTTTCGGAACTTAAAAAAAATGCCTTTTTTTAAAAACTACAGATTCTCCAGAAATGCAGGGGTGGGAGGGTCGTTTTTTTGCTCCCATCAGACTTTCCTCAGGCCTCCTAGGCCAAAACCGGGGGGTGGGGAGGGTGCTGAGAAAGAAAGAAAGAAAGAATGAAAGGGAGAATGAAAGAGACAATGGAGAAAGAAGGAGAAAGAAAGAAGGGAAAAAGAAAAAGAAAGAGAAAGAGAGAGAGAGAAAGAAAGGGACAAAGAAAAAGAAAGAAAGGGAGAAAGAAAGAATGAGAGAAGGGAGAAAGAATGAGAAAGAAAGAAGGAAAGGAAGGAAGGAAGGAGAAAGAAAGAGAAAGAAAGAAGGGAGAAAGAATGAGAAAGAAAAAAGAGAGAAAGAAAGAGGGAGGGAGGAAAGAAAGAAAGTATGAGAAAGAAAAAAAGGAGAAAGAAAGAGGGAGGGAGGGAGGGAGGAAGAAAGAAAGTATGAGAAAGAAAAAAGGGAGAAAGAAAGAGAAAGAAAGAAAGAGAGAGAGAGCGAAGGAAGGAAGAAAGGAAGGAGAAAGAAAGAAAGAAAGAAAGAAAGAAAGAAAGGAAAAAGAATGAGAAAGAAAAGGGAGAAAGGAAGGAAGGAAGAAAGAATGGTAGGGAGGGAGGAAGGGAAAAAAGGAGAGGAAGAAGGACTACAAACCTGGTACTAGACACATCTGGGAAACCCCGGAAGCAGATTCGGGTTTCCACAGATGTGCCAAAATGCCTCTCTTAATAAATTGGAAGTTTGAGGAAAGCTTCTGCCTTGGACTCTGATTTAATTTTGGATGATATTTGGAACGCTGACATTAATCCCGAATCTGAAAGCTTCCGGGGTTTCCCACCCAGTTGAAAGTTCAAGATCTTGCCCCCCACACCCACAAGTCCATCACGTGGTCCAATCTTCCACTGCCACGCTGGCAATTCCACCCATCCACTTCCGGTCAGGTGCAGAGACAAAGGATGACCTTGGCTTTCTAGAAAGAATGGTTGTTATGGCTACATATCATCTAACTCCGTACAATTCCCACTCCCAAGTCCCCACTAATAAAACAGCATAGTAAAATAAGAGAGAGTGTGGCAGGCCAAAGATCCTAAAAGGACTATGACTGCAGGCCTGACACACGGACCATCTCAACGCACAGGTTCTACACTTAGGCGAGAAAAACAAAATGCACAGGTGCCTTGCTGGCTTTCATTTAGCAGGAGGACTCTCTAATAAATTACAATTAGGAAGGTGCTTACAACAGAGTGAGATTTCTCCCGATTCAGAGAAATCGTTGCTTTCGTGACTTGCCGCGCTGAGCATTTAGGTCGTTGGAAGTCTCAAGACACTTGGAAGCCCCCGGATCTGCCTTTCAGCAATCATCCTCATTTAACGATCCCCGTAATCCCTTGCGGGGCGGAGTCTGGGCAACTGAATGGAGCTAGCAGAGTGTTTTCATGGCCCGATGCCCTTCCTGTTGCCAATGCGGAGTTCTGTTCAGCAGATATTTTCTCAGTGTGCCCAGAGAGAGAAATAACTGCCTCTAGCTAGGATCGAACGCACGGCCTTCTGATTGTGAGGTGAGAACACCACCCCCTACTTCTGCTGACTGCCTGCAATTTGCGAGTTCGAATCTCACCAGGCTCAAGGTTGACTCAGCCTTCCTTCCTTCCTTCCTTCCTTCCTTCCTTCCTTCCTTCCTTCCCTTCCTTCCTTCCTTCCTTCCTTCCTTCCTTCCTAGTAGTTAGGAATAAAGTATTGCAGGCTAACTGCCCACTGCCAGCAATCCTGATCAACTGGCTCAAGGTTGACTCAGCCTTCCTTCCTTCCTTCCTTCCTTCCTTCCTTCCTTCCTTCCTTCCTTCCTTCCTTCCTTCCTTCCTTCCTTCCTTCCTTCCTAGTGGTTAGGAATAAAGTATTGCAGGCTAACACTGCCCACTGCCAGCAGTTCAATCTTGATCAACTGGCTCAAGGTTGACTCAGCCTTCCTTCCTCCCTTCCTTCCTTCCTTCCTTCCTTCCTTCCTCCCTCCCTCCCTCCCTTCCTTCCTTCCTAGTAGTTAGGAATAAAGTATTGCAGGCTAACTGCCCA
Source organism: Natrix natrix natrix (assembly GCA_029891615.1). NCBI lineage: Eukaryota > Metazoa > Chordata > Lepidosauria > Squamata > Natricidae > Natrix > Natrix natrix. Next base: position 1,049,527 of record JAKRSK010008689.1, read on the forward strand.
CTGCCAGCAGTTCAATCCTGATCAACTGGCTTAAGGTTGACTCAGCCTTCCATCTTTCCGAGGTGGATAGAATGAGGACCCAGATTGTTGGGGGCAAAAGGCTGACTCTTTAAACCTCTTAGAGAGGGCTGTAAAAGCCCTTTGAAGCGGTATATAAATGCTATCACTATTGCCAAAAGATGGCCTATGCTAATTCCTGTTGCAGATGCCTTTCGGTTTACCAGGAGAGGAAAAACGGCTCCCAAGATGGAGGGAGGAAGGTAGGCCAACAGAATTAGGAATGCAGGAGACTGGCAGGCAGTAAACGGAAGGCAGGAGAGGATGCCGAATTCCCTCGAGAAGCCCAGATCCCAGGTGGGATTTTCTACGCCTCCCTAATTCTCTTCCCTCCTAGCTTCACCGAGGATGGAAAAAAAAACCACCGTCCCCTCAAAGGCTGTTACAGCCTCCCTGCCAAACCCAGGTGGGAGAAGAGATGAAAACTGATAAGATCGCTGCTGCTTCTATCTATACTTTGAAGGCATCACGCATCGCGGCTAATAAGTTATCACCGGTAGGGTTTTTATTTTTATTTCATTTTATTTTTTGCTGCTGCACGAATCCCCACCACCACCGGAGAGATATGTTTAGCTTCTGTTCTCCATTCCACAATCAACCCAGGGGAAAAAAAGGTTTGAAAATGGGCTCTGGAGAGTGAAGCATCCTCAGCTCGAGTCAAGATTGTCAGAGAGCCGCAAGAGGAGAGGGAGGGAGGGAATAACCCTCTCCATTCAGAGGAGCACTTAGGCTTCTCCTCCGCTCTCCATCGAAGCTTTGGAGGAGCGAGGAGAATCTTTTCCGCGATGCTAATAATTGTTTGGCCTCTGCCTCCTGCATTTGCCTCCTTAATTGTTTCTACTCAAGCCAGCATTTTCTACTGGGAATATATGTATGTGTGTGTGTGTGTGTGTGTGTGTGTGTGTGTGTGTGTTGTGTTGTGTTTGTGCTGATAAATAAATAAAGGGAGACTAGTATAGATCTATTTCAAGCTCTTTAGCTCTCATCAGCTAGCCATACCCTTACTGGGAATCGAACCAGGGCTATGTAAGGGTATGGCTAGCTGATGAGAGCTAAATAGCTTGAAATAGATCTATACTAGTCTCCCTTTATTTATTTATCAGCACAAACACAACACAAATATAAAAAGGCAACATTAAAAATAAAAATATGGTTTTCTGCATGGATGGTCCTCTGTGATGAGCCGAATGACAGAAAGGGGGAGTAGTGAGCTCCCTCCCATATTTGGGCATACCAGGGGTTGTAGCACAAATACATACATACATACATACATACATACATACATACATACATACATACATACATACATACATATTCCTGCAGGAATTTTACGCTCTTAAGAGAAGATGCTACAGGCCGCCCCTCTGCAGGACTACCTGCTCTGGAGGAATGGGAATGCAGAGACTCAGGAGTAAGGCCCCAGATGGATGATGAATGGTCCCTCCCAGAGGGAATAAAAGAGGAGCGGAAGGGGAGTGGAGTTTGCAGGAGACAATTAGTTCGCTTCATTGGTTCGTGACTCTCCAAGACTCCTTGCCAAGTTCTGCAGAGATCAGCCTGGCAGCTCTCCAAGCCAGATAAGGTCTGTGACTGTAAATCCTCCCTTGAAAAGACTTGGCTGGATGTGAAGGAGCAGAATTCACAGGAAATGAATAAAAGGGTTTTTTGTCGGGACCAGGAGTTTGCTTCAGGCTCTTGGGAAGCCTCAGTCAGAACAAGCTGCTCTTTTAAAAAGTACGCTTTAAATGGAGTCGATTTAAATCAAACCTTTGGACTAGTGATTTAAATTGCGATTTAAAGCGACTCGGTTTAAATCCAATCCCACCCTGCAGGAGAATGAGGCTTGAAAGAAGAGGCGGTAACATTGATCCTCCTTTCAATAAATAAAGATCTCTGCTGCTTTGAAGAAAAGTGAGGTAGAAAGACTGGGAACGGTAAGGTCAGGACAGGGAACACTGACCCCTTCACCTGAGGTTAGTAGCCATTAAAAGGTGGCTCATTGGCTAAAGACGCTGAGCTTGTCGATCAGAAAAGGTCGGCGGTTCGGCGGTTCGAATCCCCAGCGCCGGGGAACGGAGTGAGCTCCCGTGACTTGCCCCAGCTTCTGCCAACCGAGCAGTTCGAAAGCACATTAAAAAATGCAAGTAGAAAAATAGGGACCACCTTTGGTGGGAAGGGAGTTGAGTCATGCCGGCCACATGACCACGGAGACGTCTTCGGACAGCGCTGACTCTTCGGCTTTGAAACAGAGATGAGCACCGCCCCCTAGAGTCGGGAACAACTAGCACCTATGTGCGAGGGGAATTTTTACCTTTTTAATAGCCATTAAAGGAGCTCCTGCGTCATGGGTGCAGAACAGGGAGTGGGGAAACTCTGGAATAACATCCGGTACCCTAGTTTCCTTCTGCCTGCTTTCAAAGTTTGGAAAAAGTGTCCTTGGAGAGGGTGTGAAACCTTCATCTGTTGTTGTTGTTTTTTAAATGGCTTCTGGAGAGAAGGCGATGAAGGCAGGAGAGAAGAAAGGAAGGAAGGAGGTATAAGGCCCCCAGTGACAACTCCCTGGAAGGAGGATGAGCTGGCTGGCTACGCAAAGCAGATAATGAGTTCTTGAATTCAAGGCTCCCTTTGGAAGAAGCTGTCGAAATCCACACCACAGGGAGGGTGGATGCTCGATCAAGCCAATCTATGGCTCCCCTTCACTCAAGGGATAGGGAGATGAAAGGGAAAAAAATTCCAGGCACAGTACATAAGAGTTGGTTGAAAGCATTGGGGGGGGGGGGGTTTAAAAAGATGGGTAGTAGATTCCAACTGCCAGAATTCCCCAGCCAGTATGTTTGGCCCATGTTCCTCCCCAACCTCTTCACTGTCTGAATCTGCCACCAGCTCCGTTGGCGACTGGCGGGCCACAGAGAGAGTTTCTTGCTTGTGTTTAAATCCTGCAGAAAGCCGCAGGAGGAACCGGACACCACACACAAAAAAATCATTATTCAGTTCCTCCTCATTGACCTCAGAAGCCAAAGGTCACGCTGGGCAGCTAATTTCCTAAAAGAACCAGGATGATTAAGAACCACACTCGTCCTTCAACCAGGCTTAGAAAGGGTGCATATTTCAAGACTGGTGGGAAGATTTCATGCAAAGGAAAAACGAACACTGCCTTGTGGTTAGTTTAAATAGGAGCCAGCCGTGTGCAGCAGCTGCCAAAAAAGCCAACACAATTCTAGGCTGCATCAACAGAGGGATAGAATCAAGACCAGGTGAAGGGTTAATACCACTTTACAAGGCCTTGGTGACGCCACACTTGGAATACGGCATTCAGTTTTGATCTCCAAGATGTAGAAAAGATGTGGAGACTCTAGAAAGAGTGCAGAGAAGAGCAACAAAGAGGATTAGGGGACTGGAGGCTAAAACATATGAAGAACGGTTGCAGGAACTGAGTGTGTCTTGTATGATGAAAAGAAGGACCAGGGGAGACATGATAGCAGTCTTCCAATAGCTAGGAGTTGCCCCAAAGAAGAGGGAGTCAAGCTATTCTCCAAGGCACCTGAAGGCAGGACAAAAAGCACTGGGTGGAAACTAATCAAGGAGAGAAGCGACTTAGAACTAAGGAGAAATTTCCTGACAGTGAGAACAATGAAACAATTTTATTTATATACTGTATGTATGTGTGTGTGTGTATCTATATCTATATCTATCTATCTATCTATCTATCTATCTATCTATCTATCTATCTATCTATCTATCTATCTATCTATCTATCTATCTATCTATCTTTCTATCTATCTATCTATCTATCTATCTATCTATCATCTTATCTATCTATCTATCTATCTATCTATCTATCTATCTATCTATCTATCTATCTATATCTATATTTATATCTATCATCTATCTATCTATATCTATCTATCTATCTATCTATCTATCATCTATCTATCTATCTATCTATCTATCTATCTATCTATCTATCTATCTATCTATCTATCTATCATCTATCATCTATCTATCTATATCTTTATTTATTTATTTATTTATATCTATCATCTATCTATCTATCTATCTATCTATCTATCTATCTATCTATCTATCTATCATCTATCTATCTATCATCTATCTATCTATCTATTTATCTATCTATCTATCTATCATCTATCATCTATCTATCTATCTATCTATCTATCTATCTATCTATCATCTATCTATCATCTATCTATCATCTATCTAATATATATATAAGAACAATTAATCAGTGGAACAAAAGTTGCCTCCAGAAGTTGTGAATGCCCCAACATTTGAAGTCTTTAAGAAGATGCTGGATAGCCATCTGTCTGAAACGGTATAGGGTTTCCTGCCTAGGCAGGGGGTTGGACTAGAAGACCTCCAAGGTCCCTTCCAACTCTGTTATTCTATTCTATTCTATTTCCCCCCCCCCCAAAAAAAAATAAAACAACTGCTGGGCCGTAAAATGCCACCATGGGTTATGCCAGCATGAACTTCTAGAAGGAGCTATTTAAGGCAAACTACTCTGAAGTCAGCAGCTAGAAGGCGCCAAGGAAAATAATTCCTATTGTTCTCTCACTCTCTTCCCCCCCTCCCCCCCAGACTCTTCAATTAAGTGAAACAGCCCCTTTTTAATGCGTTCATTAATAGCAGGCAGGGAAGATCCATAATTAAGCACATACACCCCCCGTCTGAATAACCTCTTGATAAAGCTAATAATGGGACCGGTTAATCCGTTTAGGCTTCAAAAGATACCCGCAGCTTATTAGCCAGGAATATTTTATTTATTGAGGCGGATTTGCATCCGTATCCCGCCCCCATCATCGTCCACCAGACCCTCAGCGCGCGATTAGACCCCTGCCTCTCCGAGTAAGACGTTTCCGAACAAACAATATTTGTCTGCCTATGGGATAATCCCCGATTACGTGTAAAAGAGAGTAAGAAGATTTCTGACTTCATGGAGCCAGCGAGTCTCTCGTATTTGTTTTGATCTCCCAGTGTGAGTATCCTGGGTTATGGAAGCAAACGAGTTCGAATTCAAGGCCTGGCATCCCAAGAGAAGGGGATATAAAATGGGGAACAGAGATGTCAAACTCTTTGGCAGCTGCCTTAAACTTCTAATGTGATTTTTTCCCCCTTCCCATCGCAATTCTCGCAAAAGTCTTCTTTAACCTGATTTATGGAAAAGAATGGAATGAAAGGACTCCAACAACTGAACAACTTCCTACTGAAAACCAAGTCGGTTTAAATCACAATTTAAATCACTAGTCAAAAGCTCAAATTAAATCGACTTTTAATGAGCAACTTGTTCTGAGCGAGGCTTCCCGAGACCACGAAGCCAACTCCCGGTCTCGACAAAAAAACCCTTTTATTAATTGACTGCGGATTCTGCTCCTTCACATCCAGCAAAGTCTTTCGAGGGAGGATTTACAGTCACAGACCTTCTCAGGCTTGGAGAGCTGCCAGGCCGATCTCTGCAAAACTTGGCAAGGAGTCTCGGAGAGTCACGAACCAATGAAGCGAACTAATGGTCTCCTGCAAACTCCACTCCCCTTTCGCTCCTCTTTTGCTTTCTCTGGGAGGGGCCATTCATCGTCCACCTGTGGCCTTACTCCCAAATTGACCCCTGTTTTAGCCGTTCCCTTCCTCTGGCCACTCTGCACATGCGCACACTGGGAACAGGCTCCAGCTGTTCTTCTGCCCCATTGATGTCCGACTCCAAAGGCAGCTGAAAACTGGCATACGGCCCTGGCCCCCTCTCTGCCTCCGACATAGAGCCCTCATCAGAGCCTTCCCCAGACTCCAGGACTGGCCCATCTTCCTCCCCAACCTCCTCACTCTCCGAATCTGCTGCCAGCTCCACTGGCTGCTGGTGGGCCACAACAATAACCTGATGGAGATTCTAATTCTTGAAGTTTTCTGTTTTTCCCCACTGTAATCCACTGGGAGAGGTAGCTCTATTCGCTAATAATGGGAAAGCTTGCAGCTAGCTGTGGAGGAAACTGGGTCTCTTGAATCTTGATCAGTCTGGAAACTAACCATGACAAAAGACCGCTCAGCTGCTACCGTCTTCCCCCATCTTCTGTCTAATGGAAACACACAATCAGCCCCAATCGGTGCAGTTTTTCCCTTGTGCTGTTTTTCAGGACAAAGGAGCAAAACTCAACCACCTTCCAAGGGAGGCTAGGCAAAATAAGAATTAGCGATATTATTGCAAAAGGAGGCGTAATTTTTTTCTTGGGCGAGCTGGTTTTTCCGTTCCTTTGCCGTGGGCCAATGTTTTCTGCCAAGCCGCCATTGCAATGGGCAAAAGAGGCGGAGGCCATGAAAGCCACTTAATGGGTGAAGGCACACCCAACAGTCTTCCTTCCCTTGCTACATGTTAGGGTTTTGGCCTGGCGGCCATCAATCCCTCCAACAGCTGAATCAGAGGAGGAGGTGTGGGAGTCAGGGTTAGCATCAAGGCAACCTGAGAGCTCCGACGGGGAAGAGGGGATGGAGCTGGCATAGAGACAGAGAGACAGGGGCAGAGGCCTGGGCCGGCCGTCAGACCTCAGAAGGAGAGTCAACAGCTCCCAGAGGTCTGGAGGTAGCTGATGAGGAAGAGGAAGAACAGCTAGGTCCAGTGCCTGACACGGGGATGCGACAGAAGGCAGAGGAGAGGAGAGCAGTGGAAATCTGTGGGCTGGTCCTTGGGATGGAAGAGCCACTACAGTTAGCGAAGCCCCACCCTCACTCTGCGGATGCATAGAAGGCAGAGGAGAGGAGAGCAGTGGAAATCTATGGGCTGGTCCTTGGGATGGAAGAGCTACTACTGCAGGAACTGGCTAGTTTAGTGAAAAGAAGGACTAGGGGAGACATGATAGCAGTCTTCCAATATCTCAGGGGTTGCCACAAAGAAGAGGGAGTCAAGCTATTCTCCAAGGCACTTGAGGATAGAACAAGAAGCAATGGGTGGAAACTAATCAAGGAGAGAAGCAACTTAGAACAGAGGAGAAATTTCCTGACAGTTAGAACAATTAACCAGTGGAACGACTTGCCTTCAGAGGTTGTGAATGCTCCAACACTGGAAATTTTTAAGAAGAGATTGGATATCCATTTGTCTGAAGTGATGTAGGGTTTCCTGCCTTAGTAGGGGTTGGACTAGAAGACCTCCAAGGTCCCTTCCAATTCTGTTATTCTATTCCATTCTATTCTATTCTTTTTTAAAATTTTATTTATTCATTTACAAACATACAAAATACACAAAACTTAAGACGTACGCCACATTTACACACTACAGTACGATCAGGAACTTCCTGTTCTTTCTAATAGCAATTACAAATAGATACAATTCTCCTTATGATATTTCCCCTTCTAGTATATTTCATTTGCATTTCACCATTTTTAACCCTCTTATTTTACTCATCTATCTGCTATATGGGTTTATATATATATATATATATATATATATGTATGTATGTATGTATGTTGATTATGTATGATGTATGTTGTATGTATGTATGTATGTATGTTGTATGATGTATGTATGTATGTATGATGTATTTGTGTCAACCCCTGGTATGCCCAGGTTCAAATCCCAGTAAGGGTATGGCTAGCTGATGAGAGCTAAATAGCTTGAAATAGATCTATACTAGTCTCCCTTTATTTATTTATCAGCACAAATCACACACACACACACATCACACACACACACACACACGTAGTGTAGTGTCAGTGTGTGTGTGTGAATTCTTCTTAACTACTATTTTTAGGCTTTATTGACTTCCTTCATTGATCCTTGTTTCTTTCTCTCCATCCACCTATACCATTTATCCCATATCTGGTAGCTATTCTCGTTCGTCCCGTAGTTCCTGGGGGATTGAGTGTGCGACTAAGTTCATATTAAATATCTAATAATCTAAATCTGGTATACTCTCTTTCTTCTTTTCCCTGGATTTATTTCTATTCTATTCTATTCTATTCTATTCTATTCTATTCTATAGTGGCACCAAGGGGCCGTATCAGCCTGACAAGCTTTGCTGAAGCAAGGAAAGGAAACTCAAAGGAAGTTTTGAGTTGCCAGCAATGAGCTCTCCATGGTCCTGCATCTACTGCTCAACCTTTTCCTGCCTCTCCGCCGCTTTCCTTAAGCTCCTTCAAAACGTTGAGCCCCATCCATAGCTGCTTTATTTCTAGGAAAGCATGACAACGTTCCTGCGTGTTGCGGCCCTCAACAATTTCCCTACGCGCTTGATTGACAACCGCAAAGATCTGGCTGACCGGACAAGTCTGCCTTGGAAGTCTTAGGAAGGGAACAAATTGTTAAGAACACTGACACTGCATACTCCTAAGCCAGATATGGATGCCAAGAGCTGCAGTTGGACGACACGCTAAGCTTGGTCTAATGTTGTTCTTTCGCGGTCCGGAAAGATGCATCCAATAGGATAGCAATAGCACTTAGACTTATATACCACTTTGCAGTGCTTTACAGCCCTCTCTCCAACAAAAGTGCGTCTAGTCAAGGCGATGGTTTTCCCAATTGCAATGGATGGCTGTGAAAGTTGGACCCTAAGGAAGGCTGTGCACCAAAGAATGGAGGCCTTTGAACTCTGGTGCTGGAACTCGAGTGCCTCGGACTGCAAGGCCATCCAACCGGTCAGTCCTAGAGGAGATCAACCCTGGCTGCTCTTTAGAAGGCCAGATCCTGAAGAGGAAACTCAAAGACTTTGGCCACCTAATGAGAAGGAAGAAGGACTCCCTGGAGAAGAGCCTCATGCTGGGAACAATGGAGGGTAAAAGAAGAAGGGGATGATGGAGATGGAGGTGATTGGATGGAGTCACCGAAGCAGCCGGTGTGAGTTTAAGTGGACTCCAGAGGATGGTAGAGGACAGGAAGGCCTGGAGGAATATTGTCCATGGGGTCGCGGTGGCTCGGACATGACTTCGCAGCTAACAACAACAGCCCTCTCTAAGCAGTTTACAGAGTCGGCCTCTGGCTCCCCCAACAATCTGGGTCCTCATTTTACCCATCTCGGAAGGATGGAAGGCTGAGTCAATCTTGAGCCTGGTGAGATTCGAACTGCCAAATTGCAGGCAGACAGCTGGCAGGCAGCAAAAGTAGCCTGCAGTACTGCACTCTAACCTCTGCGCCACCATGGCACAATGCCTTAAATGATTCTCAATGATTCTGTGGCAACTCGAGCAGACATCTGTCGGAATCTTCACGGACTGTTGGTGAAGCCTTGCGGCCTGTGAAAGCCATATAAATAACAGAAGGTTTTTTGGGACTAAGATTGTGAGCTATGCTTTCTCAGGAAGCCTAGGTTAGAACCAGCAAAGTCAATGGGGAAGCTGTATTCACTTAACAACCGTGGCGAGTAAAAAAAAAAAGGGGGGGGTCTTAAGTCGAGGACCATTTATATCGTCTAGATAAACAGAAGTCAAAGCTATGTTAACTTGCATTCTTCGCGAGCTGAACAGCGGAGAGGAAAGAGGGAAGGAAGTAACCAGGTTTGATTTCCTTGGGCTGGGGCAGAGGTCAGCAACCTGTGTGGCTCTGGAGCCGCATGTGGTGGGCAAAAGTGGCTCTTTCATCCCTCTGCTGCAGCTCCCTGTCACAAGTCAGTTCCACAATTGATAAGGGCTTTCGGTTAGGACATCTTTAGACCACACGGTAAAGGATAAAGCTATTTCTATGACAACACCGAAGAGACGAAAGCCACGATTTTCCCCTCTTGGAAAGAACGGGTGGCGAAAGTTAATCAAGGATTAACCCCGAGAGTCACCGTGGGGTCCTCTGAACCTCAGTTTTAATTATGGCGTCTTTCTATTTTAGCTTTGCCTTTGTGCAAACCTATTGTCATCACATTCTAAGAAGCCCGCTGGGTGTTATTTGCTTTAGCCAAAGGGAGGAACCGGACAGCTGCTGCCAACAATGACCCTGGCGCTGCGGCCAGAGAGGCCTTTCGGTCAAGGAAGTGAGGCCAGTTCAAAAGGAAGTGGAAATTGTAAGCTCATATAGACCCGTGTTTCTTCACCTTGGCGAGAGGTGTGGACTTCAACTCCCAGAATGCTGGCTGGGGGAATTCTGGGAGATGGAAGGCCACATCTCTTAAAAGTTGCCAAGGTTAAGAAGTACGGAGCTAATTCTCCTCTTCCTTTAGTTTTCAAACTAAAGGAGACATTTTGTCAAGAGCGATTTCAGCCGCAAGCAATGATGTACAGCCTCTGTTTATATATATATATATATATATATATATATATATATATATATATATATATATATATTATATATATATATATATATATATATATACATACATACATACATACATACATACATACATACATACATACATACATACATACACACACACACACACACACACACACACACACACATATATATATATTGTGTTATAACCCCTGGTATGCCTAAATATGGGAGGAAGGTCACATTCCCTCTTTCTGTCCTTCGGCTTCATCACAGAAGACCATGCAGGCAGAAAACCATATTTTTATTTTTAATGTTGCCTTTTATATTTGTGTTGTATTTGTACTGATAAATAAATAAAGGGAGACTAGTATAGATCTATTTCGAGCTAATTAGCTCTCATCATATATATATATATTCCCTTTCGCTTCTAATCTAACGGTCTTGCTCCGTATTGAGCAGGGGTGCCAACCTTACCCCATCAAACTGGGAAAACAACAACAGCCAGAAATTTGCTTTCTATGCCAAACCACTGGCGTCTTAGTAGGTGCCCCTCCCTCCAACGGATTGCTGCAAAATATGTAAGCAGGAGAAAACACACACCTTTCCCTTCTGATCTGCTAATTGGCAGAGAGAGAGAGAGAGAGAGACGGAGAGGGAAAGGGGGAGGGAGGGAGGGAGGAAGAGAGAGATGGTAAGTAAGTAGGTAAATACACACACACAGATATACAGAGAGAAATGATAGATAAAGAGAGAGAGAGAGGGAGAGAGAGAGAGAATAAACAGATGTAGGTAGTAGGTAGGTAGGTAGGTACATACATACATACATATACAGAGAGAGATGATAGATAAATAGACACACACACACACACACATGTTGTATTTGTGCTGATAAATAAATAAAGGGAGACTAGTATAGATCTATTTCAAGCTATTTAGCTCTCTTCAGCTAGCTAGATTCGAACCCAGTAAGGGTATGGCTAGCTGATGAGAGCTAAATAGCTTGAAATAGATCTATACTAGTCTCCCTTTATTTATTTATCAGCACAAATATAAAAAGGCAACATTAAAAATACGGTTTTCTGCCTGGATGGTCTCCTGCAGTGAGCCAATAGACAGAAAGGGGGAGTAGTGAGTTCCATCCCATATTTGGGCATACCAGGGATTGTAACACAAATACATATATATGACACAATACACACACACACACACACACACACACACACACAGGTAGACAGGTAAGTAGGCAGATACATACACACATATAAGAGAGAGATGATAGAGACATACACAGACAGACAGACAGACAGATAGGTAGGCATGTAGGTAGTTATGGTAGGTAGGTAGATACACACACATATACAGAGAGAGATGATGATGATGATTGATGATAGATATGATAGATAGGACAGACAGACGACAGCGACAGACAGATGACAGACAGAATAACAGAGTTGGAAGGGACCTTGGAGGTCTTCTAGTCCAACTCCCTGCTTAGGCAGGAAATCCTACACCACTCCAGAAAAAGGGTTATATAGTCTCTTCAAAATATAGACATATAGGTAGGTAGGCAGGTATGTATGTATGTATGTATGTATGTATGTATGTATGTATGTATGTATGTATGTATGTATGTATGTATGTAGGAAGGTAGACAAACAGACAGGTAGATACAATCACACACATAAATATATGTATTGTGTCACAACCCCTGGTATGGCCAAATAAGGGAGGGAACATTCTGCTTCCTTTTCTGTCCTTCGGCTCACTCCAGGAGACCATCAAGGCAGAAAACCATATTTTTAATGTTGCCTTTGTTACATTTGTGTTGTGTTTGTGCTGAGGGTATGGCTAGCCGATGAGAGCTAAATAGCTTGAAATAGATCTATACTAGTCTCTTTTTATTTATTTATCTCAATCTTAATCTCAATCTTACACGGGAAAAGACCCGAATACAACAAAACCAGCATACATACATACATACATACATGCATGCATGCATGCATACATATATATACACATACAGTATATGTGTGTGTTTGTATATATATGTGTGTGTGTGTGTGTATGTATGTGTATGTGTGTGTATACACACACACGCACACACACACACAGACATACACAGACACAAACAGATGAATAGACAGTTAGATATATAGACAGAGAGAAATACAGATAGGTAGGTAGGTAGGTAGATGCAAACAAACACACACAAACAAACAAACAGAGAGAGTTGATAGATAAATAGATCTATCTAATAGACACAGATATATATATAGACAGACACGGACAGACAGATAGACAGACAGGTAGGTAGATATGGGAGGGAGGGAGGGAGAGGGAGGGAGCGATGCAAAATATGCAGCTCTCCTCATATTTTTGGAACCAAACCCCAAATGCTCCTGGCTCTCCATCTACGTAAGCCATAAAATGCGTTTCACTTTGGCCCTCCACCGCCATTCACAAAACAGGAATTTAGTGCGCACTGATACACACACCTCTCTCTCCAGCAGGGCACCACGGAGAAGCTTGGGGTTTAACCCCAAATCCTTGCCCGGTAGCCTAAGATGAAGCCGCACCTCTCAAGGCTGTCTCTCCACACCTCCCATTGGAGGGGTGTGGGCGCACACCGAACAATGTCCTGTTTTACAAGTCAGCACCTTGTACAAGTCCATCAACCCCAAAGCTTTTTTTAACCCCTCTGGAAACAGAAGCAGGGAGAGGGAGGAAGGGGGAATCCTTCGGGATCTCAGCGCCCTGCTTCCTCTCCGAAGGATCTGGGCCGCAGACCGTTCTTCTTCCGAAAGCCCCCAATTGATGACAGCCTGGGAGGAATCTGCCCACCCGGGTGTGAAGGGCCAGGAACTCATCATCGCAAAGGCCCCATTAATAACTCCTGCGCAGGGTAGATAAACAAGAAAATAAACGGCCCGATTGATGGATGGCCTCGGTCCTTAAAAAGAGGTGCGCTTCACCGCCATTGGACAAGACTCTCCTGGGACTAGCTCATCTTTGGCTGGGTCCCTATTCCTCCTCACTCCCCGCAACCCACCCACCCATTCACCCCCTCCCCGCTGCCTTCCGATTCAGCGGCTTGAAACCTGCCAGCCCTTCCGAGCTCCCGCAAAGCTCCTGGGCCTGATTAGGAGAGGCATTCCGGATGGCCCCAGGAGTTTGCTCCACTTGCAAACGTCTGCTCCGTCTGTGTGTGTGTGTGTGTGTGTGTGTGTGTGTGTGTGTGTGTGTTTCACTGTTGCGTTCGTGACCCATATTTCTGAAGCTCTCGTTTCTCATTTCGGAGCTGCCGGGGGGGGAAAAGGGGAAGAGCGAGTGGGGATAAGAGAGGGAAGGAAGGAGGGAGAGAGGAAGGGAAAGAGATAGGGAGAGAAAGAAAGAGAGAGTGAGAGAGAGAGAGTGGGAGGAAGGGAGAGAGAGAAATAAAGGAAGAGGGAGGGAGAGAAAGAGAGGGGGAGAGAAATAAGGAGGAAGGAAGAGAAAGAGAGGGAAAGAAAGAATGAGGGTGAGAAAGAGAGGGGGGAGGAAGGGAGAGAGAGAGAAAGAAAGAGAGGGAGGGAGACATGGAGAAAAAGAGAAACAGATAGGCAGAGAGAGAAGGTGAGAGAGAGGGAGGAAGGGGGGAGAGAGAAAGGGAGAGGGAGGGAGAGAAAGAAAGAGATAGGGAGAGAAAGAAAGAGAGGGTGAGAAAGAGAGGGAGGGAGGGAGGAAGAGAAAGGGAGAACGAGAGAAAGAGGATGAAAGGGGGAAGGGAGAGAGAGAGAAAGGAAGAGAGGGAGGGAGAGAAAGAGAAACAGATAGGGAGAGAAAGAAAGAGGAGGAGAGAGGGGAGGAAGGTAGAGAGAGAAATAAAGAAAGAGAGGGAGAGAAAGATAGGGAGAAAAAGAAAGAGAGGGTGAGAGAGAGGGGAGGAAGGAAGAGAAAGAGAAAGAGGGAGGGAGGAAGAGAAAGAAAATGAGGGTGAGAGAGGGGGGAAGAAGGGAGAGAGAGAAACATATAGGGAGAGAAAGAAAGAGAGGGGGGAGGAAGGAGAGATGAGACAGAAGATGAGAGAGACCTAGAGAGAGAGAACGAAAGATGATAGAAACATAGATAGACAGACAGACAGACAGATAGATGAGAGAGAGAAGGAAAGATTAGACAGAGGGAGGGGAGGGAGGAAGAACTGTTTTCAAGATGAAAGAAGTTTGCCACAAAAGCTTTTGTGAAGGGAGTTATGGACATCCACAATCTTTATTTGGAAGGGTGGGTGGGGAAAAGAGACACTAAGACAGAGAATCTTCATTTACTCCCAGGCCTTTTGCACCCCCCTCCCCAATTTGGACCGTTTGCACGCTCCTTCCCTGCTCACAATCTCCCTAAAGGGTAGACCACGTCGAATACCGAGATCTAGGAGCTTTCAGAAGACAATGTATCATCCCTCCTGCATCTCTCTCTCTCTCTCTCTCTCTCTCTCTCTCTCTCTCTCTCTCTCTCTCTCTCTCTCTCTCTCTCCTCCCTTAATCCAACTCCGCTTTCCAAAGACCCCTCCTCAAATGAAGACGGGCATCCAAACCAGATTTATTTATTCATTTGAAGATAGTCCTCAAACACCCACTCTCTCTTTTTTTCCCTCCCTCCTTCTCTGTCTCTCTCTCTGTCTGTCTGTCCCTCCTTCTCTCTCTCTCCTTTCTCTCTCTGTTTCCCTCTCTGTCCCTGTCTCTCTCCCTCCTTCTCTCTCTGTTTCTGTCGCTCTCTGTCTGTCTGTCTCTCTCCCTCCTTCTCTGTTTCTCTGTCGCTCTCTGTCTGTCTGTCTCTCTCCCTCCTTCCCTCTCTCTCTCTCTGTCTCCCTCTCTGTCCCGTCTCTCTCCCTCCTTCTCTCTCTGTGTGTCTCTGTCTCTCTCTTTGTCTGTCTCTCTCCCTCCTTCTCTCTCTCTCTGTCTCCCTCTCTGTCCCAGTCTCTCTCCCTCCTTCTCTCTCTCTGTGTCTCTGTCTCTCTGTTTGTCTGTCTCTCTCCATCCTCTCTCTCTCTCCGTGTGTGTGTCTCCCTCCCTCCTTCTCTCTCCCTCTCTCTCCCTCTCTCTCTCTCCTTCTCTCTCTCTCTCTGTCTGTCTGTCTCTCTCCCTCCTTCTCTCTCTCTCTCTGTCTGTCTCCCTCCTTCTCTCTCTCTCTCTCTCTCTCTGTCCCTGTCTCACTCCTTCTCTCTGTGTGTCTGTCTCTCTCTGCCTGTCTGTCTCTCCGCCTCCTTCTCTCTCTCCCTCCTTCTCTCTCTCTGTGTGTCTGTCTGTCTCTGTCTCTCCCTCCTTCTCTCTCTCTCTGTCTCCCTCTCTGTCCCAGTCTCTCTCCCTCCTTCTCTCTCTCTGTGTCTCTGTCTCTCTGTTTGTCTGTCTCTCTCCATCCTCTCTCTCTCTCCGTGTGTGTGTCTCCCTCCCTCCTTCTCTCTCCCTCTCTCTCCCTCTCTCTCTCTCCTTCTCTCTCTCTCTGTCTGTCTGTCTGTCTCTCTCCCTCCTTCTCTCTCTCTCTCTGTCTGTCTCCCTCCTTCTCTCTCTCTCTCTCCCTCTCTGTCCCTGTCTCACTCCTTCTCTCTGTGTGTCTGTCTCTCTCTGCCTGTCTGTCTCTCCGCCTCCTTCTCTCTCTCTCTCTCTCTCTCCCTCCTTCTCTCTCTCTCTGTGTCTGTCTGTCTCTGTCTCTCCCTCCCGCCTTCTCTCTCTGTCTCTCTCTCTCTCTCTCTCTTCATTTCTGGGGGTGGGGGAGGAAAAAACAACAGCCTCACCCCCCCCAAAAAAAAATGATTAAAAAAAGGTCTTTTTGGGAGAATGTGGTACCTCGTTGCCCTTGGTTACCTGTAAAAGAGAAAGGGGGGGGGGACTTACTCATCCTTCCCTACCGGACGCTAACCGGATACAAATGACTCCAGGGCTCCTGCCAAGTTGGAGAGGATGAAAAGGGCAACGCAGAGAGGAGGGGGGGAAGGATGAAAGGATCCAGCTCCCAGGTGGAGCTCCTGAATCCAGAGAGTTAAAATCTAAGAAATGCTGCATGGATTTTTTTTGGAGGGGGGGGGGCTTTTTCAAACTCTGGTGTCCCTTCCATCCGCCCTGCAAATCCTGATCTGGCTTCCCTAAAAACCTTTCTTTAAAAATGAAATAAAATGACAGGTGGGCTCAGTGGCTAAGACGCTGAGCTTGTCGATCAGAAAGGTCGGCAGTTCGGCGGTTCGAATCCCTAGCGCCGCATAACGGAGGGAGCTCCCGTGACTTGTCCCAGCTTCTGCCAACCTAGCAGTTCAAAAGGACGTCAAAAATGCAAGTAGAAAAATAGGAACCACCTTTGGTGGGAAGGGAACAGCGTTCGGTGGGCCTTCGGCCTTTAGTCATGCCGGCCACATGACCAAGGAGACGTCTTCGGACAGCGCTGGCAAGGTAATGGGATGCGCATGCACGAAGAAAATGGCGGTGACAGCAGCAGCTTTTCACCAACCGGAGGACTTTTTAGCAGCCTGTGGCCAGCCGCGGGTGGTATGCAAAGCATCGGGGCGAGCAAGCAGTGACCGGATGGGCGGGGTGAACAACCAACAGCAGGTTGAGCAATTTGGGGACATGGCCAGCCAGCCATCGTTACCAGTTTGCCGAACTAGGCAAAATTTCCACCACCGGTTCGGGCAAACCAATACGCTGACTATTCTCTTTTAACAGCACGTGTCATACGGCGAAGCAGGCTTTCACAACACTTGCAAGAAGCGAGCGAGCTACACCTGCATTCCCTTGTCTTTTAAAACTTCTGATCCCCAATGATTGATTAATCACTTTTTTTAAAATAAAATCTCCAACAAAGACGAAGAGAAGAAGCTGGCACATCGTTAATTGCTGCTCCTTAAAACTGGCTTGACAGCATGGGGGTTTTGAAATGGTAGAAGAAAAACAAAACTTCTTCTCTTTCCCTTTTGTTTTACCTGCCTGGGGAAAAACACACACAAACACACAAACACACACTGTGTTATATTAAGTAGAGGATAAAAGATGCTTTGGGAGCCAACAAAATCTCTCGTTTTCCACCCGGTCCGTCCATAACTTTACCCAAGCCCGCTTCCTCCCTTAAACCTTAGTCTTCATTAAGAGACGTAGAAAGATATGTCAGTTCTCTTCCTGCGAGCAGTTGTCGTGATGGATGGGAGAGAAATAATTAGTGTAATTAAATAAATGTCCTGTTTATTGCTCTGGGGAGGAGGCGAGGCTGGCCTGTAAGCCACCATGGGTCTCGGGAGCAAAGGGGGGGAGGGTAGCCCGGAAGACTTCTACAGCTTTGCCAATCTGGAGCCGAGGAGAGCTTTCCGCGCAGCGAGACTCCCGCAGAGAATAACATTGAAGCTCTCACCAAAACCATTTGACTTGCTCAGAATTGGGATCAAGTGCCACCTTTCCCCAAGATCATGTAGATCAGGGGAGTCAAACTCAACGGAGTGCTTAGATCTGGCTCGCGGGACTGCCCCTGGAAACAACGAACGACCGGCCCAGGGTGCCCCTGCCAGTAAAAATGGAGCTCGGGAGGGCTGCGTGCGGTCCTCCCGGACTCCGTTTTCACTGGCAGAAGGTTGCAGGAGGCCGTTGTAGCCGAAAACGGAGCTCGGGAGCCCATTTTCGCTGGGCCGCCACGAGTGACATCAAACTCACCATGCCCACCCTGGCCACACCCATGGTCATACACAACCCTAATGTGGCCGTCATTTGAGTTTGACACCCCCAAGCCACGGGAGGAGACTCTCCAAAAAGATACTCCGCTTTGATTTTTAGAAGGGAAGTTGAGCGTCCCATGCTGAGCTTCGGGGAGCAATTAGGCTATGAGGTGTATCCTACCTTCTTCTGTCCAAGAACTGCACTCCACCTGGTGTCTGGGAAAGGGGACCACCAGGGGATGCCAGGCTAAAAATATATAAACCTTCCTCTAGAGGGGAAGGGGAATGAGCCGCGTGTGAATTCTTCCCAAGATAAATCACACTCTTTGAAGTCGCTCCGTACCGAATTACTTCGTCACTTGCCTTTTTTTTTAAAAAAAGAAAAGAAAATCATCGGTATCCAGCCTTCCACACTTTCTCCTGGCAAAGCCCCCCGAGGCAGAGACAATTTGGGGAGGGTCTCGAAGAAAACAATACTGATTACCTTTCCTCGGAGGAACCCATGGGCAATTCCTTGCCGGTTCCGTGAGCATCTGAAAGCAATTGTCTAGAGCCACAGATATATATATATATATATCATGATCGAGGGAAAAGCTGAATGGATGCAAACTCCGGGCTCATTATCCACACCCCGGGTGGGTGTACTTGGATACGGCAGTGAATTCAAATGAAATATATACTTCTACATTTGTGGGCTGCCTTGACAGCCACAAGCAGAATTATTTGGGGGGTTATGTTGTCTCCAGCAACCATACTGGGATATGCAGGTTTTTTTAAAGGTGACAAATATTAGAAAGGTAAAGGTTCCCCTTGCACATATGTACTAGTCGTTCCCAACTCTAGGGGGCTATACTCATCTCCATTTAAAGCCGAAGAGCCACAGCTGTCCAAAAACACCTCCGTGGTCATGTGGCCGGCATGACTCAACGCTGAAGGCGCACGGAGCGCTGTTCCCTTCCCACCAAAAGGTGGTTCCTATTTTTTTCTGCTTGCATTTTTTATGTGTTTTCGAACTGCGAGGTGGGCAGAAGCTGGGACAAGTCACGGGAGCTCCCTCCGTTACGCGACGCTAAGGATTCGAACCGCCAAACTGCCAACCTTTCCGATCGACAAGCTCAGCGTCTTAAGACACTGAGCCACCGCGTCTCTAAATATTAGACAAGGTAATAAACTCAGACTGCACCCACATTCCGGGGTTAAATGCCATTCCAGTTTTTCGATTTTAAATTCTGGGGCTCTTCCTCATGACAGCATCCTGGGGAGGAGGGCTTCTATTTAGGACAGAGGTAGGCAACCCCCCCTCCCCATAAATTTACTTGCCAAGCATTTCCACAACCCCCTTGTGTATATACAGAGCATTTGCCGAGAGCCACACAGCGTAAACATCATATTCCAAAGCGTTATCATACTTCAGTGTCCAAATCATGGGCAGTCCTCGACTTAACGACCACAATCGGGATATCCAAATCTCCATGGCGAAGGAAGGAGGTTGTTAAAAGGGAGCCCCGCCTGATTTTTTTTTACAACCTTTTTGCCACCGTCGTTAAATGAACCACGTTGCGGGTAAGCGAATCCGGCTTCCCCAACCGAGGTTGCTCGATGGCTGGAAAAGTCACAAATGGTGGCCATGTCATTGTAAATATGTGCCAAGCGCCCCAATTTGGACTGCGTGACCTTGGGAGATACTGCAATGGTTAAGATACAGATGAACAGAGTTGGAAGGGACCTTGGAGGTCATCTAGTCCAACCCCATGCCCAAGCAGGAGACCCTACACTATTTCTGACAAATGGCAGCCCAGGCTCTTCTTGAAAGCCTCCAGTTGTAAGTGTGTAAGGTTGTACATGTGTTTTAAGGTTAGATACAGATTAACAGAGTTAGATACAGATTAAAAGCATTGGAAGGGACCTTGTAGGTCATCTAGTCCAACCCCCCCAGCCAAGCAGGAGACCCTACACTATTTCTGACAAATGGCAGTCCAGTCACTTCTTGAAAGCCTCCAGTTGTAAGGGTGTAAGGTTGTAAGTGTGTAAAATGTGTGTAAGGTTGTAAGTGTGTGGACTAGCTATAAATTCCTTTTTTCCATGCCATTGTGACTTTGTACAGTTACTAAACAAACAGTTGTAAGTCAAGGACTACCTGTCAATCAAGCCAGTTGTCTCCAAACATATCTCACAATTTGGGAAGATTTAAGGACCCATCCAATACCCCCCCTTTCCCTCCTGTTTTTATGAATCAGATGAAGTTGACCAACTGGTCCCATTTCCTATAGCAGGGATCCCCAATCTTTCGAACCTCACGAACCGCTAAATTCATAATTTTAAATCCCACAGACCATTAATACGATCTGCCTAGTGACCGGCTCATTGGGTGTGGCCAGGTGGTCATGTGACTGGGTGGGTGTGGCCAGCTTGATGTCACTCACGTCGGGAGGCACCTTGTCGGTCTCTACTTGCCCCTCCCCTGCCAGCCACGCCTCGCCTGCCCGCCTGGGGCTCCTTAGGGCCCCAACAGGAAGCAGTTGCTGGAGCTAAGCAGCCCCCAGGAGAAAGAGTTGGCAAAACAGCTCAGTTCAAACTGGATCTGACCGAGAAGGAGGCTCAGCAGAAGCACCTCACTGAGGACTAGGAGCATAGGCTTTCCAAGCAGAGGGAAGACCTGTGGGAGTGCAAGGCCAGGGACCGGCGCCTGGAGGCTCAGTGGGCTGAGATGGTCAGCCAGTTCCAGGCCCTGATGCAGTCCCACTGGAATGAGGCCCTCCGGCTCTTCTCCACCAGCGGCTCTTCCCTCCAGCCTTCGCCCAAAGCCCCCCACCAGGAGGCTGAAGGAGACCCCAACTCGGAATTTCTGCACCCCTCTCCGACCCCCACAAAAAGACCCCGAAGGGGGAGACTCTCTGCAGCAACACAAGCCTTCATTGCACGTATCCGTCCCAGGGGGGCGTCATTTGAGGACCCCTGATTGAGTGCAATGTAAAAAATGCAAATAATTTTTCTGCAAACCACCAAAATTTTCTCTCGGGCCACCAGTTGGTGACCGCTCTCCTATAGCAATCTGAATCCTGATCTGCATACCTTCTGTAAGACTGCAATTAGGGGAAATAACTCAACTCCGGGATGTCAGAATTAGACAGAATTAGACATCTTTGAATTTCTATTTAAATGTTGGCACCAAGGCACTGGCAGGAAACCCATCACCGAAAATAAGGAAGGTTGCTTATTGGTCGCTTGTCTTTTCTTTTTCTTCTTCTTGCTTTATCTTTTTGTTTGCGGGGAAAACGGTTCTAAAATGAAATTATACTTCTGTACTTAGAAGCGTCAGCCAACCAGATTCCCCGCTCAAGAGTTAAGAGAGCGGCTTGTCTTAGAAATTTCTTAGCCTTCAAGCAAGGAAAAAAAGCCAAGTGTAAGTTTAAAAAGAACTTACCATCCTGGGGCACGGCCTGCGGGAAGTAATTGACCGGTTTATCTACAAAACAAAAGAAGAAGGGGAAAAATAAGTGAAGGCATGAATATCAGAAAACACGTGTAGCCCCAGAAGTGTTGTTATCCCCCCCTCCCTCTTGTTTACAGAAAAATGAGAATTATAAGTGATAAACCCTTCATACAATTGGCCTCGGAAGACCTCAAGGTGAGTTTTGAGAAGTGCCCAACGAGCACACCCTTCCTTCTTCCCCAAGTGAGGCTGCCTGTTGCTTCCCTGGATGAGTAACTCTTTTGCATCCTCCCTGCTCCCCGGCAGTGTTTGCTTGGGGGGAGGTAGAAAAATTCGGGTGAATTTGAAACAGACCCACTTAAGTTCATCCTGAGCTGCGTTAGAGAAATTAGGTAAAGGTTCCTCTCGCACATATAGTGCTAGTCGTTCCCGACTCTAGGGGGCGCTGCTCATCTCCGTTTCAAAGCCGAAGAGCCAGCGCTGTCCGAAGACATCTCCGTGGTCGTGTGGCCGGCATGACTCAACTCCCGAAGGCGCATGAAACGCTGCTCCCTTCCCACCAAAGGTGGTTCCTATTTTTCCACTTGCATCTTTCACGTGCTTTCGAACTGCTAGGTTGGCAGGAGCTGGGACAAGTTAACGGGAGCTCACTCCGTTATGCGGCACTGGGGATTCGAATCACTGAACTGCCGACTTTTCTGATCGACAAGCCTAGCGTCTTAGCCACTGAGCCACCTATGTTAGAGAATTACATTCCCTCTTTCCTGAAACCCAGTCAACTGAATATTTAAAGATGTATCACAAATACCAGTGACTGGTGCTAATGGTTGATAGGGCGTGTTGCCAGCATCCTAGGTGTTAGGGATGTAACCCTAGGCTTGGCTTGCCAATGTATATAAGCTATGATTACTTTAATGTTACTTTAAATGCTTAACAGATGTAATTGGTTTGTTACCTCAAGCAGCTATAAGAGGGAGCCAGAATGGTTGTTAGATCTCTCTCTCTCTCTCCCTCTGTTTTGTTAGAAGCTGGTTGGTGTTTACTGAGGTATTGTAGTTTGCTACTGTTTAGCTATACTTTGTGTGTTAAACTGAGAATATTGATAACTGAATTACTGAACCGTGTATGACTTGGACTGTTAATCGGACTCTGAATACTTCTCTGTTTCTACATAGTAAACTACTATATTTTTATACTATTCAGTGTCTCTGTATGCTGGTTCGTGCATGTTATTCCATATCACTCTCATTACGCTTCTCTGCATACTCGCTCTTCTAACGGGGGGCTTAATTACTTAACACTAGGTATCAACCAAGGACCTTCTTAAGATTATTATTATTATTATTTCTGCGATCTGAAGGTCCCGTCAACAGGGAAGTCAAGGGAGACACACGGATTTCAGGTTAGTTAATAAAATGCATCTTTTCCTGAACACGCAGAGGTCAGAGACCGCAGGCGCAGCTGGCTGCTGGGGGGCAAGACAATTCATTAATCACCTTTCTGACCCCAGCTGCACTGGCAAATCAAACTATTTATTAGCCAGTGCCCCTCTCCCAGGGTGGTGATCCATCAAACTTGGTTTCGCTGATCGGCAAACCGGGTTCAGACAGAGAGCAGCCAGTGACCCAGGATGCAACGAGAAAAGCTTCCGAAACCGATGGAAAAGAGATGTGCGAGAGTCCTTACGAGCGTCGGGCTAATACGTTGAAATAAATGAATCCCGGACGAAACTAGGCAAGCAACATTTGAAGGACTTCCCCCCCACACAACCCTTCGGATGTGCAAGTGAAACCCCATTGGAAAACAGATCTCCAGATTGGAAACTCTGGGGGGAGGCAGGGGGCGGTTAAAAGAAACATCCACAACGTTTTCAAAACGGTGGCGTGCGACGCGGTCCCAGAATTCAACCCCAACGCGAGAAAAAGTGGGACTTCAATTCTCTAAAGGGTTTCCCTCCCCCTCTTACGTTTCTCTAACACAGGGGCGTCCAGCTCGATTTAAGCACGGTTGTGTGCGGTGGTGGGAGTCAAATTTATTTTACTACTGGTTCTGTGGGCTTGGCATGGCAAGCGTGGCATGGCTTGGTAGGCGTGGCAGGGGAAGGATACTGCAAAATCCCCATTGCCTCCCGATCAGCTGGCTCTCGGGGAGGCAGAAAATAGATGGGGCCAGTCAGAGGTGGTGTTTACCAGTTCTCCGAATTACTCAAAATGTCCACTTCCAGTTCTCTGAACTACTCAAAATTTCCGCTACCAGTTCTCCAAACTTGTCAAAATTTCTGCTACCGGTTTTCCGAACGACTCAAAATGTCTGCTACCAGTTCTCCAAACTACTTAAAATATTCACTACTTGTTGTCCGAACTACTCAAAATTTCTGCTACCGGTTCTCCGAACTACTCAAAATTTCCTCTACTGGTTCTCCAAAGTACTCAACATTTCCGCTACCGGTTCTCCAAACTACTCAAAATTTCTGCTACCAGTTCTCCGAACTACTTAAAATATTCACTACCTGTTGTCTGAACTCACTCTCTCTCTCTGCTTCGTGGGGAGAGAGAGAGAGAGAGACAGAGAGAGAGACAGAGACACACAGAGAGAGACAGAGACAGAGACAGAGACAGAGACAGAGAGAGAGAGAGAGAGAGAGAGATCTGGTCTTGCTCCTAAAAGGTTCGCAAGATCTCGGCAAGATCACACCTGACAAGTCTTATAAGAAAAGGGAGATCCTTTTTCCCCTTCTTCCTATTCAGCGCCCTTCCAACGCGTCTCCTTTTCAGAGCAGGAGAAACAAGCAGGACTAAGCTAATCCCTACAGGGAAAATTCAGAGGGAAGGCCGAACTACATGTTACTCATGGGAGCCCGCTCCCACCGAGAGAGTTCAGACTTCAGTCTGTTTAGCCAAAACTATTTTTGGAGGCGTGACTAAGAAAGACGGCTTCTCGCCCGTGTCTTTTTATGGCTGCACGTTGTCTCCTACGCCTCCCCGTTGCTACACACACATATGGACGGTTTTTTTGTGCCACTCCACGTAACGGAGTGAGCTCCCGTTGCTTGTCCCAGCTTCTGCCAACCTAGCAGTTCGAAAGCACGTAAAAAATGCAAGTAGAAAAATAGGGACCACCTTTGGTGGGAAGGGAACAGCATCCCGTGCGCCTTCGGGAGTTGAGCCATGCCGGCCACATGACCACGGAGACGTCTTCGGGCAGCGCTGGCTCTTCGGCTTTGAAACGGAGATGAGCACCGCCCCCTAGAGTTGGGAATGACTAGCACATATGGGCAAGGAGAACCTTTACCTTACCTAAGTCCTGAGCAACAAGCATGGAAGACTGAGGAGATTGGGGGCACCTTATGTGGACCTAGATTGGGGTGTGCGTGCAAGTTTGCAGTCTCTTCTGGCAGCAGACAGTCCTGTACAATTCAGAAGTCCTTCCACAGCCTCCCCCCACGCAGGTTTCCAGCCGCAGGGGTCTCCTTCCCAAGTTTTGATTTCGAGAAGCATTGCAACAAAAGCTGCGTCTCGTCCTTCGTTTTGAGCCGGAGGCTTAGATGCCGCTGGGAGCCCCTCCAGCATGCCACAAAACCCATTTCCCCCTAGCTTAGTAGCCCAAAACGGTATACTGCCACTACATATGGAGGCTTTTGGTTTCTAGCGGGGACATCCCGTTGGTTATGCCTATGATTCAGCCCCGCTCAAAAATGGCTCAACCGAACAGAGATGCTAAAAGTAGACCACAAGCAGAGGGAAAGAGGGAGGGGGGAGGGAAGGAGAGAAGTAAAAATGATGATAGATAGATAGATAGATAGATAGATAGATAGATAGATAGATAGATGATAGATAGATAGATAGACAGATAGATAGATAGACAGACAGACAGATACGATGAGAGAGATGAGAAAAAGATAGAGAAGAAAATAAGAGAGAGAGAGAAGGATGGATGGATGGATAGATAGATAGATGGATGAAGATAGATAGATAGATAGATAGATAGATGATAGATAGATGAAAGAGAGAGAAGGAAAGATGATAGATAGATGAAGGGGGAAGGAGAGATGAGAGAAAGAGAGAGATGATAGAGAAGGAAAGAAGATAGAGAGGGTAAATAGATAGATAGATGAAAGATAGATGAGAGAGAGAGAGAAGGAAACATGGTAGATGAGAGGGGGAGAGAGAGATGTGAGAAAATGATAGATAGATAGATAGATGATAGATAGATAGATAGATAGATAGATAGATAGAGAAGAGAGAGAGAGAGAGAAGGAAACATGATGGATAAGATGAGAGGGGGGAGAGATCAGATATGAGAGAGAGAGAAGATAATAGAGAAGGAAAGAAGATAGAGAGAAGGATAGATAGATAGATAGATAGATAGATAGATAGATAGATAGATAGATAGATAGATAGATGAAAGAGAGAGAGAGATGGAAACATGATGGATAAGATGAGAGGGGGGAGAGATCAGAGATGAGAGAGAGAGAGAGAGAAGATGACAGAGAAGGAAAGAAGATAGAGAGAGAGAAGGATAGAGACAGACAGACAGATAGACAGACAAGATGAGGGGAGAGAAATAAAGATGATAGATAGGTTGAGAGGAGGGGGGGAGAGAGGGGAGAGAGAGAGAGAGAGAGAGAGAGAGAGAGAGAGAGAGAGAGAGAGAGAGAGAGAGAGAGAGAGAGAGAAAGAAAGAAAGAGAGAGAGAGATATTTTGGAGAAGGGAACCAAAGCTAGCCACTCCATTGTCCCATCTCAAGCCTACCCAGTGCAGGGGACTCTGCCCAACAACAGACACTGTGGAGCTGAGCAACCGGTTCAAATCTACCCGTGGGCCCGCGTGTGCTTTGCACTTTTGATTGAAAACACATCAGCATAATTCCCTCTGCTCTGGGAGAGATGAAAGCAGAGGCTGGGAACAGCCGCGCATCGGCTCCTGCTCGAGAACAGGAAGATGTTTACCTGCCTTTGCCAAAGCCCAGCCATCCTCCCCAATTATCTGGGGGAATAAGAGCATCATCTGATCAGCCATCTTGGCGTAGATCAAAGGGCCGGCAGCACCCAGCCTCCGGGAGCGGAAAGCTCTAAGTAGGCATCTCCCCTCCGGCTGATTAATATGCAAAGTTTGACTGCCTGCCTGCTGAGGCAGGCTGCTTCCTTCCTTCTATACACAAAGCCACAAGCAGGTGTGACTCCCGGCTCCCCCAATTTAGCGCGCGGTGGAGGTTGAATTGGGTCGCGGAAAGTCAAAATCAAATGAAAACATTGGGGAGGGAAAGGGGGAGGGTCAGGGTTAGGCCAGGTCCTGCCAGTTGTCACCTGGTCAAAGGGGAGGAATCCCACCCACTCAAAAGAGACCAAGCCACCCTCTCCCCAAACCTTTGATGCACCCCAAACTCCCCTTCCAAAAGGCGGGGAAAGTTACCGCTGAAATGCCCCCCTTTCCCTCCCCCCCCGCTTTGTTTCAACTCCTCCTCCCGCTCCCCACGCCTCCCGCGCTCGCCGAGGGGGAGGGGGGACGCACGGGACACCTACAGTTGTTGAGGAAAAGCAAGACGGCAAATCCCAGCGTGGAGGTGGCCAAGAGAATCAGGCAGATGTTACAAGGGATCATGAAGTAACGGACCACCAAGGAGACTTTGTGCTGGTAAATCCGGTCTCGGTCCAAGGAGCCCGGTCCCACGGGATACTGGCAGGCAGTCATGCCACGGATGGGGCTCCAGGCCCTCCCTGGGAGATCCAGGGCAGCGATTCCACAGCCCCCCTCCCCAAAAAAATAACCCTCAACTGCCCGCCTCCAAGACAGTCCTTAGCTAAGTAGTTTCGGGGACTTCCATCCTTCGCCTGGCATGCCCGCAAGGGGTGTGTGTGTGAATCTTAGATGGGCCAGGCCATCTTGAGGCTGTAATCCAAAGCGAGGAGAGAAGCCAGAGGGCTCAGATGGATGACCCCCTTTTCAGACGCACCCCAGAGGTCACCCCGGAAGCGGTCCTGAGGATCAAGAGGTCACTTTTAGTTCCAGGAAAGGAAAAGCTGCACCCGCGAAGCTCAAAGTCCCCCCCATGTTGGAAAAAGAGATGACACCCCCCCCTCCGATGCAAAATGAAAACTCCACTCAAGCAGCTTTTGCAGGAGGGAGGAGAGAGAGAGAGGAGGCTTGTTTGGAGATCCGTCCACCTCACGCCAGGAAGGAAGGAAGGAAGGAAGGAAGGAAGGAAGGAAGGAAGGAAGGAAGGAAGGAAGGAAGGAAGGAAGGAAGGAAGGAAGGAAGACGGATGGGGTCTTTGTTCTCCAGGAGAAGACAAGAAAAGGCACGAAGCAAACGAAGCACTGCTAATTGAGTCTTCAGAAGTTCTCCAAAGGCGTGGCTCCCTCTTTATTAAACCATCAACTTAGCGGCTCAGCGGGTCCTCGTGTTACAACGCGGTCCTCCTTCCAGCCGTTTAAACCACGGGGGGACAGACGTACTTGGATGATGGGAGAGAAAAAAAGGCATGGAGAAGACAAACTGGGGAAGGGGGAAGAGGAGAAGACCCCCTGGGCTGCCTCTAAAGTAAAGCCAGAAAGCTAGCGGACGATTTCGGCAGCCTGGGAGAAGGAGCCGTGGTTAAGGGGCCAAGCAGCAGCCCCCACATTCCCGACGCCTCTTTCCACGGGGCAGTGGGGCAGCCCCCCCGGTTCCCGGTTTCCTAGAGAGCAGCTGTCGAAAGCCTCTTGACTTCCCGTTCCAAGCGTGGGTCGCCCCTCCTGCCTCTGACGGGACAAGCCAACCGAACCGTCGACGGCGTCTCCTTTAGGCACCCTTCCTTGGGATGGCGAGCCTGGGAATTTAAAAAACCGGACGGGGCCGAGCCGAAGGCGTCCACGGAGCTGGGCGTCCAGCGGTGTCGGGCAGCCAGCCTCCAAAACAACAGAACCGGGGTGATGCGAGAGAGACCCAAGTTTCCTAACCCGGCGCGGGGTGCGGCGAGAAGTCAGCAGGCGCAGGAACAATAAGAGAGGGGCATTCTCCAGCAGTGCCCCTGAGTCACGGAGGTGGCTTCGCCCGTCTTCTTTACCCAGTGCGAGCCGTCCGTTTGCACACAGCCAGTATCTGGACCAGCCTTCTCCGAGGCATCCTTCTTGGCGGCAAACAAAAGCCAGCCGCGTGGATGTTGGGTTGCAGCCGGATAAGGCAGCGGAACGTGAAGGATGGCGAGGAAGGGAAGGAAGGGGAGGCACGGCACCGAAGTCGTCTTCTTCACCCAGCTGAAGCGTGGCCGGGTTAGGGAAGCTGTAAAAACAAAGGGGAGGAAGATATCCAGGGAAGGGGCAGTGCCCGTTTCCCCGGGGTTTTTTTGGGTGGTGGGTGGGAGCTCGTCTTCAGGCCAACTGGTCTCCGAATCCAGAGGTCCTCCTGTGCTACCTTTTCCGAAGGCGGATCGGAGTCCGTGGACACCTGTCAGCGTTTCCAGAGCGAGGAGGAGGGAGGGCTGGGCAGGAATGCTCCATTCACTTGTTCCTGTTTCCCTGGAAGGCAGCGGAGAGTGTTCGTCCCCTCCCCTCCCTCCTCACCCCGCCCGCCCAGCCCCCAACCCCAGCGTCTCATTTGCGAACTCAAGATGTTGAAAGGGGCGGAGGAGACAGTGTCAAAATTCATTATGTGTTTCTCTCCTTCCTCCCCCCTTCTCTCTCTCTCTCTTTCTGTATTTCTCTCTCCCCCACCTCTCTGTATCTCTCTCTGTGTGTCATTCTCTCTCTCCGTCTCTCTCTCTCTCTGTCCACTCCTCCGGCTCTGCTTCTCGGCGCACACCGTGATAGGTCCTCCCCACAGACAGACGCATCGTCGGAGCAGCTGATTTGGGGAATGCGAGGAGCCGGGAAGGAAGAAGGCGAGGAAGGAAGACAGGGGTGTGATGGAGAAGCAGCGATGGACGGATCTGTCTCGAGGTCCATGCTGCGTTGGGAGGATGGGGGAGGCAGGAGAGAGAAGGCAAAGTTTGGCCCTTTAAAAAAAGGCATTTTATTTCTGGAGCCGAGCTTCGAGGCGAAGAATGAAGAAGTCAAATGGGGTAGAAATATCCCAAGCTGCCTCGGGGATTATTACGGAAGGACGCAAAGCGTTTTGTAAAAAGAAGTCCGAATTGGCTGACCTCTTTAAAAGGCTGAAGTTGGTGGATTTGCGACAGAAATCTCCTTGGCTTGGAGAGGTGGATTACTCTGGCTGGATCCATTGGGACTTTCCTCTTCCCGCACGCAGAAGCCAAGGAAAGATCTGCCGACCTCCCAAATCCTCCTCCTTGAAGGATACCCCGAAAGCTTGCATTTGACCCAGATTCCGCCCCTGCCCAAAAGTCTTTGGACCAAGAAGCCACAGCGACGCTATTACGAATCCCAAAGGAGGGACAAAGGAGGTACAGCAGGACATGCAGTGATGGGAGTCGGGAAGGAATCCCGAGATGCCTTCAGAAGAAGCCAGCTGGAGTTCCTTCTGCATCTTTCAGAGGCTGGCTCGAAATTCCAGATTTCCCAAGGGCTTCCCTGCCCACGAAGCAGAAGTGAGATTCCCCTTTTCCAATTTCAGATGGAATAGAATAGAATAGAATAGAATAGAATAGAATAGAATAGAATAACAGAGTTGGAAGGGAGCTTGGAGGTCTTCTAGTCCAACCCCCTGCTTAGGCAAGAAACTCTACACCACTTCAGACAAATGGCTATCCAACATCTTCTTAAAAACTTCCAGTGTTGGGGCATTTACAACTTCTGGAGGCAACTTCTGTTCCACTGATTCATTGTTCTCACTGTCAGGAAATTTCTCCTTAGTTCTAAATTGCTTCTCTCCTTGATTAGTTTCCACCCATTGCTTCTCGTCCTGCCTTCAGGTGCTTTGGAGAATAGTTTGACTCCCTCTTCTTTGGGGCAACCCCTGAGATATTGGAAGACTGCTATCATGTCTCCCCTGGTCCTTCTTTTCATCAGACTAGACATACCCAGTTCCTGCAACCGTTCTTCCTATGTTTTAGCCACCAGTCCCCTAATCCTCTTTGCTGCTCTTCTGTGCACTCTTCCTACAGTCTGGAGTTTTTGATGCTCCTGATGTAAGGAAGTCACCTCTGGACACCCCGCTTGGTCTTGACCAAGCCTCTCCTTCAATCCCGAAGCTGTGATGCTGAAGAAGTTGCTATGGGCTACTCCAAACAGAAAGAGAATAGAAAGAGGGGACCAAGGGAAAAAGAACCGTCCACGGATGGAGAGGGTGGCTCTGCCATCTTTGGAGGCTTTTAGGGTTGAACTGATGTCCCTCGGACTCAATGACCGTGTGGTCCCTTCCATAGTTATACTTTTATAAAGCAAGCCAGAGGAAGTGGTCTCCTTTTCTCCTTCTAATTGTCTGTTATTTCTCATCTGGCTGGGGCATATGGAAATGGCTCTTGTTGAACATATTTAAACCCTCCTCCTCCTCCTCCTCCTCCTCCTCCTCCTCTTCGATGATGATGATGATGATGTAATGGGCTTCCTGAAATACAAGTTCTAATACCTCCCCTGTTGTTTTCCTATAGTGGGTGTGGATGGGTGTGCAATGCATTGCTCTAGGGCATTATGGGAAATTAAGCTGGGGGGGAGGAGAAGGAGGAGGGGGAGGAAAGAAGAAAAATGAAGGAAGGAAGATGAAGGGAGGGAGGGAGGAAGAAAAAGAAAGGAAGGAAGGAAGATGGGGAAGGAAGGAAGGAAAAGGAAGGAAGGAGAGAGGAAGGAAGGAAAGGAAAGGAAGGAAGGAAGATGGGAAAGGAGAAAGGAAAGGAAAAGAAGGAAAGAAGGAGGGAGAGAGGAGGAAAAGGAAGGAAGGTGGAGGAAGGAAAGGAAGGAAGATGGGGAAGGAGTAAAGAAGAAGGAAGGAAGGAAAAGGAAGGAAGGAAGGGAAGGGAAGGAGGAAGGAAGGAAGGAAAGAGAAGGAGGTAGGGAGGAAGGAAGGAAGGAAAAGGAGGGTGGGGAAGGAAAGAAGAGGAAGGAAGGAAAAGGAAGGAAGGAGGGAGGGAAGGAAGGAAGGAAAAGGAAGGAGGTAGGGAGGAAGGAAGGAAAAGGAAGGTGGGGAAGGAAGGAAGAAAGACGGGGAAGGAAAGAAGAGGAAGGAAGGAAGATGGGAAGGAAGGAAAAGGAAGGGAGGAGGGAGGGAAGGAAGGAAGGAAGGAAAGAAGGAGGTAGGGAGGAAAAGGAAGGAAAAGGAAGGATCAGCAGAACCCTTTTAAAAAAGATTTGGAAGAGATTTGGAATTTTTTTGACCACAGACCTCACTTTACCCCTGTCAATCCAAATCCTTCATAATAAAACAAAAGAAAAATATTGAAAAGGGCTTCTCGGGTGAAATATTATTACCCCCAAGAAAAAAAAATTAAACAGAAGCTCTTATTTCTCTCGGTGGATAATTCCCAAGACTTCAAAGTCCCTTTTCTCTTGGAAAAGCTGGGTTCTCATCCCAAAAGCTTCACATTTCTCAGCCTTTGGGCTCACCCAGGGGAGGGGGGGAAAAAGTGGGTGGGGGGGGAAGAATTGAAAGGAAAGGGGGAGGAGGAAGGAGGGAGGGAGAGGGGAAAAGAATGAAAGGGGCCAATAATACATTTGCAACCAGGAATGGCTCAACGCCGTCCTGGACACCAGACAGGAATGTGCTTCTCCCCCCCCATTCTCCCCCCCCATTCTCCCCCCCTTTCCCCCCCCCCCAGCTCAGTCCGGGCTCCTGCTGTGTCAAAGAAGGGCATTGATGTCTTTATCCTTTCCCTGCCTCGTTCTGCTTTTCGACGGGAAGCTGACCTCCCCCCCCCCCCCGTGCGAATGGAGGCACAGCTGGGGAAAGAAGGAATCCGGGGATCCTTTCTGGCTGTCAATCTTTATAAAATCAATGCCTCGCAAGGTGATTGCAAGGGAGAAAAAGTTTCCCTTGACAAGCTAGCTTTCCTAGTGCGAGGAGGAGCTTTTTTTTCTTTCTTTTTTTTTTTTCTTTTTGCCTGCAAGGCAGCATCGAGGAGGTCGACTCAGCCTTGCGTCCTTCCGAGGTCGGTGAAACGAGGACCCAGATTGCTGGGGGAGGGGGGGCAAGAGGCTAACATTGCAAAGGGCTTAGAGAGGGCTGTAAAAGCACTGTGAAGGGGGCTATCTAAATGCTATTCCTTCCTTCCTTCTCATCTTCCTTCCTTCTCTCTCTTCATCTTCCTTCCTTTTTTTCATCTCTTCATCTTCCTTCCTTCTCTTCATCTTCCTTCCAACATTCTCTTCCTTCCTTCCATCCTTCTCTTCCTTCCTTCTTCTCTTCCTTCCTTCTCTTCATCTTCCTTCCTTCTCTTCATCTTCCATCCTTCTCTTCATCTTCCTTCCATCCTTCTCTTCCTTCCTTCTTATCATCTTCCTTCCTTCTCTTCATCTTCCTTCCTTCCTTCATCTTCCTTTCTTCTTATCTCTTCATCTTCCATCCTTCTCTTCCTTCTTATCTTCCTTCCTTCACTTCATCTTCCTTCCTTCCTTCTCTTCAGCTTCCTTCCATAATTCTCTTCCTTCGCATCTTCCTTCCTCCTCTTCATCTTCCTTCCATACTTCTCTTCCTTCTTTCTCATCTTCCTTCCATCCTTCTCTTCGTCTTCCTTCCTTCTCTTCATCTTCCTTCCTTCTCTTCATCTTCCTTCCTACCGTCATCTTCCTTTCTTCTTATCTCTACATCTTCCATCCTTCTCTTCCTTCTTCTCTTCCTTCCTTCTCTTCATCTTCCTTCCATAATTCTCTTCCTTCGCATCTTCCTTCCTCCTCTTCATCTTCCTTCCATACTTCTCTTCCTTCCTTCTCATCTTCCCTCCTTCCTTCATCTTCCAACCTTCTCTTCATCTTCCTTCCATCCTTCTCTTCGTCTTCCTTCTCATCTCATCTTCCTTCCCTTCATCTTCCTTCCATCCTTCTCTTTCTCCCTTCTTATCTTCCTTTCTTCTCTTCATCTTCCTTCCTTCTCTTTATCTTCCTTCCTTCTCTTCAACTTCCTTCCTTTCATCCTTCCTTCCTTCTCATCTTCCTTCCTTCCCCATCTCCCTTCCTTCCTTCTTTCCTTCCTTTTCCTTCATTTCCTTCCTTCCTTCCTTCTCTCTCTCCTGCCTCCATTTGCTCAACAAAGTTGAAGTGTGCAAGGCGTTCGTTGCCGGCTGAATTTTCTCCCATGCTCCAGACGCCCTCTGGTGGCCACAAACACAATTGCCTGTTTGTTCAAGGCAACCCCAGCCTATTGTAAATAAATCCTCAAAGGAGTAATATATTCCACCTTGTTTCCTTACATATGGATGGGAACAGGCTCGGGACTCTCCATGTAAAGGCGGGGGTGCTAAATCCAGAGAATCCTCAACTTACAACAGCTCCTTGTCTGTTCGAAGTTTACGACGGCCCCGAAAAAATTCACTTAGGGTCACGTTTCACACTTACGACCACTGAGCCGGTCACAGGATCAAAACTCAAGACACTTGCCAACTGACTCATATTGATGATGGTTGCGATGTCCCAGAGAGGGGGTCACGTGACCCTCCCTATTGGGGACCTTCTGGCAAGCGACGTCAATGGGGGATGATGAATTCACTTAACGACCATGTGACTAATTTACCCACTGCAGGGATTCCCTGAACCACTTCTGACAAGGAACGCCGGGAAATGAGTCAAACCTCCCTGGGAAAAATGGTCTCCCTTTGCAACATACATTTCTGGGTTCAATTGGGGTCTTAAGTTGAGGACTACTGTACTGCCCAATAATTAAGGAAAGCAAAAGCTACAAATAAAGAAAAAAACACAATTAACCACACATAAGAGAGACAGGTGGATCACGAAAAAAAAAATCCCTCCAATTGCTCATCACATTTAATGATGCAATAAAATTATAAAAAAGCTTTTGGAAGGAGGCAA
The DNA here is from genome assembly GCA_029891615.1 of Natrix natrix natrix. NCBI lineage: Eukaryota > Metazoa > Chordata > Lepidosauria > Squamata > Natricidae > Natrix > Natrix natrix. The sequence continues at coordinate 1,083,765 of JAKRSK010008689.1, forward strand.
TTGCTAAATTTTCTTCACTCAGTTTTTTGTGCCCAGGCTCCACAAAATTACTACCGGTAGTCCTCATTTAGTGACCATTTGCAGGGACGGTGGAAAAACGAACTTTGCAATCAAGCCTCACCTTTATGACTTTCGCAAAGCAAAGCTGAGCTGAGATCGTAAGCCCCGTTGTGGTTCCACATAGGGACCGTTTCGCTTAATGACCGAGTTCGCCGGTGCTAAATTGTGGCCGCTAAACGAGGATGAGATGAATGCATCTGTCAGAGAAATCACATTCCTGAAATTTTGGGGTGTCTTCTAAGGCACTGCTCTTTACTAAAGGGATGCGGTGGCTCAGTGGCTAAGACGCTGAGCTTGTCGATCAGAAAAGGTTGGCAGCTCGGTGGTTCGAATCCCTAGTGGCACGTAACGGAGTGAGCTCCCGTGATTTGTCCCAGCTTCTGCCAACCTAGCAGTTCGAGCAGGTAAAAAGCAGGTAAAAAATGCAAGTAGAAAAATAGGAACCACCTTTGGTAGGAAGGGAACAGCGTTCCGTGCGCCTTCGGCGTTGAGTCATGCCGGCCACATGACCACGGAGACATCTTCAGACAGCGCTGGCTCTTCGGCTTTGAAACGGAGATGAGCACCGCCCCCTAGAGTCGGGAACGACTAGCACAGATGTGCGAGGGGAACCTTTACCTTTATTGATACCTTAGCTCAGCAGTGTCCAACTTTGGCGACTTTAAAGACTGGTGGACTTCAACTCCCAGAATTCCCCACTTGGCTGGGGAATTCTGGGAGCTGAAGTCCACAAGCCTTAAAGCCGCCAAGATTGGGCACCTCTGCTCTAGCTGGAGATGATGGAAACTCAATGCAGCACTCCCGGCCTATGCAAACAGCCACAAAGCTGGCCTAGGCAGGGGGTTGGATTAGAAGACCTCCTAGGTCCCTTCCAACTCTACTATTGTATTGTATTATTGTATTGTATTGTATTGTATTGTATTGTATTGCATTGCATTGCATTGCATTGCATTGCATTGCATTGCATTGCATTGCATTGCATTGCATTGCATTGCATTAAATCATTTTAAAAGGGGATAGCCAAAAAAGCCCATTTAACTGATTAAATGGGGTCACCCTGTTTTGGGAACTGACCCGGATGCTTTCTTAAGACCTCGGAACAAAGGAACGGGGGGAGAAACAACAAAACAGATGGTACCATTTGAGACTCTAGAAAGAGTGCAGAGAAGAGCAGCGAAGAGGATTAGGGGACTGGAGGATAAAACATACAAAGAACGGTTGCAGGAACTGGGTATGTCTAGTTTAATAGAAAGAAGGACCAGGGGAGACATGATAGCAGACTTCCAATATCTCAGGGGCTGCCCCAAAGAAGAGGGAGTCAAACTATTCTCCAAGGCACCTGAGGGTAGGACAAGAAGCAATGGGTGGAAACTAATCAAGGAGAGAAGCAACCTAGAACTAAGGAGGAATTTCCCGACAGTGAGAACAATTAACCCGTGGAACAACTTGCCTTCAGAGGTTGTGAATGCCCCAACACTGGAAGTCTTTAAGAAGATGTTGGATAGCCATCTGTCTGAAACAGTATTGGGTTTCCTGCCTAGGCAGGGGGTTGGACTAGAAGACCTCCAAGGTCCCTTCCAACTCTTGTTATTCTATTTCTATTCATTCGAGAGGACAGAATGGAAGATTTGTTCTCGGCCCTCTCAGAACAATAACCTCTGTGTTTCCAAAAACACAAATACGTCACGTAAAAGCTGTTCCTGCCATCCTGCTGGTGAGAATATATCGAGAAACACAATTTCTGTTCCTGATTGTAACCGGAATTAAAAAGCCTGCATATCCCAACAATTAAAGCTAAATATATTTAATGCCTCTGTTCGGAGAGACTAAGCTGAGAAGGTGACCTGTCTGTTATGAAGGAGAGAGAAATGTTTGTGTTATTTAAAAATAATAATAAGAGTGTTATTCATAAAAGAGCTGAAGAAGCCTCTTGGATGAGAAGCGAAATGTCTTCAGAGAAAACCCAGAAAGTCCAGTGGCCTCTTAAAAAAGAGTTGAAGAAGCTTCTTGGATGAGGAGAGAAACATCTTCAGAGGGGGAAAAAAACCCCGGAAAGTCCAGTTGCCTCTTGAAAATGTACCTTTCAGACTTTGTGTTATTCGGTTTCTGTCTCCCCAAGACCCCAAGTTTTCCAAACAAGAATATTTCTAGGCCTTAAGAGTAAGGAGAGAGAGAGAGAGAGAAGAAAAATCCAGAGGAAAAGTTTTGTTGGTCCTTCGACAAATATTTTTAAATTTCAATTCTCTGCGCAGCTGTTTCCAAGACCCTTTTATGGAATAAATTGTACCGGAGCCGAAGTTAAGTCCTCTCTTTATTACGGTTTTGGCAGGGACTCAACACATGTTTATTTTCACACCTCACTTATAAGCCACTTTTTTTTACAGCTTTGCGTTAATGCCGTTTTTACTAAGTTTGTGTCCCGCGAGTTGTCCACCACCAACCACCCGAGGAGCAAGGCAAGTATAAGGTAAAGGTTCCCCTTGCATGTGTGCTAGTCGTTCTCGACTCTAGGGGGCGGTGCTCATCTCCGTTTCAAAGCCGGAGAGCCAGCGCCGTCCGAAGACGTCTCCGTGGTCATGTGGCCGGCATGACTCAACGCCGAAGGAGCACAGAACGCAGTTCCCTTCCCGCCTAAGGTGGTTTCCTATTTTTCTACTTGCATTTTATTTACGTGCTTTCGAACGGCTAGGTTGGGAGAAGCTGGGACAAGTCACGGGAGCTCCCTCCGTTACGCGGCGCTGGGGATTCGAACCGCCGAACCTCTGACATTTCTGATCGACAAGCTCCACGTTTTAGCCACTGAGCCACCACGTCCCTAAGGCAATTATAATATCCCCCTAAATAGAGATGCACGCATTGAAATGGTTTGAAAGAAGAGAGTATTTTGCTCCTCTACTCGTTCCTTGATCCCATCAAATCTGAATGTTTAAAAACAAGCTGATGGCTTTCCTGACCTAAAAGCTGTTAGGGGAGGCCCAGATGGAGCAATTCCTCTCCTCCCCATTGCCTCCGGAGCCAAAAAAATAAAATAAAAATAAAAAATAATCCCTAAAGTGGACATTATACAAGACAGCTGTGGCTTTTCCCATTAGCTGCTAATTGAAGGAAATTGGGCTGTTATTTATTTTATTGCAATAATAAGATAAAAGCCTGCCCCTTGTCAAAAGAGCCAACTTGGAGATTAGATTAAAAAAAGGATTGCTAACAAGGACCATGACACCCAAGGAATATAATACATCCTAGATTTTTTTTTTAAAGGGTGGCTCAGGGGCTAAGACGTTGAGCTTATCGATCAGATAGGTCGGCGATTCGGCAGTTCGAATCCCTCGCGCCGCGTAACGGAGTGAGTTCCTGTGACTTGTCCCGGCTTCTGCCAACCTAGCCGTTCGAAAGCGCATTAAAAATGCGAGTAGAAAAATAGGAACCACATTTTGGTGGGAAGAGAACGGCATTCCGTGCGCCTTTGGCGTTGAGTCATGCCGGCCACATGACCACGGAGATGTCTTTGGAAAGCGCTGACTCTTTGGCTTTGAAACGGAGACGAGCAGCGCTCCCTAGAGTCAGGAATGACTAGCACAGATGTACGAGGAGAACCTTTACCTTTAATTTTTTTTTAAAAAAAAAAGTGGGCCCCAGCATAGAGCTCACCCTAGGCTCCTGGCCAGTATTTTTGGGAAGAGAAGCAGGCCTTAACAGAATGACCGAGCTGGAAGGGACCATGGAGGTCTTCTAGTCCAACCCCCTGCTTAGGCAGGAAACCCTACACCACTTCAGACAAATGGCTATCCAACATCTTTTTAAAGACTTCCAATGTTGGGGCATTCACAAATTCTGGAGGCAACTTCTGTTCCACTGATTAATAGTTCTCACTGTCAGGAAATTCCTCCTCAGTTCTAAGTTGCTTCTCTCCTTGATTAGTTTCCACCCATTGCTTCTTGTTCTACCCTCAGGTAGTAGTTTGACTCCCTCTTCTTTGTGGCAACCCCTGAGATATTGGAACACTGCTATCATGTCTCCCCTAGTCCTTCTTTCTCTTAAGCTGAACATACCCAGTTCCTGCAACCATTCTTCATATGTTTTAGCCTCCAGTCCCCTAATTATCTCGGTTGCTCTTCTCTGCACTCTTTCTAGAGTCTCCACATCCTGCAGGGAAGGGAAGGGAAGGGAAAGAAGCTGTTCCACTGATTAATTCTTCTCACTGTCAGGAAACTTTTCCTTAGTTCTAGGACTTGGGAATTTTGCAAGTGGGAAACAGAGTCAGGAGCATCTGTAATCCCTGCTGAGGTTTTGGGTACCTTGACATAAAATCTACCTTGACATAAAATCTTGGGACGCAGTATAAACAAACAGCATCCTTTCCCTTGTCCTAGGCAATGCTGCCCTCCTGTGGTCATTCAGAGGCTCACAACTAAAGCAGAGTAAAAAGAAAAAACACCGACAATAACGTTGATCTTCTCTCATCTTTAGAATAGAATAGCAGAGAAGGAAGGGACCTTGGAGGTCTTCTAGTCCAACCCCAAATCTTATCTTTACTATTCTGAAAATCAACCCCAGGATGATCAGGCCTTTCTGTACGGCTTCTTAATCATTAAATCAGCCAGCCCGTTTTTCTAGACACGATACAAGAAAACTCTCTGCATTTGGTACGAGAACGACAACACCAATGTGTGTGTGTTTGTGTGTTCGTTGTGTTTTGCAATAAATGTGTGCTCTTTTGTCCATGTTTAATACACTGCACACCTGCAAGTGTGTTAAACGCAATGCGAGAGATAGAAAAATTGGGAATACAGCTACTCCTCGACTTCTAACCATTCATTGAATGACCGTTTGAAGTTCCTCAGACTTATGACCATTGCAACATCCCTAAGGTCATGTGATCAGCATTTTGGCATCTGTCATGCATTTATTGAGGATTGTCCTCTTCTGGACGTCCTGTGACCACCACCTGTAACCTTTCCCCAGTTATCTGACCAGCAAATGGAGAAGGCGGATCCGCTTAAGAAACAGGTGCCTCGCTTAACAAGTGCAAGGATTTGCTTGGCAAAAAGGTCATAAAATGGGGGCCTGGCTCACTTAACAGCAACCTTGCTTAGCCCTGGAAATGTTGGACTCGACTGAGACTCTAGAAAGAGTGCAGAGAAGAGCAACGAAGAGGTTTAGGGGCCTGGAGGCTAAATCATATGAAGAACGGTTGCAGGAACTGGGTATGTTTAGCTTAAGAGAAAGAAGGACTAGGGGAGACAGGATAGCAGTCTTCCAATATCTCAGGGGCTGCCCCAAAGAAGAGGGAGTCAAGCTATTCTCCAAGGCACCTGAGGGCAGGACAAGAAGCAATGGGTGGAAACTAATCAAGGAGAGAAGCAACTTAGAATGGAGGAGAAATTCCCTGACAGTGAGAACAATTAATCCGTGGAACAACCTGCCACCAGAAGTTGTGAATGCTTCAACGCTGGAGGCTTTTAAGAAGAGACTGAACATCCATTTGTCTGAAATGGTATAGGATCGCCTGCTTGAGCAGGGGGTTGGACTAGAAGACCTCCAAGGTCCCTTCCGACTCTGGTATTCTGAATTAAGGAGGAATTTCCTGACAATGAGAACAATTAATCCGTGGAACAGAAGTTGCTTCCAGAAGTTGTGAATGCTCCAACACTGGAGGCTTTTAAGAAGCGACTGGATAACCCTTTGTCTGAAGTGGCGTAGGGTTTCCTGCCTAAGCAGGGGGTTGGACTAGAAGACCTCCAAGGCCCCTTCCGACTCTATTATTCTGTTCAGTCTTCCTTGAGTTGCTTGAACATACTTGAAGACCAAATCTCACGGATTCCTTCATATCTCCAATAATCGAGTCTGCTCTGGGATCAGTGGTGTGAAGAAAGCGTCTGTGGGATCCGTTTCTAAACTGGATTTGCCTCCAATGTTACTTTAAAAAAAACAACAGCTAACCCTCTTTGGATGAGCCCTGTCTTGTCAAAACTTGACGAAAAACAACTTATTGTGCCTTAGTGTCACGTCTCAACCCAGCTCAAGAAGCTAAGAAGGTTTATAACGCAGATCCAGCAGCCGCCACAAACCGACTTCAGCTGGAAAACATTGGCAAAAATAATATAATAATATAATAATAATCAGAGCACCAAATACAAGCTGGGTGGATACGACCTCGCAGAGGACCCTCGCTCTGTCAAGGACCTAGGAGTACTAATCTCAAACAATCTAAAGCCCCAGAGCTCACCGTAGCCGCATTGCCGAAAAGGATTAAGAGTTGTTAACCTAATCTTGCGAAGCTTCTTCTCCGGTAACATTGTACCGCTAACTAGGGCATACAAAACCTTTGCCAGACCAATCCTCGAATACAGCTCCTCTGCCTGGAATCCACACTGTATATCGGACATTAATACAATCGAACGAGTCCAGAGGTATTTGACGAGAAGAGTCCTCCGCTCCTCTGCTCACAACAGAACCCCTTATGCCACCAGGCTCGAAATTTTGGCCTTTGGAGAACCTGGAACTACGCCGCTTACGGTGTGACCTAAGCGTAGTACACAAAATTGTCTGCTACAGCGCCTTACCTGTTTAACGACGTCTTCAGCTTCAATGTCAATAACACACAATCGACACAATCTCAAGGTAAACCGCTCCAAACTCGATTGCAGAAAATGCGACTTCAGCCACAGAGGGGTCAACGCCGGGAATGCTCTACGCGTCTCCGTTGTTACGTCCTCAATCCCCCCACAGCTTCAACCTCAAACTGTCTATCGTGGACCTCACCCCCGTTCTTAAGAGGTCAGTAAAAGGGGGCGTGCATAAGCGCACCGGTGTCCCTACCATCCCTGTCCTACTGTCCCCATTTATTCGTACCCATTTCATGTGCTCAGGTCCATGTCTATGCTTATCCCTGTTATCTTGTTTCCTGTTTCCCCGAAAATAAGACCTCCCCGGATAAGCCCCATAGGGCTTTTGAGCGCACGCCTACCGTCTCTGTCCTATGGTCCCCGTTTACTTGTAACCCCCTTTCCTTCGTTCGTGTCCGCGCTCCTATTTACACCCGTTACCTTGTACATGTCCGACGAACGAGAGAAATAAAATAAATAAAGAAAATACATTTCCCTGCGTTCGTCCGCTTCGCAACGAGCCACCAGGGGGCGGCGTTTCTTCCTCGCAGGACTTTTGACAAGGACGGGAGGAGCCACCAGGGGGCAAAATGCCCTTTGCATGCTAAGCATAGCTTGGCATAGCCGGGCAGATTCCAAATTCCGATCTTGCCTGTTGGCCATCTCTGGCTCCGGAGAATCAAAGGAGCCGCCTGGCATCCTATCCCCCCCTCCTCCCCCAGTTCATCAAAGCCCGCTCGGGAAGGGCAGGCGGAAACTTACACACACACACCCTGGCGTCCAGAGAAACAACACACAACATTTGGATGTCCAGAGAAGCGCACAACCATTGCTGCAAACGAGAGTGGGAGGGCAGGGGTGGGGGGTGGGGAAGGACTCGGCTGCTGCCCTCGTCTCCTCCACCCACACGCCACCGCCGATTTCCACCCCTTTTTGTGCAAAGGATGCATTCAGGAGTTTGGCAGGCCCGGGAGGGTGCCTTGGCCAACAACGCGACTGAGCTGCAAAGAGGGGGCGGGTGTGTGAAAAGGGAGTCCCAAACAAGCTGGCGAGAAAGGCAAGGACAGTGTGTGTGTGTGAGTGAGTGTGAGTTTGCACCACAAGGAAGGCCCTTTCAGGATTTCGGCTTGGAGAGTGTCAAATGGATTCCTCCAAGGACCCCAATCGCACAACAACAACAACAAGTATTCTTGGAAGGCAAAAAAAAAAAAGAACATTCTCTTGGGTCAAGTTGCTGTGTTTGAAAATGAGCATTTGTGTTCTTTTCCAGCCATCCGTCAGCTTTGAACCAACCTTCCTTCCTTCCTCTCTTCTTTTTCCCCTTCCTCCATTTTCTTCCTCTCCTTCCCTCTCTCTATCCATTTCCTTCTTTCTCTCTTTCCTTCCTTCCTCTTCCCCTTCTTTCCTTTTCTTCCTTTCCTTCTCTCTCTCTATCCATTTCCTTCCTTCTGTTAACTTCCTTCCTTCCACCAATCATCTTTAAATCTTCCTTCCCCTCTTCCATCTATCCATCCATCATCTTTGAAACAAACCTTCCTTCCTCCCTTCTTCTTCCCCCTCGTCCATTTTCTTCCTCTCCTTCCCTCTTCTATCCATTTCTTTCCCTCTCTTTCCTTCCTCCCTTCCTCTTCCCCTTCCTTCCTTTTCCTCCTGTCCCTCTCTCTCTATCCATTTCCTTCCTTCCTTCCTTCCTTCCATCCATCCATCCATCCATCCATCCATCCATCCATCCATCCATCCATCATCTTTAAATCTTCCTTCCTCTCTTCCATTCATCCATCCATCATCTTTGAAACAAACCTTCCTTCCTCCCTTCTTCTTCTCCCTCCTCCATTTTCTCTCTCTCCTTCCCTCTTCTATCCATTTCTTTCTCTCTCTTTCCTTCCTTTCTTCCTCTTCCCCTTCCTTCCTTTTCCTCCTCTCCCTCCCTCTCTCTATCCATTTCCTTCCTTCTGTTTCCTTCCTTCCTTTCATCAATCAACTTTAAATCTTCCTTCCCCTCTTCCATCCATCCATCCTCTTTGAACTAACCTTCCTTCCGTCCTTCTTCAGCTATATTTCTTCCTCTGTCTGTCTGTCTGTCTCTCTCTCTCTCTCTCTACACACACACACACTACACACACACACACACACACACACACGTACGTTCACCATCTATTTTTACCCAGAACTATTAAGACTATTCCGGAAACTGCACAACACAGAAATCTAGCTTGGGGGGGGTGGGGGTGGCTCTGTGTAATCAATTAAATCAACTCTGCTCAACTGAAGGGGGCTTACATCATAACCCTAACCCCACCTCCACTCCTACGGGGCAAATTTAGAACAGGTGGCCCCAGCCTCAGACCCATCCCCCCACTAACCTTGCCCACCCACCCCCTCCCCAAGCTCTTCGGTTGGTACAGCATGTAACCGTACCGGGGAAGGGATCAAAAGCGGCATCTGAGCAGAGCAATGTGGAGCAGGGATTCCCTCTGCAAAGGATGGGCAAAGGGCAGGATACAACCTTGGGGGGGGGAGGGAAGGGGAAGCCCCTCTGCCCAAGGTGCCAAGTGGCTCAGATAACCGATCCGGCCGCTAGGGAAGCTGACCCCAAGGCCGTCGGGGGGGACGACAGACAGACGAGGGAGCTTCCCAACTGTGACCCAAAGACCTTTGGGGCAGTGGGGAGGCGGGGGGGGGGGGGAAGCATGGCCAGGCGGTGACGCCAGGGGTTGGCAACCTGACCCACTTCCCGTGCGGCGGGCACCGGCGTTGGATTAAAAGCAGCTTATAATATCCCGTAACACAGGGACTATTTTGGGGAAGGGGAGGGGAGATAGATTCTTTGAACCTACGGGGGATCGTCGGCGTATGGGGATGAATCTCCAGCAGCTGCCCTCCTGGGGTTTGCAGGGGAGAGGTTGGGATAAGTACCAACACAGCCACAGGAACCCCCCAAAAGTCTGGACCCCACAAAGGACCAGCACATACAGATTTAGCCTCATGTTGTGGTCGGTGGGTGGCCAACGGAGCTGGTTGTGGATTCGGATAGTGAGGAGGTTGGGTAGGAAGATGGGCCAGTCCTGGAGTCTGGGGAAGGCTCTGATGAGGGCTCTGTGTCGGAGGCAGAGAAGGGCGCCAGGGCCGTCTGACAGTTATCAGCTGCCTTCGTAGTCGGAGATCAGTGGGGCAGAAGAACGACCCCACTGCCTTCCCCAAGCAGCTCATTGTCCAATTGTTAAGCATGAGGGAATCACTCACAAACTCTTTCCTCCCTCCCGAGAGCCCCTCTGAATTGTTGTTAAATGAGTCGTGAAATGGACATGATAACAAAAAATGTGCGTTCCTGCCCAGCCTGAAGACTAGGCCTCTTTGCACTTGGGGGAGTGGGGGGGGGGTGGGGGAGAGCACAAAAAAATAATAATAATCTGACTTTGCATCAAACGCATCAGGTCAAAATCAATGAAACCGTGGGGTGAATCGGTACGAGAGCTTCAGGCGAGCTGCTGAAGTGTCCTGCATGGAGCGTGAATTTTTTATTTGTTGCAGATGAATATTTCTTTCTTTGGAATTAAAAATGGAATGGGAAGAGGAAAGAAATAGACTTTCCCAGTTTCTGACATTCAGGGTCTGGTATTCTTAGCTACGGTGTTTGTTGACATAGAGTTTAAGCCCAGAGGTTTAAAATGTCATCCATCTCTCTCTGTCTCTCGTCGTCTCTCTCTCTCTCTCTCTCTCTCTCCTCGTCTCTCTCGGGTGTGCTCTCTGTCTCTCGAGCTCTCTGTCTCTCTCTCTCTCTCTCTGTCTCTCTGTCTGTCTCTCTGTGTCTGTGTCTGTCTCTCTGTCTCTCTGCCTCTCTCTCTCTCTCTCTGTCTCCCTTTCTGCCCACCCTCTCTCTCTTTCCCCCCTTGGCATCATAATGACATGAAATTAGGAGAGGAGGACATCGCCTGGGTCAGGTGTAGAAATGTCATCCCTCATAGTGTATTAATTGCTGCGAGTCATAATGAATAGAGCTAGAGTTACAGAAGAGAATACAGAATTAGACTTGGTGGTTTGGGGTTGGACTAGAAGACCTCCAAGGTCCCTTCAAACTCTGTTATTCTATTCTGTTCTATCCTATCCTATCTTCTATTCTATTATCCTATCCTATCCTATTTTCTATTCTATTCTATTCTTCTATTCTATTCTATCCTATCCTCTATTCTATTCTATTATTCTATTCTCTTCTCTTCTATCCTCTATTCTATTCTATTCTATCTATTCTATTCTATTCTATCTTCTATTCTATTCTTCTATTCTATTCTATCCTATTCTATTCTATCCTATCCTATCCTATATTATTGTATTGTATTGTATTCTTCTATTCTATTTTACTCTATTCTATTCCACTCTATTCTATTCTATCCTATATTCTATTCTATTATTCTATTCTATTTTATCCTATCCTATATTCTATTCTATTCTATCCTATACTATTGTATTGTATTCTTCTATTCTATTTTACTCTATTCTATTCCACTCTATTCTATTCTATCCTATATTCTATTCTATTATTCTATTCTATTTTATCCTATCCTATATTCTATTCTATCCTATCCTATATTATTGTATTGCATTGCATTGCATTGTATTGCATTGCATTGTATTCTATTCTATTCTATTCTATTCTATTCTATTCTATTCTATTCTATTCTATTCCTAAATAAGTAACAAAGAAAGAAACCACGAATGTAAGATATAAATGTATAAGCGAGTGGGGGGGAAACACCAATTGTAAAGACGTACCGCTATGGAACTGCTGAAGGATGGAACGTAACTTTTTGTTCGTTTGTTTTCGTTGTTTTAAGCTAGGGTCTTGTTTTGTTTACGTGTTTAAAATAAAATTTATAAAATAAAATAAAATAAACAAAGCCTCCCAAGAAAGTGGGGAAAAAAAAATACAACCAAGAGATTTGCCTTCTCCGCTTTCATTTCCCTCCCTCTGGCCCGCTCTGTGCAAAATATCTAAGTGGAGCGGGGGGGAAGGGAAGGGGAAGGGGAGTTGGGGGGAGCAGTTTCTGTGACAAAGCCCCTGCAAACCTACCCCAGCAAGCAAGACAATTGAGGCTTATGTTCTCTCTCGCACACAGCTCCATGCCCTGGGAAAGGAGCCAGGCCTGGCAACTCACTCGAAAGCAAAGAAGAAAAGAGACATTTGTCCCAGCGCAGTTACGCCACCGAGCCGCCGAGGGGTTGCGCGGATAAAGACCCCGCCTTGCATGCCAACCGGCTGTATAAGCCCTGAAAATAAGGAGAGGCACTAGGCCAGCTGGCACAACGGAAGACGACGACTGGAAAATGCGTCCTGGAAGGAGAGATTCCTCCCCAGACAACGGGAGACCAGATCCTTTCAACGCTGCCCTCGAACATTTGAAGTTATTATTTATTAATTAGCTGATAACCCAGTGTTGCCTGGGTATTTTATTTATCCTAATCCCGTATTAAGATAGGAAGCGTCCCGATTTCGGGCGACAATTAAATTAGCTCCAAATATTTTCCCTGTGTTCCCAGAAGCGTCAAGAAAAGGGATGCCACCTTAAATTTCTAATCTTGGATTTCCCCCCTCTTACCAGAAGGAGCCCCCTTGTGGAGTACTGTGAAGTCGTTGCCATGGTGCCGACCACTGAGCTGTACAGTAGAAGCCATTTTAAGGCAGTACGGTAGAAGCCGTTGTAAGGCACAACAGGCTGTATCTTAACAGAACACCCCCCCCCCCGAGGGGTTTTAGGGACGTCTTACCCCCACAGTATTTGTTTCCAGAAAGTAAGTCATCTGTGTACCAAGTTTGGTTGAAATTGTCTGAGGCGCTCCAGAGTTATGCTGGAACTTACACACAGGCACACATTTAGATAGATAGATAGATAGATAGATAGATGATAGATAGATAGATAGATAGATAGATAGATAGATAGATAGATAGATAGATAGATAGATATAGATAATAGATGAGAGAGAATAGATTAGATAGAGGCAGATAGATTAGAGATAAGTAGATAGGTAGAGAATAGATTAGAGAGAGAAAATAATTAGACATGGATGGATGGGTGGATGGAGAATAGATGATAGATAGATAGATAGATAGATAGATAGATAGATAGATAGATAGATAGATAGATGATAGATAGATAGATAGATGATAGATAGATAGATGATAGATAGATAGATAGATGATAGATAGATAGATAGATGATAGATAGATAGATAGATAGATAGATAGATAGATAGATAGATAGATAGATAGATAGATAGATAGATAGCTATAGATAATAGATGAGAGAGAATAGATTAGATAGAGGCAGATAGATTAGAGATAAGTAGATAGGTAGAGAATAGATTAGAGAGAGAAAATAATTAGACATGGATGGATGGGTGGATGGAGAATAGATTATAGATAGATAGATAGATAGATAGATAGATAGATAGATAGATAGATAGATGATGATAGATAGATGATAGATAGATAGATAGATAGATAGATAGATAGATAGATAGATAGATAGAAAGATAGATAGATAGATAGATAGATATAGATAGATAGATAGATAGATATAGATAATAGATGAGAGAGAATAGATTAGATAGAGGCAGATAGATTAGAGATAGGTAGGTAGATAGAGAATAGATTAGAGAGAGAAAATAATTCGACATGGATGGATGTGTGGATGGAGAATAGATTAGAGATAGATAGATAGATAGATGATAGATAGATAGATGATAGATAGATAGATAGATGATAGATAGATAGATAGATAGATAGATAGATAGATAGATAGATAGATAGATAGATAGATGATAGATAGATAGATATTATTTAGGTTTGAGATATTTTCCTCCAGAGATTGACATGGTCCCTCCTGCAATTCTCTTCCCGAGACCGAATTGCAAAAGGCGGCTGGGGTTAAGACTTACGGCCATAGGTGGCTCCAAACCGTTGCTAAGCGAGACATTGGTTAAGGGCGCTTTGCCTCCATTTTCTTGCCACAGTTCTGCAAGTTGTTAGAGTTTGAAACACAGTCGTTCAGTGAATCCGGCTTCCCCGTTGACTTTGCTTGTCACAAGGTCGCAAGGGAGACTGCAACCGTCATAAATACGAACCAGTTGCCAAGCGTCTGAATTTCGATCATGTGGCTGTGGGGATGGCCGCAACGGTCCGAAGAGTGAAAAACGGTTGCACGTCACTTTTTTTCAGTGCCGTTGCAACTTCAAACGGTCCCTAAATGAAGAGTTGTAAGTCAAGGACCATCTATATTCAGATTCGAGGTCAAAATTATCCAGGGTTTATGTCCTGTGGTGATGGTTGGATTTCTGGCATTTGGGGGGGGGGATTGCAAAGTCTTTGTAATTGAAGACTGAATTGAGTTCAACTGAAGGTGGATGGGATTGTAATAAAGGTCAAGATTTCCCCTCGCGCACATGTGCTTAGTCGTTTCCAACTCTAGGGGGCGCTGCTCATCCCCGTTTCAAAGCCGAAGAGCCAGCGCTGTCCGAAGACGTCTCCGTGGTCATGTGGCCGGCATGACTCAACGCCCGAAGACGCACGGAACGCTGTTCCCTTCCCACCAAAGGTGGTCCCTATTTTTCTCCTTGCTTTCGAACAGCTAGGTTGGCAGAAGCTGGGACAAGTCACGGGAGCTCACTCCGTTATGGGGCGCTGAGGATTCGAACCGCCGAACTGCACGACCTTTCTGATCAAGTTAGCGGTTCTCAAAGGGCTTGGAGTTCCCCGGGGAAAACAGCCCAAGTAATTGAGAGAGGGAAAATCTTGTGTGTGTGTGCGCGCTCATGTGGTTTCTTAAATTATTAACCATGGTCTGTTTATATTAGTTTTCCGAGTCCTGGTGAATCATTACTTCTGGTTGCTAGGCGGGAATCAAGCAAATTCCGTCTGTGTTGCAAGCGGTTATCTTGCCGTGAACTTTAGGAACTACAGGTCTTCCAGGACATGGAGGAGAGGAGTCTTGGCACAGGGCAGAAACATAAATAAAGCCAATGCAAAGAGACAAAATCAGCTTTCAAGTGATGTGGGATGCCAGCGAGGCTCAACCTTGTGGGAAAAGGAAGCATAAATTTCCTTTTTTAAAAACTATGCGCCTATTTTGTTAAGAGTTGCCTAATATCTAAAATGAGGGTGGCTCAGTGGCTAAGACGCTCAGCTTGTCGATCAGAAAGGTCAGCAGTTCGAATCCCTAGCGCTGTGTAACGAGTGAGCTCCCATGACTTGTCCCAGCTTCTGCCAACCTAGCAGTTCGAAAGCACGTAAAAAATGCAAGTAGAAAAATAGGGACCCCCTTTGGTGGGAAGGGAACGGCGTTCTGTGCGCCTTCCGGAGTTGAGTCATGCCGGCCACATGACCATGGAGACGTCTTCAGACAGCGCTGGCTCTTTGGCTTTGAAACGGAGATGAGCAACACCCCCTAGAGTTGGGAACGACTAGCACATATGTGCGAGGGGAACCTTAATCCCTAAAACACAAGCCATTTCAGTCTCTTACCGTCCTTTTAAAACAAATAAAATGGCTCTTTTTATTTGGCACCTGTTGTCTTGGGAGTTAAGGGGCGCTGAGTTTTATTGCCACGAATACGATTATTAAACCGTCACCTCAACAACGGCTGTGTTTCTATTACAATGCTTTCAGGCAGCGTGTTTAAAATAATATATATTTTAATAATAATATATATTTATATAAATATATAATATATATTTATATATATATTTGTGTTGTGTTTGTGCTGATAAATGAATAAAGGGAGACTAGTATAGATCTATTTCAAGCTATTTAGCTCTCATCAGCTAGCCATACCCTTACTGGGATTTGAACCTGGGCTGTATTACATATTAGGCAGATGTATTAGCCACTAAGCCACAAGCTCTCCTCCTTATCAGCTGAGCCAGGGAAATAGGTATGTATTTGTGTTATATATAACGTTATATATATCCCCGGCACCTGAATTTTCATGGGAAATTGATTTTAGCGTTTTATTTTATGGCTTTCGTCTCCTGCGTTGTCTACTTTCAATTGTTTGCCTCCTTTAGTGCTCACTCACGTAGAAAGAACGGGGTCTTAATCTAATAAGGAAGCATGAAAACGACATTCCAACCCTTGGGAAGATGTGCCAAGAAGGGGAAGGGTTGCCAAATTAAATTGATCCCTGTGCCTCCCCTTCCACTTTTTCCTGCAATCTCACACTTATATTTTTGCTCATTCCTCTCCGCCCCCCCATCTCATCCTGGAACGTCCAGTTGCTATCCCAATAGTGTCCACCACTAAGTTTTGTGGCCCGCCAGCGGTCAGCAGAGCAGATTCGGAGAGTGAGGAGGTTGGGGAGGAACATGGGCCAGTCCTGGAATCTGGGGAAGGCTCGGACGAGGGCTCTGTGTCGGAGGCAGAGAGGGGGCCAGGGCCGTCTGACAGTTATCAGCTGCCTTCGGAGTCGGACATCAGTGAGGCAGAAGAACAGCTGGAGCCTGTTCCCAGTGTGAGTTGCCAGACGAAGGGAACAGCTAGGGGTCAACTTGGGAGTAAGGCCACAAATGGACAATGAATGGCCCCTGCCAGAAGGAATAAAAGAGGAGCGAAAGGGGAGTGGAGCTTGCAGGAGGCCATTCGTTCATTACGGCATTCTTGTCAAGTATTGAAAGTCTGAAAGATCTCGGCCTGGCCACACTCCAAGCCTAAGTGTGAATGATCTCGAAAGACTATGGGAGAGGAAAGACTTTGCTGAAGAGGAATTGACTGTCAGTTCAATAAAAGGGGTTTCTCGGGATAAGGACTCGGCTTCGTGCTGCTGGGGAAGCCTAGGCTCAAAACACCACAAGGACTAGAAACCTGGTTTTAAAAAGAGGGGTCAACTCCTAAAGTTGTCAATCTGACAACGGGGTTTTTCTCCCCCCCCACTTCCCTTTTAGGCTTTCCTTCTACAGAAAAACAAGCTTCAGGAAAATCCATCTTCCTTGCTGGGCATCGCTGGCTTTGTAATTCCTTTCCCCTGCTCTCTGACCTCGCTGTCTTAAAATGAAAATAAATCTGCAGGTTCCATGATCTCCAAGTCCTGGCACGGATGAAATCCCTGGTGCTGCCACTTCTACGCTAAAGAAACCCGAATTTCCCCGCAATATCTCTTGCTGAAGTCGAGCGGAACCGAACTCGAGCGGCGGGGACTCTAAAAATAAGCATGGCAAACGAAATGCGGTCACAGCTTTCTCCCCTGGGAAGCTTGAAACTCGCTTTCCAGAACTCCTGAATAATTGAAGTTCGACATGAAAATTTTAAACTCTTTCAAGGGTTCATTGAAATTCGTTTCCTGGCCCGGCGTCCCTCTGGAGAGATGTCACTGCCAGAATGCCAGAGAGGAGGAGAAGGAGAAGGAGAAGAAGAAGAAGAAAGAAAGAAGAGAGAAGAAAAGAGGGTGGTGGTGGTGGTGGTGGTGGTGGTGGTGGTGGTGGTGGTGGTGGAGGAGGAGGAGGAGGAGGAGGAGGAGGAGGAGGAGGAGGAGGAGGAGGAGGAGGAGGAGGAAAGAAAGGAGAGAGAAGAGAGAGAAGGAGAAGAAAGAAACACTGCATAACTTAGCAACAGAAGGTCTGGGGTCAATTGCGGCCATACGTCGAGGCCCTCTGTGTGATCCTTGGCACAGGGCCACGGCACAAAGGTAACACAGGCAGCTGCAAGTCCCAGAGCAAAGTGATCACACACACACACACACACACACACACACACACACATCAGGGCAAGTGGAGGTGTCCCGGAATCAAAAGAGCAAGGCAAGGAATCCAGAAATTCAGAAAGAATGCAAGGAATTCCGGAAAGTTGAAACGTCGGCACTCAAACACTCCATAAATTCAGCGTTTGCACCCGACAAATTCCTCTCCCCACAGCGGCTCCTTAAGTCTCAGTCCCCAGGTGTGCCTTCTGAAGACGGGTGGGGCGCCCTCCTCCTGAGTAGCTGAGTCAGTCTGCGCTGTTCTCGCCTTCTCTCCACGCTCCGGGATCGCGGATCAGGAGCGGGTGGTTCTTGCTCATCTGTTTCTCATGTTTGCTGCTTAGCCTCTCTTGGTCATCCTGCGCCCCCCCCCCCTTCCTCCCTGCCTTCAAGCCATCCCAATCCTGAAAGGCCTGACCGGGCCTGCTCCTCCCCATTTCCCTCCAAAGCCAACAAAGCCGCCCCCTCGATCTCTGTCTAGTTCCAGCTTGTCTTCCCCTGCAGATTCAGGCTCTGAATGGGGGCATGACACAATGTATAATATTGTTCCCAAAAGGAAGCATTTAATTTCCGTGCTTCCTAATATAAAGGTCCCTATGTTGTGGTCCGCCAACGGAGCTGGCAGCAGAGTTGGACAGTGAGGAGGTTGGGCAGGAACATGGGCCAGTCCTGGAGGCTGGAGAAGGCTTGGACGAGGGCTCTGTGTTGGAGGCAGAGAGGGGGCCAGAGCTGTCTGGCAGTTCTCAGCCACCTTCTGAGCAAGTCAGCAGTGAGGCAGAGGAACAGCTGGAGCCTGTTCCCAGTGTGCACATGTCCAGAGTTGCCCGAAGGAAAGAACAACTCACAAATCAGGGCCGACTTGGGAGTATAAAGCCACAGGTGGACATTGAATGGCCCCTCCCATAGGAAATAAAAGAGGAGCGAAAGGGGAGTGGGCTTTTGCAGGAAACAATTCATTCGTTCGTTCGTTAGATTCGTTTCAGGAGTGTGGAGATCTGTCCGTGAATCTCCGAGACTCTGTGCCCAGTCTTTCCTTGCACAGCACCTCATTTGGGAAAATATTGACATGCCAGCTATCCAAGCTAGATAAGGTCGGTAATCATAAATACTCCTTTGAAAGACTGTTTGCCAGGCCTTGGCTGAATGCGAAGGAGAGGAATTCACATTCGTTTAATAAAAGGGGTTTTGTCGGGACCAGGACTCTGCCTCCTGCTTTTGGGGGGGTCTAAGCCTAGGAACACCTTATAGAAGCCCTGTCCAGCATGCATCATAAAATCCTCTCCAACCGTGGCAAGCCGAGAGTAGCAAGGAAGCTACTACAATTAGGAGGGGGGGGGGAAACGCAGTTCCATTTTTTACTGTTTTCACCGTTCTTCGCCTCCCGGAGGTAGGTGAATAGGTTTGCACATTACACATCGCCAAAGGAAGAGCTAGTGACTTCAAAGCACGTCTGAAATTTGGAAGGGAAATGGCTGAAACAACAGCGGTTCATGGTGTGTGTTTGTGTGTGTGTGATGTCATTTCATCACATTAATGGAAGGTGGGCCCTGGGCCAGGAGACAGACAATTCAGGGGAGGGGGGCTTCAGATATACTGTATGGGCAAGTAATTCTATTTGCTTTAAAAGGAACTCACCAAAAGTGTTTTTTGTGCAAACGGGCTTAAGCGGGTAGTAGAAGTCGCTGCCCACTTTTTCACCCTAGGCAGTCCTCGGCTTACAGCAGTTCATTTAGTGACAAGTTCGAAAAGTTAACTTATGACCGGTTTGCCACAGTTAGATGATCTTCGTAGCATCCTCGTGATCAAAATTCAGAAGGTTTGGCTATCTCTCTCTATATATATATTTTAAAATGGCTCTGTGTGTATGTGTGTTTTCCAACATAACTCTGGAACGCCTCGAGTAATTTCAACCAAACTTGGTACGCAGATGATTTACTCTCTGGGGAAAAAAATACTGTGGGGTAAGACACCCCTAACACCTCTCGGGATGTGGTGGGGGCAGGGGTTTCTGTTAAGATACAGCCTGTTGTGCCTTAAAATGGCTTCTACCGTACTGCCGTAAAATGGCTCCTACTGTACAGTCCAGTGGAGTTGCCATGGTAACGGCTTCACAGTACTCCACAAGGGGGCTCCCTCTGGTAAGGGGGAAGATCCAACATTAGAAATTACGTTTGGTCCTCACATTTCCCTCCTATAAATAAATAAATATCCGGCTTATTGGCTAGTTGGTTCATATTTATGACTCTGGCTGTGTCCCCCAAGGTCATGTCATCCCCTTTTGCAACCTTATGACCAGCAGACTCCAATGGGGAACCCAGATTCACTTAACAACAGGGTTGCTAACTTAACAAAGGCAGCGATTCACTTAACAACTGAGGCAAGAAAGGTCATGAAAACGGGGCAAAATTCACTTCACAAATGTCTCTCTTATTAAGAAGATATTTTGGGCTCCATTGTACGTCTAGGGCTACCTGTGTTCTCGGAAGCTGGTTTAATGTTACCGTTGGCCAGAGTGCTTTGTAGGCAGCTTCATATGTCCTACAACCCCAGTTTGCTTAGCATTAAGGTAAAGGTTCCCCTCGCCCGTACGTGCTAGTCGTTCCCGACTCCAGGGGGCAGTGCTCATTTCCGTTCCAAAGCCAAAGAGGCAGCGCTGTCCGAAGACGTCTCTGTGGTCATGTGGCCGGCATGACTCAATGCCCGAAGGCGCACGGAACGCTGTTCCCTTCCCACCAAAGGGGGTCCCTATTTGTCTACTTGCATTTTTTAACATGCTTTCAAACTGCTAGGTTGGCTGAAGCTGGGACAAGTCACGGGAGCTCACTCCGTTACGCGGCGCTGGGGATTCGAACCGCCAAACTGCCAACCTTCCTGATCGACAAGCTGAGCATCTTAGCCCCTGAGCCATTGCGTCCCTCTTTGCTTAGCGTTAAGAGGGCGCAGAAACTAAATTAACTCAGTAGCTAAATCACATCTGCCCATTAAGTGCCATGGGTAGGTCTGAAACAAGTTTCCCAGTTGTGACGTCTTCCAGATGTGTCCAATATTCCCAATCGGCAGAGCTGCAACAAATGTAGATTGCATACAAATTGTTGTTGTTGTTTTTGCTCCTTGCTCTCTCTGTACCCCTCCGTCTAGGCAGGAAAGAACCGAGACCAGCCTTTGCAAATTTGCCACATCTGAAAACAGCCAACAAGCATCCTCTCCCAGATGTTTTCCACGCTTCCAAACACCACCACCCCTCCCTTCACCCCAGAAAAGTTCCCACCGATATTTGTTTGAATGCAGACAAGGAAACAAATGCTGAAGGAATTTCTCCTCCAAACAAATAAACGAAATAACAAATACACTTTAAATGCCGGCCAGATGGGAGATATTTGGAGTAGAGAACTTTTTTTAAAAAAAAAGGAAGGGAAGGAGTAATTCTCCCGCTGGAAAGGCTAAAACTTGTTTCCGGATGCAGGAGAGGGGACAATCTGCCAGATGTCAAACAAGGAACCGAGAGCCAATTCTATCTCTGTGCTTCAAAGACTCCTACTCGACGGATGGATGCTTAAAATATACCATCCTGCTTCTCCAACTACCGGTCCCCAGTCAAGGATGCCCAGAGCCGCATCTCAAAATATTCTGTGCTGGGCACCTAAAGCAACATTTTTCAACCTAGGTGGACTTCAACTCCCAGAATTCTCCAGCCACTTAGTTAGTTAGTTAGTTAGTTAGTTAGCTAGTTAGTTACTGACTTACTGACTTACTTAGTTATTTACTTAGTTACTTACTTATTTACTTACTTACTTAATTGGTTAGTTATTTTCTTACTTAGTTATTTTCTTACTTACTTAGTTACTTACTTATTTTCTTACTTACTTAGTTACTTTCTTACTTACTTACTTAGTTACTTTCTTACTTAGTTACTTAGTTACTTTCTTACTTAGTTACTTTCTTACTTACTTATTTCTTGCTTACTTATTTACTTACTTACTTACTTAGTTAGTTAGTTATTTTCTTACTTACTTATTTAGTTACTTTCTTACTTTTTTAATTACTTTCTTAGTTACTTTCTTACTTACTTACTTTCTTAGTTACTTAGTTATTTTCTTACTTACTTAGTTACTTTCTTACTTTTTTAGTTACTTTCTTACTTAGTACTTACTTACTTACTTACTTTCTTTCTTACTTATTTACTTACTTACTTAGTTATTTTCTTACTTATTTAGTTACTTTCTTACTTTTTAAATTACTTTCTTAGTTACTTTCTTTCTTACTTTCTTTCTTAGTTACTTAGTTATTTTCTAACTTACTTAGTTACTTTCTTACTTTTTTAGTTACTTTCTTACTTACTTAGTTACTTTCTTACTTAGTTACTTTCTTACTTACTTTCTAACTTACTTATTTACTTACTTACTTAATTGGTTAGTTATTTTCTTACTTAGTTATTTTCTTACTTACTTAGTTACTTACTTATTTTCTTACTTACTTAGTTACTTTCTTACTTACTTACTTAGTTACTTTCTTACTTAGTTACTTTCTTACTTACTTATTTCTTGCTTACTTATTTACTTACTTACTTAGTTATTTTCTTACTTACTTATTTAGTTACTTTCTTACTTTTTTAATTACTTTCTTAGTTACTTTCTTACTTACTTACTTTCTTAGTTACTTAGTTATTTTCTTAGTTACTTAGTTATTTTCTTACTTACTTACTTTCTTACTTTTTTAGTTACTTTCTTACTTACTTAGTTACTTTCTTACTTAGCTACTTTCTTACTTACTTACTTACTTTCTTACTTATTTACTTACTTACTTAGTTATTTTCTTACTTAGTTAGTTATTTTCTTACTTACTTATTTAGTTACTTTCTTACTTTTTAAATTACTTTCTTAGTTACTTTCTTACTTACTTTCTTAGTTACTTAGTTATTTTCTAACTTACTTAGTTACTTTCTTACTTTTTTAGTTACTTTCTTACTTACTTAGTTACTTTCTTACTTAGTTACTTTCTTACTTACTTTCTAACTTACTTATTTACTTACTTACTTAGTTATTTTCTTATTTACTTACTTAGTTACTTTCTTATTTTTTTAATTACTTTCTTAGTTACTTTCTTACTTACTTACTTTCTTAGTTACTTAGTTATTTTCTTAGTTACTTTCTTACTTTCTTAGTTACTTTCTTACTTTCTTAGTTACTTTCTTACTTACTTAGTTACTTTCTTAGTTACTTTTCTTACTTAGTTACTTACTTTCTTACTTAGTTACTTTCTTATTTAGTTAGTTACTTACTTGTTTGTTTGTTTGTCAACAAGTACAAGGAAACAAGTATGAAAACACATGAAAAAATGGCACAAATAAATTGATATTAATAAGCAAAAGATGGCCATGAACACATAAAAAGAGTACGTATAAATGGGGACAGTAGGACAGAGAGAGTAGGAATGCCGGTGGACCCCTTAAGAAACGTATAAGGAAAGAAAATAATAATACATAAGTTTATATTCAAATGTAACATACAAAGGGGGGAAAACATAATCAGGATAGATTTGAGAAGGGAGGGGGAACAAGAAATGATATTTTAACTATTTGTGGGTCTGCGGAAATACCACCCCAAGAAAATAAAAATTAAGAGCTGGAAGAGACACCTACAACAGTAGAAAAAAGAAAGGAAGAGAGGAGGAGAGGAGAGGAAGAGGAGGGATGAAAGATAGAGGCGAGGAGAGGAAGATGGAAGGGAGAAGGAGAGAGGGCAGGAAGGGGAAGAGGAAGAGAGGAGTAGGGGAGAGGAAAGGGAAGAAGGAAGGAAGAAAATAGAGAAGGGAGGGAGAAAAGAAAGGGAAAAGAAGGTGGTGCCAAAACAAGCATGGGACTGTAAACAAAGCAAACCGAATGGTATATTATAACTGTAAATGGAATGGTAAATGTGTAAGAACGATGAATGTAAAAAAAGAATGATAACTATGTCAATGTATACCTAAAATTGTATGTAGAGAACAAAAAATAAAAAGCTTTTCACACACACACAAAAAGAAACGCACAAGGTCCACGGTAGACAGCTTAAGGTCAAAGGTAATGGGGGTTAGAGGAACTAACAACAGGATCAGGTAAAGCATTCCACACATTTACTACGCCTATTGCTGAAATCATTTTTCCTGCAATCGAGATTAAAGCAGATTACGTTTAGTTTGTGTCTATTGATCGCCCTTGTGTTATTGTAGTTGAAGTAAAAGTAGTCCTTACACAGAGGATGTTATGGCACATTATCTTGTGCGCTAAGGTCAGGTAGAAGGCATAGTTCAAGGTTATCCAGGCCTAAAATTTCAAGCCTAGGTGGGATAAGGAATGTTATTACGAGCAGAGGAGTTGAGTACTCTACTTGTAAAATACCTCTGGACCCTCTCTCGTGTTTTAATGTCTGAAATGCAGTGTGCGCTTATCTTAAAAGTTGGCAATCCTAAATTGCATGAACAGAGGGATGCAATCAAGATCAAGGGAGGTACTAATACCACTCTGTAAAGCCTTAGTAAGGCCACACTTAGAGTACCGCATCCAGTTTTGGTCAGTACACTATAAAAAAAGATGTGGAGACTCTAGAAAGAGTGCAGAGAAGAGCAAGAAAGAGGATTAGGGGACTGGAGGCTAAAATATACGATGAACAGTTGCAAGAACTGGGCATGGCTAGTCTAGTGAAGAGAAGGACCAGGGGAGACAGGATAGCAGTCTTCCAATATTTGAGGGGCTGCCCCAGAGAGGAGGGGGTCAATCTACTATTCTCCAAAGCACCCGAAGGCCAGACAAGGAACAACGGATGGAAACTGATCAAGGAGAGATTCAACCTGGAAATAAGGAACAAACATTCTGACAGGGAGAACAATCCACTCATGAAACGGGAGTTGCTTTCGGAAGTTGTGGGAGCTTCATCCCTGGAAGCTTTGAAGAAGAGACTGGACTGCCATCTGCCAGAAATGGTGCAGGGTCTCCTGCTTGCATGAGGGGAGGGGGGTTGGACTAGATGACCTCCAAGGTCCCTTCCAACTCTTGTTAATCTGTAAATCCTGTTCTGCAGCGTGGGAATTTTATCGTTTCTCCTTATTGCCCACCACTCAATCTCCCTTCCAAACAGACATGAGAGAGATCGGCCAAGCCATTCTTGGCTACCGCTATCATCCTTAACAGATGCAATGCTTGGGAGGTAACAACACATCTGGCAATCAGGTTAAAGCACACACACACACACACACACACACACCAGTGTTTCAAAGGTGCTGGCCAGTTTCTCTAAGCACGTCAGTTCTCCATTTTGTTATTTCCTAGTTCAACGGAGAAACAATGGAGAGGTTCGAAAGATGGGGTTTGCCACTAAGGAGGGGAAAGAGCTTCACGAAAACACCCCAAATATATTATACAATACAATATAATACAATAGCAGAGTTGGAAGGGACCTTGGAGGTCTTCTAGTCCAACCCCCTGCCTAGGCAGAAAGCCCTATACTGTTCCAGACAAATGGCTATCCAACATCTTCTTAAAGACTTCCAGTGTTGGGGCATTCACAACTTCTGGAGGCAAGCTGTTCCCCTGATTAATTGTTCTAACTGTCAGGAAATTTCTCCTCAGTTCTAAGTTGCTTCTCCCCTTAATTAGTTTCCACCTATTTTGCTTCTTCTCCTGCCTTCAGGTGCCTTGGAGAATAGTTTGACTCCCTCTTCTTTGTGCAGCCCCTGAGATACTGGAACACTGCTATCATGTCTCCCCTAGTCCTTCTTTCTCTTAAGCTAAACATACCCAATCCCATCAATTGTTCTTCATATGTTTTAGCCTCCAGTCCCCTAATCATCTTTGTTGCTCTTCTCTGCACTCTTTCTAGAGTCTCCACATCTTTTTTACATCGTGGCGACCAGAACTGAATGCAGTATTCCAAGTGTGGCCTTACCAAGGCCTTATAAAGTGGTATTAACGCTTCACATGATCTTGATTCTATCCCTCTGTTGATGCAGCCTAGAATTGGGTTGGCTTTTGGGGCAGCTGCTGCCCACGGCTGGCTCCTATTTAAATGGTTGTCCACTAGGACTCCAAGATCCCTTTCACAGTTACTACTGTTGAGCAAGGTACCACCTATACTGTACCTGTGCGTTTCGTTTTTCTTGCCTAAATGTAGAACCTGACTTTTACTCTATTAGAAACTGAATGCTACTAGAATGCTTCTCCAGCCCAAGCAGGAGACCCTACATCATTTCTGACCGATGGCAGTCCAGTCTCTTCTTGAAAATCTCAAGTGATGAAGCTCCTACAACTTCTGAAGGCAACGTCTGTTCCATGGGTTGATGGTTCTCCCTGTCAGAAAGTTCCTCCTTGTTTCTAGGTTGAATCTCTCCTTGGTCAGTTTCCATCCATTATTCCTTGTCTGGCCTTCAGGCGCTTTGGAGAATAGCTTGACCCCCTCCTCTCTGTGGCAGCCCCTCAAATATTGGAAGGCTGCTCTCCTGTCTCCCCTGGTCCTTCTCTTCACTAGACTAGCCAGGCCCAGTTCCTGCAACCGTTCTTCCTATGTTTTACCTTCCAGTCCTCTAATCATCCTGGTTGCTCTTCTCTGCACTCTTTCTAGATTCTCAACATCTGGCTCAAGTTTAGCTGGTTGTCCACTAAGACTCCAAGATCCCTCTCCCAGTCGCTGCTATGAAGCTTTCACCCAATCAATATGTGTCCTTTTGGCTTGGCTTGTCTAAGTGTAAGACTTTACTTTTCTCTCTATTGAATTTCATTTTGTTAGACAGGGCCCAGGGTTGAAATCTGTCCAGATCCATCTGGATCTTGAGTCTATCGTCTATAGAGTGTCGGCAATTCCTGCCAGCTTAGTATCATCCGCAAATTTGGTAAGTTTCCCTTATGTTCTACATATACGGTTGATGCTATCTTGGCAAACCACGATCTAGCTATGGGGTGAGCCTCTTCCCCAGGCGTGTGTGTGATGATTTTCTACAGCTGTTTTGCCACTGTATAAAAATAATGAGGTTTCTTCTCTCTAGGGACTTTGTTTAAAATTCCTCCTCCGGAGGCCACCGCTCTTGAAAACTTTCCAAGGTACTCTCTGTTTTGATCCAATTCTCTCAGGGTTAAGCAAACTGATTTTTTTTCCCCCCCTACCCTGAGAAATCCCTTCTGCGCTTTCTTCTTCTTCTTCTTCTCTCTCTCTCTCTCATCAAAGTTCTGGCGGGAGTTCACATCTGGGAGATAAAACATCTGAATTTCTCAAGAGAGTCCCTTCCCTTTTTTGCGCCCAATTTCTTCCACGGAAAAAAAAAGCCAGTGCAAATGTGCGATTTGAAACAAAGCACGGAATGTAAACACTTTGAGAATGCCTGCTTTTTAAAAATAATAATAATTTTTAAAAAAACAGGTTTCCAATCCTTATTAGTGCAGAGATAGGCCTGGGAAGGGAAGGGAGTTTGGAAAAAGAGCGGGATTAGTTTTTGCCAGGTGGCTCACTTGCTAAGATGCTGAGCTTGTGGGTCAGAAAGCTCGGCGGTTCGACGGCTCGAATCCCTAGCGCCGCGTAACGGAGTGAGCTCCCGTGACTTGTCCCAGCTTCTGCCAACCTAGCAGTTCGAAAGCAGGTACAAAATGCAAGTAGAAAAATAGGAGGCACCTTTGGTGGGAATGGAATAGCGTCCCGTGCACCTTCGGCGTTGAGTCATGCCGGCCACACAACCACGGAGACGTCTTTGGACAGCTCTGGCTCTTCGGCTTTGAAACAGAGATGAGCACCGCCCCCTAGAGTCAGGAACGACTAGCATATATGTGCGAGGGGAATCTTTACCTTTAATCTTGCCATTGTGTGCTCAAGCTTTCACGCCAGTCTGTTTCTCCTGGCCTGGCCCATCGCTCAAGGGCCTCAGCGTTCCTGTGTTTCTTCTCCAGCAAAGGGGAAATTAAATTATAAGCAGCAAATGGGATTGGGGAGAATTTCACGACTGAGCAGACGTGAGACACAATTCCTTAATCCTTTTTCCATCTCGAGCCAAGTGAGATTCAGCGAGTCCCTTCCCATACATTCCCATCTATTCCACCACCACGTTTCCTCTGCATGCAGATGGTAAAAGCTACACAATTTCTATATCTGGGAAATCAAGGCATGCTTTGCAGACGCCTGCTCTGCTAACCCAAATCCAGCCCCTTCCCTTATCCCCCCCCCCGTCACCCTCCACTGAACCTCAATGCCAGGTTTCCAGATGTGCTGAGCGGGCTGGCCAAGGAAGGAAGACAGTAACGGTTAAGCCCCAGATGCTGGGAAGGAGGGGGCAGGTGGGAAAATGGTTTTTTTTACTGCCTGTTGCATGCAACATCTGTTTGAACTGGGGTGCTGCCCCTTTCCCCCCCAAAAATGCCTTTTCAGGAATGATGCTTTTGTAAAACACACATTATATATCTCACCTGCATCAGACCGCAGCTGGAAATACGTTTTGGCATCCGCCTGGAATGGAAGAGGCAGATTCAAGAAGCTATCAAATAGCTTTGCCAAGTATTTCTTCCTGAAAAGAAGTTTTGTTCTCTGTATGCAATGATAGGTTTATATTCACAGTTATCATTCTTTGTTACACTCGTCATTATAAATTTATTAATTCCATTTACAGGGTTTGACACTGTTTTCCCTTTCTTTTCTCTCTCCCTCCCTTCTCTACTTCCTTCCTTCCTCCCTCCTTTCCCTTCCTTCTCGCCTGGCCTCTCCCCCACTCCTCTCTTCCTCTTCCCCTTCCTGCCCTCTCTCCTTCTTCCCTTCCATCTTCCTCTCCTCGCCTCTATCTTCCTTCCCTCCTCTTCCTCTCCTCTCTTCCTTTTTGTTTCCTACTGTTGAAGGTGTCTCTTCCAGCTCTTAATTTTTATTTTCTTGGGGTGGCATTTCCGCAGACCCACAAATAGTGGAATATCATTTCTTATTCTCGTTCCTTCTCAAATCTATCCTGATTGTGGTTCCCCCCCTCCACTTTGAATCCTCTATACAATACAATACAATAGGAGAGTTGGAAGGGACCTTGGAGGACTTCTAGTCCAACACCCTGCTTAGGAGATGGATGCAAGGAAGGCACCTCCGATTCTGAAGCTGTCCCAAGTTCCCGAATCTTGGGAGCTATTTCGAATTTAGAATAACAAGAGTTGGAAGGGACCTTGAAGGTCTTCTAGCCCAACCCCCTGCCTAGGCAGGAAACCCTATACCGTTTCAGACAGATGGCTATCCAACATCTTCTTAAAAACTTCCAGTGTTGGGGCATTCACAACTTCTGGAGGCAACTTCTGTTCCACTGATTCATTGTTCTCACTGTCAGGGAATTTCTCCTAAGTTGCTTCTCTCCTTGATTAGTTTCCACCCATTTTGCTTCTTGTCCTGCCCTCAGGTGTTTTGGAGAATAGCTTGACTCCCTCTTCTTTGGGGCAGCCCCTGGGATATTGGAGCACTGCTGTCATGTCTCCCCTAGTCCTTCTTTTCATTAAACTATAGATACTTATATATTATTTTCTTCCCTATTCCCCCCCTCACTTTTCTACTTGATGTGTATCGTCTGGATTTCATTTCTGTATGTCTTCCTCTAACCATTCATAACTATTAAGTATTTCTAAAAGGAAACCTAGACGACGTTCACTTTTCCCACAACAGTGTATGTCCTTGACGGGGACGGGCAAAACTCCAAGCATTGACAGAACTTCTAATAACGGAGGAGTCTTGGCATCCTTCCTCAACCATCCCTGCCAATCAGCTGGATGGCATGCTTGAGGTGATGTCACCGGCTGGAGGTTAAGTGATCTCATCATGTCTGATACAGAAGGATATGTGATGCCATTTACATGCGGTCATCAGCGAAGACACGATCACCTCTCCCCGCCGGGTTAGTTACGGCGGTGGGTTCATCCAGGCAGTCCTCAACTTGCGACGAGTTCGTTTAGTGACGGTCTGAAGTAGCAACGGCGCCGAAACAAGTGACTTACGACCGTTTTTCACATTTGCGACTGCATCCCCATGGCCACGCGATGAAAATTCAGGTGCTTGGCAACTGGCTTGCACCTACGATCCCCGTATGATCCCCTTTGGCGACGACGAAGCAAAATCGATGGGAGAATCAGATTCACTTAACAGCCGTGGCTGCAGTGGTTCACATAACAATGGTGGCCAGGGAGGTCATTAAACGGGGCAAAACATGCTCAAGAACCGGCCTCGTTTAGCAACAACTCAATGGCTGCAGTGGTTCGCATAGCAATGGTGGCCAGGCAGGTCATTAAATGGGGCAAAACATGCTCAACAACCTGCCTCGCTTAGCAACAGGAAATTATGGGCTCAATTGTGGTCGTAAGTCAAGGACTACCGGTATTAGAGAGGGAGCTATTTCACCTGCCAGGGGGCGGGGGGGAGGAGGGGTCTTCCTGGTGAGAAGGAAATCTTGACCACCTAAGAAATCCCAAGCTTTGAAAAAGGTAAGATAAGGAAGGTTGAGTCCCCATCGAGAATATGCTTTCTGACAGCTTCCCATCCAAAACATCTGCCTCTGCCTAGAACAGCTGTGACTCTGGCAGGCAGCTGTTGCCCACGTACATGGAGCCAGGCCTTTGAAGTCCAGGGGCAGGAAATGTCATCCCAATCATTTCCCAAAATCGGAGGCGAAGTGTAGATAACCCAGGCTGAGTCGGAGAAGAGGGAGGGAAGGAGGGGGTCAAATGCGTCATCAGCCTGGAGTCCTTTCGTGCTCATAAGTTCATCCCACCTTGAATTTTACTGACTCTTATCTACCGCCAATTCACTTTAACCATTAGTCATGGGCAGCAGCTGCCAAAAAAGCCAACCCAGTTCTAGGCTGCATCAACAGAGGGATAGAATCAAGATCACGTGAAGCGTTAATACCACTTTATAAGGGCTTGGTAAGGCCACACATGGAATACGGCATTCAGTTTTGGTCGCCACGATGTAGAAAAGATGTGGAGACTCTAGAAAGAGTGCAGAGAAGAGCAAGAAAGAGGATTAGGGGACTGGAGGATAAAACATAGGAAGAACGGTTGCAGGAACTGGGTCTGTCTAGTTTAAGGAAAAGAAGGACTAGGGGAGACATGATAGCAGTGTTCCAATATCTAGGAGTTGCCACAAAGAAGAGGTAGTCAAACTACTCTCCAAGGCTCCTGAGTGTAGAACAAGAAGCAATGGGTGGAAACTAATCAAGGAGAGAAGCAACTTAGAACTGAGGAGAAATTTCCTGACAGTGAGAACAATTAATCAGTGGAACAGAAGTTGCCTCCAGAGGTTGTGAATGCCCCAACACTGGAAGTCTTTAAGAAGATGTTGGATAGCCATTTGTCTGAAATGGTATAGGGCTTCCTGCCTAGGCAGGGGGTTGGACTAGAAGGCCTCTGAGGTCCCTTCCAACTCTGCAACTGTATTGTATTGATCCTAACATCAAAACTGGGGAGGGAGGAAGAGGGGTGCCTCTTTAACCTAGCACAGAAATGTCCCCACACCTGTAAAACGAGTATGTCGAAGATGCCAGCCCAGTCTTCTCCTTTCAGGGTTTATTTTTATATTCATACTTTGAAAAGATTGCATTTACAGTCGGGGGAAAAAAAAACCTTCCCTCGGGCTCCTTCCCAGCAGAGGCTGCAGTAATTGAACCAAGAAAGAGAATCTTTATTCATTCTCCACTGGAACTGAACACACTCAAGTCTGTAGAAATGGGGGTGGGTTTTAGGAGAAGCCCTCCCATGCTACCACCTCTTACAATACTAGACAACGCAGGATCAACAGCAGAGACCTTCAAGTTTCTAGGTCCTATCATATCTCCAGGCTTCAAATGGATCCCTAACATCAAAAACGTCATCAAAAAAGCACAGCAAAGAATGTTCTTTCTGTGCCAACTCAAGAAGCTCAAACTGCCCAAAGAGCTGCTGATTCTGTTCTACAGAGGAAGGATGGAGTCTCTCCTCTGCACCTCCATAACTGTCTGGTTTGGCTCTGCAACCCAACAAGACGGACACGGACTTCAGAGGAGAATCAGAACGGCAGAAAAAACAACGGCTGCCAACCTGCCTTCCATTGAGGACCTGGACACTGCACGAGTCAAAAAGAGGGCTGTGAAAATATCTACATATCCCTCGCATCCAGGACATAGATTGTTTCACCTCCTACTTTCAAAATGACACTATAGGGGTCTGCACACCAGAACAACTAGACACAAGGACAGTTTTCCCCCCCGCATGCCATCACTCTGCTAAACAAATAATTCCCTCACCACTGTCAAACTATTCACTAAGGCTGCATTACTATTCATCATTCCTTTCACCCATCTCCTTCCACTTATGACTGCATGACCATAACTTTGTGGCTTGTATCCTTACGATTGATATCGATATTGATTGTTTCCTGATTGCTTATTTGTACCCTGTGACTATCATTAAGTGTTGTAGCTTATGATTTGTGACGAATGTATCTTGTCTTTTTATGTACACTGAGAGCAATAAAGAATTCTATTCTATTCTATTCTATTCCAATCTTCTATTCTATTTTCTATTCTATTCTTTCCTTATTCTATTCTATTTTATTCCATTCTATTTCTTTTCTATTTTCTATCTTCTATTCTATTTTCTATTCTATTCTTTCCTTATTCTATTCTATTCTATTTTATTCCATTCTATTTCTTTTCTATCTTCTATTCTATTTTCTATTCTATTTTTTCCTTATTCTATTCTATTCTATTTTATTCCATTCTATTTCTTTTCTATCTTCTATTCTATTTTCTATTCTATTCTTTCCTTATTCTATTCTATTCTATTCCATTCTATTTCTTTTCTATTTTCTATCTTCTATTCTATTTTCTATTCTATTCTTTCCTTATTCTATTCTATTATATTTTATTCCATTCTATTTCTTTTCTTCTATTCTATTTTCTATTCTATTCCTTTCTTATTCTATTCTATTCTATTTTATTCCATTCTATTTCTTTTCTATTTTCTATCTTCTATTCTATTTTCTATTCTATTCTTTCCTTATTCTATTCTATTCTATTTTATTCCATTCTATTTCTTTTCTATCTTCTATTCTATTTTCTATTCTATTTTTTCCTTATTCTATTCTATTCTATTTTATTCCATTCTATTTCTTTTCTATCTTCTATTCTATTTTCTATTCTATTCTTTCCTTATTCTATTCTATTCCATTCTATTTCTTTTCTATTTTCTATCTTCTATTCTATTTTCTATTCTATTCTTTCCTTATTCTATTCTATTATATTTTATTCCATTCTATTTCTTTTCTTCTATTCTATTTTCTATTCTATTCCTTTCTTATTCTATTCTATTCTATTTTATTCCATTCTATTTCTTTTCTATTTTCTATCTTCTATTCTATTTTCTATTCTATTCTTTCCTTATTCTATTCTATTCTATTTTATTCCATTCTATTTCTTTTTTATCTTCTATTCTATTTTCTATTCTATTCTTTCCTTATTCTATTCTATTCTATTCTATTCTATTCCATTCTATTTCTTTTCTATTTTCTATCTTCTATTCTATTTTCTATTCTATTCTTTCCTTATTCTATTCTATTCCGTATTCTATTCTAATTTCTATTTTGTTCTATTCATCTATTCTATTCTATTCTACTCCATTCATCTATTCTATTCCATTCCAATCCATTCATCTATTCTATTCTTTGAAATAAAAGAATTGTGGCTCCTTTTTTTATTATTCAAAAGGGTTGTTTTTCTCTCCTTTTCTCCTTTGGCCAAAGCCCACCATGTTAAGAGAAGCTTTGCACACCCCAAAAAATGAGAATGGAAGGTTCATCCTCATCTCAAAATTGTAGTATCCCTTTTTGGAATCGGGTGCCAATTTTGATGTTTCTGTGCCTTTGCCATACTGGCAATGAAGAAATGCCAACCCAATTTGGTTTGAATGCCTGAATCAGATCGACTCTCTGTCCTGACCCAGGCTTCCCAAAAGCACAAAGCCGACTCCTCGTCCCCATAAAAACCCTTTTATTTAGTTTAAAGTGAATTCCTCTCCAGCACAAAGTCCAAGCCAAGAGTCTTTCAAGAGATTCCACAACTACAGACCTTTGTCAGGCTTGGAGAGCTGCCAGGCCGATATCTTCTAAACACCCTGCTGTAGCAGCAATTCCTTGGCAAGAAGTCAGGAACAGACCTTCACCCTAATGAATTGAACTAATTCCCTCCTGCAAACCCCACTCCCCTTTCGCTCCTCTTTTATTCCCTATGGGAGGGGCCATTCACCATCCACCTGTGGCCTTACTTCCAAGTTGACCCCTTGTTCCTTAGCTGTTCCCTTCCCCTGGCAGTTCTGCATATGTGCACATCGGGAACAGGCTCCAGCTGTTCTTCTGCCTCACTGATGTTTGACTACGAAGGCAGCTGGTAACTGTCAGACGGCGCCGGCCCCCTCTCTGCCTCCGACACAGAGCCCTTGTCAGAGCCTTCCCCAGACTCCAGGACTGGCCCATCTTCCTCCCCAACCTCCTCACTGTCCGAATCTGCTGGCGGGCCACAACGCTCTCAATCGAACTCACAGATTTTATTTCCCAGCCTAATTGGAACCTGTCAATTTGAGAGAGCAATAGAGCCTTTGAGGATTAATTTTTGGGTTTCGTGCCTCTTTTCCGCCAAGAAACAGAAAACCACAGGCCATTTATAGCAATTCAGGTGGAGAGAAAGAGAGAAATTCATCCAATTTACTAAACAGGTTCTATGGCCATGTGCATTTTTGGATTCTGGTGTATTCCATCCCATTGCACCGAGCAACAAATGACACTGGGGATGTCACGGAAATTGTAGCAATAGGAATAAATCTAATTTTACCGCTCGGTACCGGCTAAAAGTGGAGCTGCAGAAGAGCCTAAAGAAAAAAAAAAAACCATCAGCCACAGCAGGGCGGACAATCTAGAGTACGCAAGCAGCACCTGACTCACAAATCAGTTTTATTCTTCTGCACAGTCCAGGGATCTGCAGCTTCAGAGGTGAAAAGTATTTACTAAGAGTGTGCAGCACATAATTGGACTAGATTAGGAGTCGGCAATCTGCGGCTCTGGAGCCGCATATGGCTATTTCCACCCTCTGCTGCAGCTCCCTGTCGCCAGTTGGCTCCAGAATCGATAGGGCTTTCGGTTAGGACAGGTAGAGGAAAAAGGACGCCGCGCTAGGAGGAGACTCTATGGTGAGGGAACCAGACTTCCGGTCGGCTCAAGAATCGATAGGGCTTTCGGTTAGGACAGGTAGAGGAAAAAGGATGCCACGTTAGGAGGAGACTCTATGGTGAGGGAATGGGACTTCCGGTCGGCTCCACAATTGATAGGTCTTTCGGTTAGGACAGACAGAGGAAAAAGGATGCCGTGCTAGGAGGAGACTCTATGGTGAGGGAACCGGACTTCCGGTCGGCCCCACAATTGATAGGACTTTCGGTTAGGACAGGTAGAGGAAAAAGGATGCCGCGCTGGGAGGAGACTCTATGGTGAGGGAACCAGGCTTCCGGTCGGCTCCACAATTGATAGGGCTTTCGGTTGGGACAGGTAGAGGAAAAAGGACGCCGCGCTAGGAGGAGACTCTATGGTGAAGGAAACGGACTTCCGGTTGGCTCCAGAACTGAACTGGGGGGGGGCTTCTGGTTAGGACATTTGTGGCTCTTTGAGTGTTTAAGGTTGCTGACCCCTGGACTAGATTAAAGGAGCGAGCAGAGGTCTGAGTACAGAACCTGCCCGCCAGCCCTGAGGGGGGAGATAACTACTTTACAGAGCCGCAGATCCAAAAATCGCACTTCTGTGGGCGCCAAAATCGCTTTTCCGAATGATCTGCGAAGCCCAACTCCCGGTTCTTCCTCTCCTTGCAAATCAAAAAACCGCACTTATCTATCTCTCTCTCTCTCTTACCGAAGAGCTCACAAAAATTCCGCGACCTTCTCTCATTGAGAAAACCTCTGGATGGGACTTACGGGAGGAGGGGGCCACAGGCTGTGTTATTGTGCCTAGGGTTAAGGGCGCATGACCTTTGACTCCGTCTCTCGCACGAGACAAAAAGAAGAAGAAGACCTCCCATTTTCTCCAGGGAATTGCATGCCAAGGAACACCGGGGGGGGGGGGGACACACCATATTTCTGGAGCTTGGAAGCTCCTCGGGGAGAAAAGGCTTGGATGCTTGATTTTTCACAAGAGAGCACACTGACCACGAAAAGGGCTGGGGATAAAGGAACTTGGTCAACGAAAGCCCAGTTCAAGAAAGAGACGAGATGTGAAAGTGGCAAGAAAGGGGATGGTACAGTGGTGGGATTCAAATTTCTTTACTCTCCAGTTCTGTGGGGGTGGCTTGGCTGTCGGGGTGTGGCCCGCTTTGTTCAGTAGAAATCCACTGTTCTGGCCTGGGCTTCCCGAGAGTATGAAGCAAACTCCTTGTCCCAACAAAACCCCATTTTATTAATTGACTGTGAATTCTGCTCATTCCCATCCAGCAAAGTCTTTCGAGGGAGGATTTACGGTCACAGACCTTATCTGGCTTGGAGAGATGCCAGGCTGATATCTGCAAAACTTGGCAAGGAGTCTCGGAGAGTCACCAACCAATTAAGCGAACTAATGGTCACCTGCAAACTCCACTCCCCTTTCGCTCCTCTTATATGTCCTCGGGGAGTGGCCATTCATCATCCACCTGTGGACTTCCTCCCAATTCGACCCCTGTTCTTTAGCCGTTCCCTTCATCTGGCAACTGCACATGTGCCCACTGGGAACAGGCTTCAGCTGTTCTTCTGCCCCACTGATGACTCTGAAGGCAGCTGATAACTGGCATACGGCTCTGTCCCCCTCTCTGCCTCCGACACAGAGCCCTCATCCGAGCCTTCCCCAGACTCCAGGACTGGCCCATCTTCCTCCCCAACCTCCTCACTCTCCGAATCTTCTGCCAGCTCCACTGGCCCCTGGCGGGCCACAACATGCATGGACCTTCTGCAGTGGGAAGACAAATGGGTTTTGTTTGGTGGGCGTAGCTGTCCCATCGCCACACGTCATCCATGCCCCTTATCTGTGACACAACATGGTATCCTACGAAGGCTAGCGTGGAAATTTTAACCGTAGAGGAAATACCACTTGCAGAGCAGGAGTTATGAACAAAAAAAAAAACACCTTTTAATGGAGTGACACCGAATGGGATAGTGCTGTGATCACAACAGAGGACCCAAGCAGCTTCCGTTGGGCAAAAACATCTGCCAACACCTCTTTGTTCCTCAACCTCTTTTCCACCCCCCTCCTTGTTCCCACAGATCGGACGTCATTTCGCCCACCCTCCAGGAAAATGTCCCGTAGTGTTGTTTGTTTGATCTTACTCCTGTCTTCCTTCCCTCCTTCTTTTTGAGATTGCAAATTCTCATTCTTCGTCAGTCCGTCTCTTTGCAAAAAATGGGGGGGGGGGAGAGACATCCCAAGGATTCTGCTCTAACATCTGGGTCTCATTAAGCCCTCCCACTTCCAATTTTCTGGTA
This sequence comes from Natrix natrix natrix, assembly GCA_029891615.1. Classification (NCBI taxonomy): domain Eukaryota; kingdom Metazoa; phylum Chordata; class Lepidosauria; order Squamata; family Natricidae; genus Natrix; species Natrix natrix. Next base: position 1,120,637 of record JAKRSK010008689.1, read on the forward strand.
GTTAAGACCTACTGTTTAGTCTCTTTATTGGAAAGCACGAGATGGAGATACATTTGGAAGTAGGTAACACCCATAAAAGGCTCAGTGGCATAAAAGGCTAAGACGCTGAGCTTGTCGATCAGAAAGAGGTCGGCAGTTCGGCGGTTCGAATCCCCAGCGCCGCGTTAACGGAGGGAGCTCCCGTGACTTCTCCCAGCTTCTGCCAACCTAGCAGTTCGAAAGCAGGTACAAAATGCAAGTAGAAAAATAGGAACCACCTTTGGTGGGAAGCGATCAGCATTCCGTGCGGCTTCGGGAGTTGAGTCATGCCGGCCACATGACCACGGAGACGTCTTCGGTTAGCGCTGGCTCTTCGGCTTTGAAATGGAGATGAGCACCGCCCCCTAGAGTCGGGAACGACAAGCACGTATGTGCGAGGGGAAGCTTTACCTTTAACACCAATAAAACTGGAAATGGGAAACTGTCCAGTTAGTTATTGAATTCACTTCTCCCGGATTAATTTCATGGACAGCTCCCAATTCAAGTATTATAGCCGCATATTTTTTTTCTTTTTTCCTTTCAAACCAGGCATACTGTCATTCTACAAACCTCCGCCAAATGTCTCTTCTGCCAGAAATCTATTCCGAATAATTAAGAACCATCTGTGTTGGCTTTTCCTCACAGATAAATTGCTCCAATTCTCCCCTGGATCATTTTAATGGCCCTTTTTCTCCTTCTTTTTTCCAATGCTAATGGTTTTTTTTTTCCCCCTTGAAAAGACCATCTAGGTTCTTCTCCTCCTCCTCATCATCATCATTCCTCTTTTTCATCTTCTTCTCACCCCTCCTTCTCCCTCCTCTTTCTTTCTTTTTTTCTTTCTTCTTCTCCTTCCTTTTCCTCTTCTCCTCCTCATTCTTCTTTTTCATCTTCTTCCCCCTCCTTCTCCCTCCTCTTTCTTTCTTTTTTTCTTTTCTTTCTTCTTCTCCTTCCTTTTCCTCTTCTCCTCATTCCTCTTTTTCATCTTCTTCCCCCTCCTTTTCCCTCCTCTTTCTTTCTTTCTTTCTTTTCTTTCTTCTTCTCCTTCCTTTTCCTCTTTTCCTCATTCCTCTTTTTCATCTTCTTCCCCCTCCTTTTCCCTCCTCTTTCTTTCTTTCTTTCTTTCTTTTCTTTCTTCTTCTCCTTCCTTTTCCTCTTCTCCTCCTCATTCCTCTTTTTTCATATTCTTCCCCTCCTTTTCCCTCCTTTCTTTCTTTCTTTCTTTCTTTTTTTCTGTCTTTCTTTTCCTTCCTTTTCCTCTCCTCCCCCTCCATTTCATCTTCTTCTTCTTCTCCTTCCTCTTTTTCATTCTCCTCTTCCTCTTTCTCCCCTTCCTGCTCCTGCTCCTTTCTCCCCTTCTTATTTTCCTCCTTTCTCCTTCTCTTCCTCTCCTCCCCCTTCTCCTTCTCCTTCTTCTCACTCTTCTCCTTCTCTCTCTCTCTCTCTCTCTCTCTCTCTCTCTCTCTCTCTCTCTCTCTCTCTCTCTCTCTCTCTCTCTCTCTCTCTCTCTCTCTCTCTCTCTCTCTCCACCACCACTGAGAGGCAGTGAATGACTCCAATCAAGACAATATCGAACCAGAAGCTGGCAATTTGGGAACTTATTTTTCTCCAGGTGAAAACGTCTAATACCAATCGTGGTTTGTTTGCCATTATGGATGCTTGTTTGCCTGCTCTGAAAGGACAGCAAACAGACATTCGACTAAATAGGAATCATTTTCTGTAGATTGGTAAAAGGTAAAGTTCCCTTTGGAGAATAGTTTGACTCCCTCTTCTTTGGGGCAGCCCCTGAGATATTGGAAGACTGCTATCATGTTTCCCCTAATCCTCCTTTTCATCAAACTAGACACACCCAGTTCCTGCAACAGTTCTTCATACGTTTAGTCCCCTAATCCTCTTTGATGCTCTTCTCTGCACTCTTTCCCCCAACCACAGCCCTCAATGAAATTGAGTTTGACACAGTGGTGGCATTCAATTTTTTTTTTACTACCGGTTCTGTGGGCGTGGCTTGCTGGGCGTGGCAGGGGAAGGATACTGCAAAATCCTCATTCCCTCCCACTCCAGGGGAAAGATACTGCAAAATCCTCATTCCCTCCCCACTCCAGGGGAAAGATACTGCAAAATCCCCATTCCCTCCCCACTCCAGGGGAAGGATACTGCAAAATCCCCATTCCCTCCCGATCAGCTGGGACTCGAGAGGCAGAGAATAGATGAGGGCGGGGCCAGCCAGAGGTGGCATTTGCCGGTTCTCCGAACTACTCAAAATTTTTGCTACCAGTTCTCCAGAACCCCTCAGAACCCGCTGAATTTCACTCCTGGTTTGACACCTGTGCCCTAGAGAATGGGTGATGCCCCACACCGGGTCGCCGCCTGGCTAGCCGATCCCTATCGAAGCCCCCAGCCCTGAGCCAGGGTGGCGCGTGCCTCCGTGAGCCACGAACAAGAGAGCACAACGTTCTTTATTCCTCCCTTTCTATTGCTGCAGGCAATCGTTCCTACTACACCCGAGTCTCATTTACCTACTGTTTATTTTTTCCCCCTCCTTCCCGCTCCTGAGGCTGGAGGCAACAGATGTAAGACGCACAGCCAGCCCCGTTCTTATATTTTGAATCTTCCTCCTTGGGCTTGCCCTGACCTGTAAAATCTCTGGCTTCTGCACCAAGACCCTTCAAAGGAGAAGGTTTTTGCACGCTGCAGTCTAACAGGACTTGTAAATCACACACGCCTAAATGGAAATAGGTCATCATCATTCACTCCTTCTTGCTCCCGTTGTGTCCCTGAATGAGTTACAGGCCTGGGTAATTTGCTTCCCGTTGCCCCAGAGAGTTGGAATCAGTCGGCAGACGGCACAGTTTTGGGGCGGGAAAGAAGAAAACTTCCCATTCATGTATTTCGAAAACCAGAGAGGGAAGGAATTAACCTACTAAACGCCTGCCTTTAACATATGCCCAAGCTTCTGCAAATGTTGGTGCCCTGGGAATAAAGATCAGTCACAGGCAGTGACTTCCGGTGGCGCAGTGGTTAGAAGGCGGTGCTGCAGGCTACTTCTGCTGCCTGCCGGCTGCCTGCAATTTGGCAGTTTGAATCTCGCCGGGCTCAAGGTCGTCTCAGCCTTCCGCCCTTCCGAGGTGGATAAAATGAGGACCCGGATACCAACTTAACAGCCGCAGCGATTCCCTTAACCACTAGGGCAAGAAAGGGCGTAAAACGAGGCAAAGCTCACTTAACAACTTAGCAACAGAAATGTTGGGCTCACTTGCAGCTGTAAGTCGAGGACTACCTATAATCTAATTGCCTGGGGTGAGCACACAATTATTTCCAGGTGAGTATGCAAAGGAAGACAGGGAGTGGCTAAGACGCTGAGCTTGTCGATCAGACAGGTCAGTTCGAATCCCTAGCACTGCCAAACAGAGGGAGCTCCCATGACTTCTCCCAGCTTCTGCCAACCTAGCAGTTCGAAAGCAGGTGAAAAATGCAAGTAGAAAAATAGGGACCACCTTTGGTGGGAAGGGAACAGCGTTCCATGCACCTTCGGAAGTTGTCATGCCAGCCATGTGACCATGGAGACGTCTTCGGACAGCGCTGGCTCTTCAGCTTTGAAACGGAGACGAGCACCGCCCCCTAGAGCCGGGAACAGCTAGCACATATGTGCAAGACAAGGGGGAACCTCCAACCTCTGCCAAAGCAACCTCTTATAAATCATTTGTGCAGGTGGTCCTCAACTTACACCCGTTCATCTAGGGACCATGAGACGTTACAGCGGGACTGAAAAAGGGACTTACGACCCCTTTTTCACGCTCACGACAATTGCAACCTCCCTGTGTTCGCACCATCCCAATTCAGACACGTGGCCACTGGCACGTACCTACGACGGTTGCCGCGTGATCACTTTCGGTGAACCTTCGGACAAGCAAAGTTCAATGGGGAAGCTGGCTTCGCTTAACGACCGTATTTCGAAGTTAACGACCTGCGGAACCGGGGTGTGTGTGTCCAAGAAACGTCCGATTTTAAAGCACGGCTTTGACCCGGGACGAATGCCTTTTTGATAAGACAACTGCTGGATTCCGATGGGGAAAAATAATAATAATTCGCAAGGCACAGAACCTCTTCACTGGATTTAAAAATTGGAGGATGAACCAATAAAAAGACACAATGATACAATGGTGGAGGGGGGGGGAAACCCTTTGGCTAATGACAAGCATCTCCAACATCTGACGGTCTCATCGCTTGACACACACACACATACGCACACACACACACACACACACACCCTGGGCCGGTAGGAATTAAATTTTTTCCTGTGTCCTGTTCCTTAATTTCTCATTTGGGTGTCAACGGCCCCATTCATAGCTGCAAGAGCCTTAAGTGGCAACCAAGACAATGCAGAAGGACGAACCATTCATGTACAATGCAGCGCCTCTCCGTCCCATTGGTTTAAGCCTCGCCTTTTGGGGTCGGCCTTTCCATCCCCCACCCTCCCCCTTAGAATGTATTTAACCCAGAGAACAAATGCCGCCCCCCCCTCTTTTTAAAAAAAACCTCCTGGATCTTTGCAGCTGAGCAATAAATGAATGCAACATCCAGCAAACAGGGGAGAAAAAAAGCTTTGAGCAACGGGACACAGAGGGGAAGGGGACGGCTTGAGAAGGGATCTTAGGAATGAGGAGGAAGAAGGGGGAGGAGGAGGAGGAGGAGGGCTTCCCAACACACAAGACAGACTCTGTGTGTGTGTTTTTTTTTTTTCATCTGTAAAACCTCGGGAGGGTATGAGAATTATGTGGGCGAGCGGCATATTTACAGTTAGATAACGGGGCTGGGTCCAAATTTTGGAGGCCCGTCGTACCATGGCCAAGTCAGTTTCTCCAACTCTTCTGCAATCTCTCTTGCTAATCCTTTTTTTAATTTTTTCCCCAATTTACCTTTGGCTTATCGTAACAGCTGCATTCTCAGAGAAGGGGCTGGTAAGCATCTGCCTCTCTTTGCATGTCTTTTTTTTAAAACACAAACAAAATTCCAGCTGGCTTAAAAGAATCTGAACTCTCTTCCATTCAACCCAGCCGCCGTTGTTTTTTTTCCCCCCCTCTCAAGATTTCAAGCTCAGGAAATTTCTAATGTCCAGGTCCCTGATGGGGAACCTACGGCACACGTGCCAGAAGTGGCACGTGAAGACATTTCTCCAGGTCCTGCCAGTTGTCACTTATTGATCTTCTGGGTTTGTAGAGTGCCGGGCAGTTGGTCTTAACACACGGGAGCGGCGGAAAACGGAAGAGCAGCTAGGGAAGATAATCTTCCGGCTTCCGGCGTGCCCATGTGCACACCGGCTAGCTGTCTTTGCGCATGCATGCGTGCCAGAGTCCAGAACTCAGGTGGCCTGTGCATGTGCCGGAAACTGGAAAAGCAGTTGCCCACTTCTTCTCGTTTCCGGCACGTGCAAAACTCCGTTTTGGCACTTGGTACTGAAAAGGTTTGCCAACGCTGGTCTAGGTGAAGAGGTTTTGGTTTTCCTTGGAAGGTGTTTCACTTCTCATCCCCCACCCCACAAGCAATGGGTGGAAACTAAGCAAGGAGAGAAGCAACTTAGAACTGAGGAGAAATCTCCTGGCAGTGAGAACAATTCATCAGTGGAACAGAAGTTGCCTTCAGAGGTTTAGAATGCCCAAACAGTGGAAGTCTTTAAGAAGATGTTGGATAGCCATTTGTCTGAAGTGGTGTAGAGTTTCCTACCTAGGCAGGGGGTTGGACTAGAAGACCTCCAAGGTCCCTTCCAACTCTGCTATTGTATTGTGTTGTGTTATCATCATCCAAGAAGCTTTTACAGCTCTGACTGAATGGTGGGGCATGGAAGGATTTGTACTCCTGTGCAAATGTCCAGCTGTCTGCAAGGAGTATCAATCCTTATTCCCACCCCCCAATCCAGTCAGAGCTGAAGAAGCTTCTTGGGTGAGCAGCGAAACGCCTTCAAAGGAAAAGAAAAAAAATCAGAAAGTCCAGTTGCCTCTTTACAGATTAACAGAGTTGGAAGGGACCTTGTAGGTCATCTAGTCCAACCCCCAGCCCAAGCAGGAGACCCTACACCATTTCTGACAGAGGGCAGTCCAGTCTCTTCTTGAAAGCCTCCAGGATGGAGCTTCTATTCCATGGCTTGATTGTTTTCACTGTTGGAAAATTTCTCCTTATTTCCAGGTTGAATCTCTCCTTTTTTCAGTTTCCATCCATTGTTCCTTGTCTGGCCTTCAGGTGCTTTGGAAAATAGCTTGATTCCCTGCTCTGTGGCAGCCCCTCAAATATTGGAAAATGCTCTCCTGTCTCCCCTGGTCCTTCTTTTCACTAGACTAGCCAGGCCCAGTTCCTGCAACCGTCCATCGTATGTTTTATCTTCCAGTCCCCTAATCATCCTGGTTGCTCTTCTCTGCGCTCTTTCCAGAGTCTCAACCTCTTTTTTATAGTGTGGTGACCAAAACTGGATGTAGTATGTAGCCTTACTAAGGCTTTACCCACCTTTGGGAGATGTACATCCTGGATGGTTTTCAGACAGATGCCAAACTGCAAATCACATTTACTCAATGGCAACAGCTTACATCTAAAACTAGCTCAGGATGAGTTAGCTTGTGACAATGAAGTCACAATGAAATCGATCACCGCCTACCTATAATCTGTTAACAATAATCAGTAAACCCAAATTCCAATGACATCCATCAACAGGTACCCATTATCCCCTCAAATATACATCTTGAGCAGAATAGAGGGACTTTGGGATCAAGAGCTGCAAAAGCAACAAATTATAGACAGAGGGATTTAGCCGAGGTGAGCAATGGGTATTATTACTCTTAGTAGGATTGTAAAAGCTTGGTTCCTTTTGCTTCCTGTGTGGAAACAATCTGGGTGTCAATGAAAGAGGAAGTTTCTCTTTCCACAAACAAGTGAAACAAATAATGGAACATTAAAACCGCTTTCCCTCCCACCTCCAATCCAGCATCACGGCAGAAAGCAGAACAGGCTTAGAGAGGAGGATGGCTTTGGTAGACTTTGTGTATTTGGGAGTTGTTTGGTAGTGAGAAGACAACAGGCCAATCAAAACATTGGTACACACCAGCGGGAAAAGGAGATTGTGTCTAGTCAAGGAAGTGGTTTTCTCTAGCGTTGTTATTTAAACACATATCACAACCACGAAAACCATCGCCTTAATAACTGTGCCCTTTGCACTTAAGGAAGGCACAATTCTCTGGAATTTAAATAATATCTATCACCTAATTCAAACACACCCTTTCCTTCCTTCCTTCCTTCCTTCCTTCCTTCCTTCCTTCCTTCCTTCCTTCCTTCCTTCCTTCCCCTCCCTTCCCTTGGGGAAGAAATGGAGGTAGTGACAGATTTTACTTTCCTGGTCTCCAAGATCACCACAAATGGGGAGTCAAGAAATTAAAAGAGGCTTGTTCCTGGGGAGGAAAGCTATGGCAAATCTAGACAGCCAACTGAAAAGCAGAGACATCACCCTGCAAAAAAAGTGTGTTTAGTCAAGGCGATGGTTTTCCCAGTTGCAATGGATGGCTGTGAAGGTTGGGCCATAAGGAAGGCTGAGCGCCAAAGAATGGAGGCCTTTGAACTCGGGTGCTGGAGGAGACTCCTTCGAGTCCCTTGGGCTGCAATCCAACCGGTCAATCCTAGAGGAGATCAACCCTCACTGCTCTTTAGAAGGTCAGATCCTGAAGAGGAAATTCCAATACTTTGGCCATCTAATGAGAAGCAAGAAGGACTCACAATTAGGAAATATATATATAGATATATATTAACCTAAACATGTGTATTAATAGTAGAATTATATGGATTGAAGAACTGGAAAGAATATGAACAGATATACCTTAAATGTATAAATGATTGTGATTGATACTAAAACTGTATAAGGAGATATTGAATAGTGGAAGAATGAAGGATGGAACTTTGATTTAATTAAGGAACAACAAAATAGGTGGAAAACACGTCTTTGAATATTACAGTGATATGAAAGGTGAGTTAAAATAGGGATAGAAAATAGTAGGGAATAATAATAATTATATATTAATATGTCAAAGGACAGAAAGATAGTTCAGAAATGAAAGGTGATAATAAAAGGCATGTGCAAATAATATGAAATAACGGAAATGAAATGTAATATTTAGAAATAAGACAATGTTTATGTTTACTGAAATGTATGTTACCCAGTTACCACACCATTTGCGCATTGATATGTATAAAGAATATAAAAAATAAAAATTTGATTGGAGAAGGAAGGACTCCCTGGAGAAGAGCCTCATGCTGGGAACGATGGAGGGCAAAAGAAGAAGAAGGGGACGACAGAGAAGGAGGTGGCTGGATGGAGTGACTGAGCAGTCGGCGTGAGCTTTAACGGACTACAGAAGATGGTAGAGGACAGGAAGACCTGGAGGAATGTTGTCCATGGGGTCGCGATGGGTTGGACACAACTTCACAACTAAGAACAACTAATCTATCAATCTATCAATCTATCTATCTATCTATCTATCTATCTATCTATCTATCTATCATCTATCTATCTATCTATCTATCTATCATCTATCTATCTATCATCTATCTATCTATCTATCTATCATCTATCATCTATCTATCTATCTATCTATCTATCTATCTATCATCTATCTATCTATCTATCTATCTATCTATCTATCTATCTATCTATCTATCATCTATCTATCTATCTATCATCTATCTATCTATCATCTATCTATCTATCATCTATCTATCTATCTATCTATCATCTATCATCTATCTATCTATCTATCTATCATCTATCTATCTATCTATCTATCTATCTATCATCTATCTATCTATCTATCTATCTATCTATCTATCATCTATCTATCTATCTATCTATCTATCTATCTATCTATCATCTATCTATCTATCTATCATCTATCTATCTATCTATCTATCTATCTATCTATCTATCTATCTATCTATCATCTCTATCATCTATCTATCATCTATCTATCTATCTATCTATCTATCTATCTATCTATCTATCTATCATCTATCTATCTATCTATCCTGCGAGTCCCTTGGACTGCAAGGCGATCCAACCGGTCAGTCCTAGAGGAGGTTAACCCTGACTGCTCTTTAGAAGGCCAGATCCTGAAGAAGGAACTCAAATACTTTGGCCACCTGATGAGAAGGAAGAAGGACTCCCTGGAGAAGAGCCTCATGCTGGGAACGATGGAGGGCAAAAGAAGAAGGGGACGATGGAGAAGGAGGTGGCTGGATGGAGTCACCGAAGCAGTCGGCGTGAGCTTAAATGGACTCCGGGAGATGGTAGAGGACAGGAAGGCCTGGAGGAACGTTGTCCATGGGATCACAATGGGTCGGACACAACTTCGCAACTAATAACAACAAGGAGCCCTGGCGACATAGTGGTTAGAAGGCAGGCTGACTTTGCCCACAACAGGGAGTTTGATTCTGACCGGCTCAAAATTGACTCAGCTTTCCATCCTTCCAAGGCTGGGAATATGAGGATTATTGGGGGCAATAGGCTGACTTAAGTAACTGCTTAGAGAGGGCTGTGAAGTAGCATATAAACTCTAAGCGTTATAGCTAAAAAATAATCGCTAATTTTCGGTGACTAAGATGCATGACGGGAGAAGGGAAAGGAAGTCTAGGAAAACTCAATTCGTTTGTACTGCATTCTTTGAGGGAGCCACCCATGTCTTGTTACTCGAATCTGAATTTTGAAGAGGTACATAATTGGCATTCCAAAATGGGCAGATTTTTCTAATCCGCCTGAACTGGGCTGCTGCTAAAACAGGTTAAAAAAAAAAAAAAACCAGCTTTCCTTTGAGAGGGAAAATTTTCAAACAGGCAGCAAGAAAAAGTAAGAGAGAAAGAAAGAAAAGGGGAAAAATGTGGTACGTTTGTGAGTTAGGAGGAGGGAGTGCAGGGGGGGGTTCCTGCCAGTTCTAAGCTCTTCTATAGAAGAGGTTCCACAAATCTACCGTGCCGTTTAGAACCGGTTCCAGCTCCCTCCCCCTGCCCGTCCGCACATCAAGATGAAGAGCGAGAGGAGGAATTCTGGGAGTTGAAGTCCACAAGTCTTAAAGCTGTCAAGTTTGAACACCCCTGGGGTTTTTTTCCTAAAGGGTTAGGAGTGCAAGGGTCTTGTAACTTGACAGCTTTAAGACTTGCGTGCTTCAATGGCAGAGTTCCTGAGCTAACATGACTGGAGGAGGAATTCTGGGAGTTGAAGTCCACAAGTCTTAAAGCTGTCAAGTTCAAACACCCCTGGGTTTTTTTTTCCTAAAGGGTAGGGATGCAAAGGTCTTGTAACTTGACAGCTTTAAGACTTGCACACTTCAATGCCAGAGTTCCTGAGCTAACATGACTGGAGGAGGAATTCTGGGAGTTGAAGTCCACAAGTCTTAAAGCTGTCAAGTTTGAACACTCCTGGGGTTTTTTTTTTCTAAAGGGTTAGGGGTGCAAGGGTCTTACAACTTGACAGCTTTAAGACTTGCACACTTCAAATGCCAGAGTTCCTGAGCCAACATTTTGGTTGCTAAGCAAGAGTCGTTGTTAAGTGAGTTTCACCACATTTTACAAGTTGGCCACACCCACCCAGTCACATGGCTGGCGAAGCCACTCCCACTCAGTCACATGGCTGGCAAGCCACTCCCACAAAGAAGGCCACACCCACAGAAGAGGTTCTAAAAAATTTTGAAACCCCTCACTGGGGGAGTGGCAGTTTCTTCGGGAAATTATGGATGGTGAGTACCATGAATTTTTGCCATCGGTTGGGGCTGATAGTACTCAGAATTCGTAATACCTGCCTCTTTGCTCTCCGAGGCGTTCGGAGCAAAGGTTCGGGGACACCTCGAACTTACAACCACAATTTGCGTTGCTAAGCGAGGCAGTGAATCGTGTCCAATTTTATGACCATTTTTTTTGAGCCATGATTGTTAAGCGACTCACTGCCTGGTTAAGTAAACTATGCAGTCATTAAGTCATTAACCTGAGTTCTCCCACCGAATTGGCTTGTCAGAGGTCTGGCTGAAAAGATCACCAAGGGTCATCTCTGGACCCCAGGATGCTGCGGTGATCAGGGATACATGGCGGGTTGATTTTGATCACAGGTTGGTTGTTAAGTGGTGAGGACTGGCCGCAAATCACTTTTTCAATGGCATTGTAACTTTGAAAGGTTTCTTGGAATATCCAAGACATGGAAGTTAGAGAGATTATTCTAGAACAGGTCAAGCAAAGACTGCAGTAAGGGCTCATGTGCCAAACCTCACTTTTACTAAGAGGGGGGGAAGGGAGAGTGGGAGGGAAGAGAGAGGGAGAGAGGGAGAGAGAGAAGGAGGAAGGAAGATGAGGAGGGAGAGGAAAACAAAGAGAGAAAGGGAGGGTTGGAGGAAAAGAGAGGGGGAAAGGAGGGAGAGGGAGAGGGAGGGAGAAAGGGAGGAAAAACAGAGAGAGAGAGAGAGATGGAGGAAAAGAAAGACAGGGAGGGAGGGAAAGGATGGAGAGAGAGAGAGAGAGAGAAAGGGAGGAAAAGCAGAGAGAGGGAGGGAGGGAAAGAAAAAGAGGGAGGAATGGAGGAAAAGAAAGAGAAGGAGGGAAAGAGGGAGGGAAAGGAGAGGGGGGAAAGGAGAGAGAGAGAGAAAGGCAGGAAAAGCAGAGAGAGGGAGGGAAGAAGGGAGGGAAAGGGGGGAGAGAGAAAGGGAGGAATAGCAGAGGGAGGGAGGAAGAGAAAGAGAGGGAGGGAAAGGAGAGGAAGGAGAGAGAGAGAGGAGAAAGGAGAGAAAGAGAAAGGGAGGAAAAGCGGAGAGAGGGAGGGAAGAAGGGAGGGAAAGAGAGGGGGGAAAGGAGAGAGAAAGGGAGGAAAAGCAGAGGGAGGGAGGAAAAGAAAGAGAGGGAGGGAAAGGAGAGGAAGGAAAGAGAGAGGGGAAGAAAGGAAAGAGAAAGGGAGGAAAAGCGGAGAGAGGGAGGGAAGAAGGGAGGGAAAGAGAGGGGGGAAAGGAGAGAGAAAGGGAGGAAAAGCAGAGGGAGGGAGGAAAAGAAAGAGAGGGAGGGAAGGAGGAAAAGAGAGAGGGGGGAAGGAGAGAGGGGGAAAGGAGAGAGAGAGAGAAAGAAAGGAGAAAGAGAGATTTTAGGCTGTGTTTCTATCACTGACATGCTTCCTTCTACAAAGATGCCATATGCTGCCTCTCAAAAGCTTGGCTAGCCCAGCAGCGTCAGAAAAAGTCACAAAAAGCCCCAAATTGACAGCAAAGGTGATGAGGTCCAAATGCAGGTTATTTATATTTGCTTAAGCTGCTGGGAAAATCCCACAGGACTTACTCCTTCCTTACTCCTGCCCCCTCTGTTTCTTTAACCTAAGGGCTAAGTAAGAACATGAACTCTCATCGTAGGAAATCCCCAAGGATAACAATAGGTCCATTGCCTGGGCCAAAAAAGAAAGAAAGAAAGAAAGAAAGAAAGAAAGAAAGAAAGAAAGAAGTGTATTCATTTATCTTCTGTTTATCTTCTATTTATTTTATTCATTTATTTTTATTTATTTCATTCATTTCTCTTCTGTTTATTCATTCCTCTTCTTTTATCTTCTTTATAGGCATGCGTGTAGGTGCAGCCATGTGCATTTTCAAGAGCTACAGTTTACATTCCTTGAAGGAAGGGAGGGGGGGAAGAAACAGCTGCCAACTTTCCTCACCCTGTAAATCAGGGACGTTTGCAACAGAAATGGGAAGGGCACAAGGAGAAGGGGAGGGAGGGAGACCAGGCAGAGAGAAAAAAAAAAACCTAAAAGGAACTTGAAAATTTACCTTCCCATCAAAACATCAGGAAGGAATAAACCTCGGCTTTATGCATGCTACAATATGGATGCTATAAAGCCGGGATGGAGAAGCTATGGTATGCGTTGCCGAAGTGGCATGCATGCAGAGCCCTCTCTGTGGGCATGGGCCGTAGCCAGCTGCTCTTCTTGTTTCCGGCATGCAGTTGCGTGCCGGCCAGCTGGACTTTGTGGGTGCCGGAGCAGGGGAAAATAGTCAAAAAGCAGGACATTTTGGGGGCCGTTTTCAGGCCAAAAACAGCGTGACAACAGGTCGAAAACAGCCTGCAAAATGGCCTAAAACGGCCTAGAAAATGGCCCCCAAACAGCCCGAGAAACAGCCTGGAAAATGGCCTGAAAACAGTCCAAAAATGGCCCACAAAATGGCCTGAAAATGCCCCCCCAAAACATCCTGAAAAATGGCCCCACAACAGCCTGAAAACAGCCCACAAACCGGCCTTAAAATGGCCTGAAAACAGTCCGAAAAACAGCCTGAAAACAGGCCAAAAATACCTCACAAAACAGCCTAAAATGGCCTACAACCAGTCTGAAAATGGCCCATAAATGGCCCACAAAACGGCCTTAAAAAAACAGCCGAAAAACATCCTGAAAATGGCCCACAAACCAGCCTTAAAATGGCCTGAAAACAGTCCGAAAAACAGCCTGAAAACAGCCACAAAATACCTCACAAAACAGTCTAAAACAGCCTAAAACCACTCTGAAAACAGTCCAAAAATGGCCCACAAACCGGCCTGAAAAACACCCTGAAAACGGCCCCCCAAAATGACCAGAACCGATCAGAAAAACAGGCATGTACGCGCCAGCCAGCTGGCCTTTGGGTTTCCGCTCCTCCATCATGCGCGAAGACCCACTGGCCGGCGCACATCCGTGTGCTGGAAACTCCAGTGTGCGTGGATACGTGTTCCGATTTAGGCACTCGGCGCCAAAAACGTTCGCCATCACTGCTATAAGGAGTCTGAGATTATTACTGCTTGAGGTTGGAGAAAAATACAGGGTTCGATTATGCCAATTATTAAGCTCTCCTTATTGCGGGGGTGGGGAATTATTCTTCTTTTTCGGCTCCCTCTGTCAAAGGAAACGTGTGTGTGAACAATGTGCAATTAATTTACAAGGCGTGCTTCTCCCCCCCCCTCTCAGATTAGAGCAGTTCTGAAGCCGAGATGGATTAGACAAATGTATGGAGATTTATCTCTCCATGATCAGCTTGTAAAATTTGGTTGGGCATGTCCAGATGTTGCATTAGGCGGACTTTAGTGGCTCTCCATGCACGACGAAGTCATCATCAACGTGCTATAACTTCCTTTCTCCCGTCTCCTGTTCCGTCACCAGAGAGCCGTGCTTGAAGTACGTAGCCGCCTATCGCCTAGAATAAAATATGGGTGTATGCTGAGTGTAGGGTCTCCAACCGTGAGTGCCGAAGCCTATTCAAAAGCGCCCAACATATTCTCAAGTGCGTGCACGCACATAAAAATACATCCCGCATCTCGCCCATATGTGCTCGTGTGTGTTATTTATGCCCATGTAGCTGTGTTTTTAAACGGGATGCGGTGGCTCAGTGGCTAGGACGCTGAGCTTGTCAATCGGAGAGTTCGGCGGTTCGAATCCCTAGCGCCGCGTAACGGAGCGAGCTCCCGTAGGATGCTGAGGCTGAGCCTTGCAGGAAAAGGAAGCATAGATTGTTCTTTTTAAGAAAACTTGTGGGGCTATCTTGTTGCCTAATACCAAAAAGGGACACAGTGGCTCAGTGACTAAGATGCTGAGCTTGTCGATCAGAAAGGTCGGCAGTTCGAATCCCCAGTGTCACGTAACCGAGTGAGCTCCCGTGACTTGTCCCAGCTTCTGCCAACTTAGCAGTTTGAAAGCCCGTAAAAATGTGAGTAGAAAAATAGGAACCACCTTTGGTGGGAAGGGAAAAATGTTCACGACCCCGGAGACATCTTCGGACGGCGCTGGCTCTTCGGCTTTGAAACGGAGATGAGCACCGCCCCCTAGAGTCAGGAACAGCTAGCACATATGTGCGAGGGGAACCTTTACCTTTTACCTTCAGCTGTGTTTTGGGTTGGAGATATGGCAGCTCAGAATCCCTGACTAATTCTCCTCTTTTTCCACGGGCCTCGCCCTTTTCTGGGAAGGGATCATGCCTGCCAGGACCAAACCTGACGAAACCCAGATCTGCCCCAGCTATGAAAAGAATGCCCCCCCCCCGGCTTCCGCCCACAGGTCTGGGCACCTCCACTTCCAAAGGTAGATCAGGAATTTTCAACAGCATCCCAGGGGAAAGCAGAGGAGAACCGTAGTCTCGGAAAACAAATAATGCCAAAGAAGCTGAATTAAAGTCACTTGATTTTCTAGCCACCCTTTGCAGGGTTATGCGAGCCTTTTTTTAATTCACAGGAATTGGTTACGGTTGCAGGAATCTAGTGAAAAGAAGGACTAGAAGTGACAGGATAGTATGGTTCCAATATCTCAGGGGTTGCCCCAATGAAGAGGGAGTCAAGCTATTCTCCAAGGCACCTGAGGGCAGGACAAGAAGCAATGGGTGGAAACTAATCAAGGAGAGAAGCAACTTAGAACTGAGGAGGAATTTCCTGACAGTGAGAACTATTAATCAGTGGAACAACTTGTCTCCAGAAGTTGTGAATGCTCCAACACTGGAAGTTTTTAAGAAGAGACTGGACAACCATGTGTTTGATATATGATATATAGCTTCTTGCTTTAGCATGGGGTTGGACTAGAAGACCTCCAAGGTCCCTTCCAACTCTGTTATTCTATTCTATTCTAGTCTGATAGGGGGGGAAAAGGACTAGGAGAGACATGATAGCAATGTTCCAATATTTCAGGGGCTGCCCCAATGAAGAGGGAGTCAAACTATTCTCCAAAGCACCTGAGGGCAGGACAAGAAACAATGGATGGAAACTAATCAAGGAGAGAAGCAACCTAGAACTAAGGAGAAACTTCCTGACAGTGAGAACAATTAACCAGTGGAACAACTTGCCACCAGAAGTTGTGAATGCTCCAACACTGGACGTTTTTAAGAAGAGGTTGGATAACCCTTTGTCTGAAGTGGTGCAGGGTTTCCTGCCTCAGCAGAGGGTTAGACTAGAAGACCTCCAAGGTCCCTTCCAACTCCGTTATTCTGTTAAATAAGCCACCAGGCTGAACTAAAAGCATCTGAATTATATTCCTTTACTCATCTGCCTAATTAAAAAAGGAAAGGGGGGATTTAAAACCACCAAGAGGGACAATTTGTTGAGTAATTGGGGTGGGTGCATAGGATGCCAATGGACTGGAGAACAGCCCAAAGGTTTCATCGTTGGCTCCAAAGACCCACAACGCCAGGCCTTGGCCTCTTCCAGGAGTCACCTCAAAAGAATGTGGAGTTTTTACACAGGGCCGTTAATAAGATAAACAGCCAACACTGAAGCTTAATTCTTCAGGGCAGAATCCGGGAAGACAAGCCTGGACTCGCGGCCTTCACATCTCCGGGGGCCTTTTGAGTTGGTGCCTCAGCGCAGAATTCTGTACAGGAGGTTAAGTGCAATTTGCGTTTCATGGCTCCTCACTGTTTTTACCATGTCCTCCTTCTCGTCTCTGCAAACCAAGCTCCCTTCTAACACTGATTTACCTAGTTGGGTAATGAAACGTTTGCAAGAAAACCACCACGCTCGGAGAGAGCACCGAGGACCCCACAGTCCTTCTCTTCCTCCTCCTCCTCCTCTTCCTTCTCCCACTCCTCCTCCTCCTCCACTTTGCAAATTCCATTGTCTTCTGGCACCGATGAAGTTACCTAGTTGGGTAATAAAACATCTGCAAGAAAACCACCAAACTCAGAGAGTGCAAAGGACCCCACAGTCCTTCTCTTCCTCTTCCTCCTCCTCTTCCTTCTCCCACTCCTCCTCCTCCTCCTCCTCCACTTTGCAAATTCCATTCCTTTCTGGCACCGATGATGTTATCTAGTTGGGTAATAAAACATCTGCAAGAAAACCACCAAGCTCAGGGAGCGCAAAGGACCCCACAGTCCTTCTCTTCCTCTTCCTCCTCCTCTTCCTTCTCCCACTCCTCCTCCTCCTCCTCCACTTTGCAAATTCTATTCCTTTCTGGCACCGATGAAGTTATCTAGTTGGGTAATAAAACGTCTGCAAGAAAACCACCAAGCTCAGAGAGCGCAAAGTCCCCACAGTCCTTCTCTTCCTCTTCCTCCTCCTCTTCCTACTCCCACTCCTCCTCCTCCTCCTCCACTTTGCAAATTCCATTCTCTTCTGGCATGGATGAAGTTACCTAGTTGGGTAATAAAACGTCTGCAAGAAAACCACCAAGCTCAGAGAGCGCAAAGGACCCCACAGTCCTTCTCTTCCTCTTCCTCCTCCTCTTCCTTCTCCTCCTCCTCCTCCTCCTCCTCCACTTTGCAAATTCCATTCTCTTGTGGCACTGATGAAGTTACCTAGTTGGGTAATAAAACATCTGCAAGAAAACCACCAAGCTCAGAGAGCACAAAGGACCCCACAGTCGTCGTTCTCCTCCTCCTCTTCCTCCTCCACCACCACCTCCTCCTCTATATGTCCTCCGGTTTTGTGAGATGGACACACAACCAGCTCGGGTTTTAAAGAGCTGCTTTCTTCCTGCCATTTCGGCACATTTTAATCGGTGATTCCAACAGATGTGATTGCGTAAAGGCCTGGGAGGCCGTGAATGTTGCAAATGCAAGACTGCGCACCTGTTCTGACCGAGGCTTCCCAAGAGCCTGAAGCAAATTCCTGGTCCCGACAAAATCCCCTTTTATTAATTGACTGTGAATTCTGCTCCTTCACATCCAGCAAAGTCTTTCAAGGGAGGATTTACAGTCACAGACCTTATCTGGCTTGGAGAGCTGCCAGGCCGATCTCTGCAAAACTTGGCAAGGAGTCTCAGAGAGTCATGAACCAATGAAGGGAACTAATGGCCTCCTGCAAACTCCACTCCCCTGTCACTCCTCTTTTATTCCCTCTGGGAGGGGCCATTCATTATCCACCTGTGTCCTTCCTCCCAAGTCGACCCCTGTTCTTTAGCTGTTGCCTTCGTCTGGCCACTCACACTGGAAACAGGCACCAGCTGTTCTTCTGCCTCACTGATGTCTGACTCTGAAGGCAGCTGATAACTGTTCGATACTTGCTCGAACTACGGTGGTTTCCACCAAGGTCCTCTGTTCCGGCGGGAACAGAGGTTTAATCCTATTGGTCAAAGGGTCTGACAGCTCCTTATAAAAGGGCTGCTGTTAGACTCAACCTTCGCTGGATTGTTGTACTTAATAAAGAGCTGTTGTTACCGTTAAGCCTGCGTGTGCCTATCCATTACCCGATCTAACAATAACTGTCGGATGGCCCTGGCCCCCTCTCTGCCTCCGACGCAAGAGCCCTCGTCAGAGCCTTCCCCAGACTCCAGGACTGGCCCATGTTCCTCCCCAACCTCCTCACTGTCCGAATCTGCTGGCCACTGGCCGGCCTCAATAGTACTCAAGGATCGGTTTTCTTTTGCATTTATGACCAGATCAGTGGGGATTCTTCTCTTCCTCTCGTTCCTGGGGGGAAGATTTGAAATGGAGGAGGCTAAAAAGAACCTCATTCTGCGTCCGTTCAACTTTCCACCTCACGCATCTGACAAAAGCCGCCGTTTGGGCAGGAGGGGAATTGTTCTCTTCCACGGACACTGGTTGGTAATTCTGATTTACCGCCTGGGGTTCAGGAGGCAAAACACAAGACGGCCAAAATTAATGGAGACCGATCGTTAGATCCTTCCTTTTTCCGCTCTTCTTTTTTTAGTTAGTTGAAACGCCACAGGTCCTATTCCCTGTGATTTTGTGCACAACTGTCCTTCCTTCGTCCGGTCCTCAGTGATAAACTTTTTCAAGGACATCCCAGCCATTTCCTTTCCCCGATAAACATTTCAGCAACTGCTTCATCCAGAAAGTTTGTTCTTTCCAAAGTCTCCCCGGATCAGATTGACGGGAAAGGAGGAGGTAGAAATATCTCACTTACTTAATCAGAAACTAACAATGGCTACGGGCGTATAAAGAAAATCTTTATAAGATGTTCTACAGATGGCATCTCCCCCCCCCCCAGCACGGCTCTCCAAAATGTTTAAAAATCTGGCCCCAAATTGTTAGAAGTGTAAAAAAACACCAGGCACTTTTTATCATAGGTGGTGGACGTGCAATGAGGCAAAAAAAATATCGGAAAACGATTCAATCATGGTTAGAACAAATGGTGGGAGACCAAATCTTGTTTAAACCAGAAAATTGTCTCCTAGGAATAATACCGGAGGGGTTTAAGAAAGATACACTTTTATCTAATTATACATGTAGTAACTGCGGCGCACATAACTTATGCACAATATTGGAGAAAAAAGAAAACACACCATCAGAGCTAGATATAATAAGAAAAGTGTTGGCCTGCACGGAAGCAGATAGGCTCACTCTTGAACTTAAAAATAAAGGGGAATCGCAATATTTGGAAATCTGGAACAGATGTTATGATTGGTATAAGACAAGGTGACAAGACTGGAACAAACTGTATATATTGTGATTGGACGGAAGGATAGACATTGCATTAAGTAGGCTAATTGTTAATGGTTGAGACTAGATGTATATATAATGTGAATGTATGGTCACTTTGACTTTGTGGTACTGCATTGTTTTAAATGTAAAAATAATAAATATATATTTTTAAAAAAAAAAGAAATGTCTCGCTTAGCAGCAGAAATGTTAGGCTCGGTCGTGGCCTGTAAGTAGAGGACTGGCTGCCTACTTCTATCGTATTTTGCTTTGCCCAAGTTTTCTTCAAGCTAGATGTCTGTCTGTTCGAGTTGACTCACTTGAGTCCAGGGGGTCTCTAATCTTGGCAACTTTAAGCCTGGTGGACTTCAACTCCCAGAATTCCCCAGCCAGCTGGCTGGGGAATTCTGGGAGTTGAAGTCCACCAGGCTTAAAGTAGCCAAGGTTGGAGAACTCTGACTTACTCAACTCTTTCTTGATTTTTAGCAACTTTTGCAGGAGGCAATAAGTAATAGGGACACGGTGGCTCAGTGGCTAAGATGCTGAGCTTGTCGATCAGAAAGATCGGCAGTTTGGCGGTTCGAATCCCCAGCGCCGCGTAACGGAGGGAGCTCCCGTGACGTGTCCCAGCTTCTGCCTACCTAGCCGTTCGAAAGCACGTTAAAAAATGCAAGTAGAAAAATAGGGACCACCTTTGTTGGGAAGGGAACAGCGTTTGATGCGCCTTCGGGCGTTGAGTCCTGCCGGCCACATGACCACGGAGACGTCTTCGGACAGCGCTGGCTCTTCGGCTTTGAAACGGAGATGAGCAGCACCCCCTAGAGTCAGGAACGACTAGCACATATGTGCGAGAGGAACCTTTACCTTTCGATGTTGTCTGTTCAAGTTGACTCACTGTTGTCTGTTCAAGTTAGACTCAACTTGACTTGGGGGATCCTGGGAGTTGAAGTCCACTTTAAGCCTGGTGGACTTCAACTCCCAGAATCCCCCAGCCATATTCGGAGTTGAAGCTCTCTAGGCTTAAAGTGGCCACGGTTGGAGACCAGTCAACTCTTTTCCTCTTTCCTGATTTTTAGCAACTTTTGCAGGATGTAATAAGCCTAATAATATGTGTGACTTTAGAACCCTGGTTTTTAAACAAGGTTTATTTCTATTCCCATGGAAAAGAATGAGTACCACTCCAACAGGAAGCTGCGGAGAGCCGAAAGCATCTCAAAACGAAGGGGGAAAAGAGAGATCGAGGCAGAAGCGGGAGACTGGATTTTGTCAAGATTTCCTTGTCGGACGAATGATAATATTGTCCAGCAACCGTGACCGAGCTGATACTTTGCATTCTTGTGTCCCTTCTCAAACCAGGAGTTCACGAGCCTCTAAAACTAAACAGCCTTGAGATTCTGTGTCAGCCAGCCAAAACAGGAAAAGCACGAGAGGGATTGGTGGGGGTGGGGGGGGTGTTGCGGAAAAGAGAAAAAATAATCTAAAATAACACGAGAAAACAACTAAGTCATTAACCCGGGAATAGGTCTCAGCTGAACCTGAATGAAGGGGAAAGAACAAGCTTTTCATATCCCTTTCTAAAGAAGAAGAAGGAAAAAAAAAGACAGAAAATGATACAGGAATAATAGCTGAATAGAGATCAGCTAAAGGCAAGTGCTGTTTTAGGCCACATTGACAGAAAAATAATTTCTGAGTCGCTGGTCTCATTGTTCTGGAGATCGTTTTCCCCCCGTCCCGTATGGTTCAGATCCCATGCCAAGAATTTGATCCAGCTCCTTTGGACGTTTGGGAAGGACTTAGAAATCTGAAACGGGTTCAAAGAACTTGGCCGAATGGGGACTCTTCAGCCTGGAGATAAGATGATCAGAGAAGATCGGATAATTTCCTTCAAACGTCTGAAGGGGTGTTGCAGGGAAGAAAGTCAAGGATTTAATTTTACAGATGAGCCGAGTTGGAAGAGACCTCGGAGGTCATCTAATCCAACCCCCCGCCCAAGCGGGAGGCCCTTCACCATTCTGGCAAATGGCAGTCCCGTCTCTTCTTGAAAGCCTCCAGGGATGAAGCTCCCCTAACTTCCGTAGGCAACTTCTGTTCCATGGGTGGATTGTTCTCCCTGTCAGAAAATGTCTCCTTATTTCCAGGTTGAATCTCTCCTTGGTCAGTTTCCATCTATTGTTCCTATCTGTCCTTCAGGTGCCTTGGAGAATAGCTTGACCCCCTCCTCTCTGTGGCAGCCCCTCAAATATTGGAACATGGCTAACATGTCCAAAACATATGAAGAACGGTTACAGGAACTGGGCATGGCTAGTCTAGTGAAGAGAAGGACCAGGGGAGACAGGAGAGCAGTCATTCCAATATTTGAGGGGGTCAAGCTATTTTCCAAAGCACCTGAAGGCCAGACAAGGAACAATGGATAGAAACTGACCAAGGAGAGATTCAACCTGGAAATTTTCTGACAGTGAGAACAATCAACCCATGGAACAGAAGTTGCCCTTCGGAAGTTGTGGGGGCTTCATCACTGGAAGCTTTCAAGAAGAGATTGGACTGCCATTTGTCAGAAATTGTGTAGGGTCTCCTGCTTGGGTGGGAGGGGTTGGACTAGATGACCTACAAGGTCCCTTCCAACTCTGTTAATCTGTGTAAGTAGAAATGGAGGGCTGGGGACCACCTGTTTGGGATGTTTTAGTTTAGATTGAGATTGAGTGGCCTTAAAAGGCCATCTCTGTCACTCTCTCACATCAAGCAGCAACTGACAGAATAGAAGAGAAGAGAGAATGGAATGGAATAGAATATAATAGTTGGAAGGGACCTTAGAGGTCTTCTAGTACAACCCTGCTTAGGCAGGAAATCCTACACCACTTCAGACAAATAGCTATCCAACATCTTCTTAAAGGCTTCCAGTGTTGGAGCATTCACAATTTCTAGAGGCAAGTTGTTCCACTGATGAATTGTTCTCACTGTCAGGAAATTTCTCCTTAGTTCCAGGTTGCTTCTCTCCTTGATTAGTTTCCACCCATTGCTTCTTGTTCTACCCTCAGGTGCTTTGGAGAATAGCTTGACTCCCTCTTCTTTGGGGCAGCCCCTGAGATATTGGAAGACTGCTATCATGTCTCCCCTGGTCCTTCTTTTCATTAAAGCTGATGAGCTCTGAGCAGGCTATACCACTCTGGAGAAGAAGAACTGATGGATATCCCATTTCTGGAAAAACCCTGGCCGATCGGCAACCCTACGAATAAAACGCCGGGAAACCCCGCGAAGTCTAACTAACCGTTCTTTACGACGTCCTAGACGCATTACGACGATAACCTTCCAAACGAAGCAAGTATCTACCCCACTCCTGAACCCCTGTGGACAGCTGATCCCCACAACACATCCCCAGCCAAAAAACATTTCGCCCAGCAGGCGTTCCTTACAGTAAAATACCATTTTCACAGCTGTTGATCCAACTTTCTCAGCCTGCTGAAAATGGAAGCCTGTTTTGAGAGAGGGAGAAAGGCACAACACAATACACACACACACACAGTTTAGGAAAACAAGGAGGTCTTCTCTTGACTGAAAACTACCATAAAGGCCCCAGGAAGGATTAAGAGAGAAAAGGAGAGAGGGGGGGGAAAACTCTTCCCAGAGGTTTTTTTTTTTTTTTTTGCTAAGAGCCAGGAGCCTGGGAAATGTACGGATTTCACCGAGATCTCTCTGCTTTGCCAGCAAATTTCCCTTGCTCGGAGTCTCCCTCCAGGAGATTCTTAGGAGCCCTTTTAAGGCCACTGAAAAGGGAATTTTGCACGGACCACTTTACAAGAACAAAACTCCTCAGTGTGAACGGGAGGCTGGAAGAAAGAAAGTGGGGTGTGGGGGGAGGAGGGGGGAATAAAGGAGAGGCAGGGAAAAGAGCAGCTGGATAAAAACTTGAAAAAAATAAAATAAAATAAAAACAGTCCAGCTCAGGATTGGATGTGAATTGTCCAAACCCCAGAAGACCGTCAAATACCTGAGTTGGTTATCCGGCTGAATGAATGGATATCTTCTAGTCCTGAACGCTCAACCAATATTAATCATGATTAGAAACATACAGCAATTGCAGTATCCCTCGTTTTTTACTCCACAATGGAAGAAAAACGGGATGGGTGATTCAAAAGAAAGCGATCCTTTGATCAATGTTTGTTCTTACAAAGTAGACCAGAGAGGTGAAGTCTCTGTCACTTCAACCGCAGGCGAGGATCTCACGCCGCTAAAATGCCCCTCCTTAGCAACGAAGGAGATCGTTCGGAAAAATCTTGAGAGGGTGCCGAGATGGACAGGCTGACTTTTAAAACAAAAGACAAAGAGGAGACAGATGTAAAAAAGATGTGGAGACTCTAGAAAGAGTGCAGAGAAGAGCAACAAAGAGGATTAGGGGACTGGAGGCTAAAACATATGAAGAACGGTTGCAGGAACTGGGTATGCTCTAGCTTAAGAGAAAGAAGGACTAGGGGAGACATGATAGCAGTGTTCCAATATCTCAGGGGTTGCCACAAAGAAGAGGGAGTCAAACTATTCTCCAAGGCACCTGAGGGTAGAACTAGAAGCAATGGGTGGAAACTAATCCAGGAGAGAAGCAACTTAGAACTGAGGAGAAACTTCCTGACAGTTAGAACAATTAATCAGTGGAAGAGAAGTTGCCTCCAGAAGTTGTGAATGTCCCAACACTGGAAGTCTTTAAGAAGATGTTGGATAGCCATTTGTCTGAAACGGTATAGGGCTTCCTGCCTAGGCAGGGGGTTGGACTAGAAGACCTCCAAGGTCCCTTCCAACTCTACTATTGTATTGTATTGTTACTAAATAGTAATATTAGGAAATATGGGGAAAAGCTACCGGTTTTCCCAGACTGGTAGTAAAAATCAAAATGCGAGTAGAAAAATGGGGACCACCTTTGGTGGGAAGGGAACAGCGTTCCGTGCGCCTTTGGCGTTGAGTCATGCCGGCCACATGACCACGGAGACGTCTTCGGACAGCGCTGGCTCTTCGGCTTTGAAACAGAGATGAGCACCGCCCCCTAGAGTCGGGAACGACTAGCACAGATGTACGAGGAGAACCTTTACCTTAACCCCCAAAGATTGGGTTCACACCCACAGTTCAGCCATGTTTTCTTACAAGCCTGGTTTACACCATCAGAAGTTTTCAGAGCCAACGCAAGCCGAATGAGAGCAGCTACATTAAGCCTTAGGGCAGTGTTTCTCAAATTTGGCAACTCTAAGGCATGTGGACTTCAACTCCCAGAATTCCCCAGCCAGCTGAGCTGGCTGGGGAATTCTGGGAGTTGAAGTCCACATGCCTTAGAGTTGCCAAATTTGAGAAACACTGCCTTAGGGGAATGTGCGAAGGCAACAGTTAAGGTTCTGCATGTTAGAGGAAGAGGAGGAAGAAGTCTTTCCCTGCCTCTTTAAAAAATCCTACCTCTTCCTTAAATAATTTCCTAGTCACCAGTCGGGGTTGGCATCATATCCCAAAGAATGCCTCTCTCTCTTTTATATCCCCAGAGAGATTTCAAAGTCCACATGATTTAAATGAGCAAAAATGCAGCTGAGTGCACTGGATTGGAATGAATGAATGGAGGAGAGATTTTCGCCTGGAGTAATGCCAATCTTCTCCCTACACACACAGACACACACCGTCAAGGTGTTATTTTCTCCGTTTTTTTCCAATCTTCAGCTCCTTCTCCAGCAGAGAGTCTCTGGCTCCCTGTACTAAAGTCCCAGTTTATTTTTAAAGTTTTTTTTTTTTTACCAGATAAACATGAAAAACATTGGACACAGGGTGATATTTCTGGCATAAACGTTTCCATATAACGATTAGATCTCACAACAATTACAATTTTTATCCATTAGATAGGTGTCTGAGGTCAATCAGATTGCCTGTCCGTTGATCCTTTCTTTTATATAATTACTAACTGTACAAATCCATAGCCAATTCCTACCTATTGCACATTCTTAATACCCTATTTTCCCATTCTTAACTTGTCTGTGTTTTTCTGTCCCGTCCTTTTCCCCTCGTTTCTAATCATCGGTATCATTTGTCCCAGATTTCGTGATATTCCGCTTCATCCTTCTTTATTAAGCTCTAGAGTCATTCTGTCCATTTCTGCGTACGTCAGTATCTTACTTATTATTTCTTGTTCCTTATTTTTCCATTTTCGTGCAAAAACCAGGTAAAATACGCAGCATTAAATATAGTCCACCTTTGCCATGTTTTCCTTTTGTGATCCCTAGTAGAAATAATTCTGGCCTCAACTCCATCTTTGGATTTAGCATCTCTTCCAGGGGTGGATTCCTGCCAGTTCTAACCTCTTCTATAGAAGAGGTTCCACAAATCTACCGTGCCGTTTAGAACCGGTTCCAGCTCTGTCCACCCGCCCATCAGCGCATCATCAAGATGAAGAGCGAGAGGAGGAATTCTGGGAGTTGAAGTCCAAAAGTCTTAAAGCTGTCAACTTTGAACACCCCTGCGTTTTTTTCCTAAAGAGTTAGGGGTGCAAGGGTCTTGTAACTTGACAGCTTTAAGACTTGCACACTTCAATGCCAGAGTTCCTGAGCCAACATGACTGGAGGAGGAATTCTGGGAGTTGAAGTCCACAAGTCTTAAAGCTGTCAAGTTTGAACACCCCTGGGGTTTTTTTCCTAAAGGGTTAGGGGTGCAAGGGTCTTGTAACTTGACAGCTTTAAGACTTGCATGCTTCAATGCCAGAGTTCCTGAGCCAACATGACTGGAGGAGGAATTCTGGGAGTTGAAGTCCACAAGTCTTAAAGCTGTCAAGTTTGAACACTCCTGGGGTTTTTTTCCCCTAAAGGGTTAGGGGTGAAAGGGTCTTGTAACTTGATAGCTTTAAGACTTGCGTGCTTCAAAAGCCAGAGTTCCTGAGCCAACATTTTGGTTATTTATTTGGTTGTTAAGCAAGAGTGTTGTTAAGTGAGTTTCACCACATTTTACAAGTTGGCCACACCCACCCAATCACATGGCTGGCAAGCTACTCCCACCTGGTCACATGGCCAGCAAGCCACTCCCACAAAGCAGGCCACACCTACAGAAGAGGTTCTAAAAAATTTTGAAACCCACCACTGATCTCTTCCAAATACTTTCTTAGCTGGTGCCAAAAAGCCGTAGCTTTCATGCACTCCCACCACATATGGTAGAAGGTCCCTAGTGCAGCATTACATTTCCAACATCGTGGCAATATGTTTTGGTTAATTTTAGCTAATCCTGTGGGTGGGATGTGCCACCTATAGAACAGCTTGTATACGTTTTCCTTATACGAGGTGGCTAAAGTTAACTTTCTGTTTCTTTCCCACGGGTCTTGCCAATTGTCTAAATCTATGCTGTAACCAAAGTTCCTACTCCATGCTAACATGGTTTCCTTTACCTGCTCTTCCGCCATTGTATAATCCACTAGCTATTGATATAATATAAAGTCCCAGTTTATTGCGTGTGTTAGTGGTGGGTTCCAGCCGGTACAGCCCGGTACGGCCGTACCGGCTGAAACCCACCGTACCGCTACGGTGGCTCGTTTGGCCCACCCACCCTCCCGCATTCCTTACCTGTTCTTAAGGCAACTGGGCCAATTGCGCCTGTGCGCATAGCTTGCGGTGCCTGCGCAATGTCTGACGAGCAGCTGGGTGTCGCAAGGGCGGTAGAGTGCAAAGGTAGGAGCAACCCACCACTGGTGTGGGGGGGGTGCCGATTCCCAAAAATAAAACACAACCAGAATATAAGACCTAGCATGACTTTTCAGGACAAAGCTAATAAACAGATAGATGACTGAAAGTGAGACTGAAAGTTGGCCCAGAATTGTGTGCAAATCAAGCCATCATCGCTCATTCTAAGGCAGGGGTCTCTGCACAGATTCACTTAACAACTGTGGGAAGAAAGGTTGTACAATGGGGCAAAACTCCCTTCATGAAATATCTCAGCCACCTGAATTGTGGGCTCAATTTCTGTCGTAAATCGAGGACTACCAGCCGCTTGCAAAGAAGCTCAAATAATGCCAGCCAATATATATATATATCTCCCAGGTTCAAATCCCAGTAAGGGTATGGCTAGCTGATGAGAGCTAAATAGCTTGAAATAGATCTATACTAATCTCCCTTTATTTATTTATCAGCACAAATACAACATCTATCTATCTATCTATCTATCTATCTATCTATCTATCTATCGGATTTATGGAATACGTTCTCTGCCGTTAACAGCTCTCTAAAAGAACAGATAACCAGCAATCAATGCACCCAGTATGGGATGGCAGAGAGCAGACAAAGATAGCGGCTTGTTTAAAAAAATAATCATCATCATAGGTTGGAAAGCAAATACAGAGAAAAAGTTAAGAGGCAATCAAGCTGGAATGTGTAACTCTGAGCACATTCCAATTTTTAAAATGCCTGAGGAGTTTCTTTGAGGTTTTGCAGCTTACTGTTAAAACACACATCCTTAAGCATGCACACACCGTTCTTATGAATGGGACACACACCATGTCAGTCGTGATTAACAACAACAATAACGAAAAAAACCAAATCTGTATCCAGAGATTCACAAACCTCTTTAAAATAAAATAAAAAGTATGTAGAAATTTGGCGGTTTCCCCAAAAAACTTGGGCTGGGATAAGAGACCAAGTTCCTTATTGGATTTTTATAATTTAATCTGAATGTTTTCCCCCGAATGATCGTACATCATTCTTTTCCTTGTTTTTATAGTCCCTCACATTTTGTAGTAATGGATGCCACCCAGAGTCTTTGCGGAGTTTGGGTGGCCCCCGTGAAATTCGACAAGTGAATACAAATTGCAGGAAATCAAAACCACACTGCAATGGAATATATCTTGGCCTGCTGTGTGAATATTCAGCTTTTATTTCAAAGGTTCTAATCCAGTGGTTGGCAACCTTAAACACTCAAAAGAGCCACAAAGGTCCTAACTGGAAGCCCCTGCCCATTCAAGTCCGGTTCCCCCACCATAGAGTCTCCTCCTAGCATGGCATCCGTTTTCCTCTACCTGTCCTAACCGAAAGCCCTATCAATTGTGGAGCCGACCAGAAGTCCGGTTCCTCACCATAGAGTCTCCTCCTAGCGTGGCATCCTTTTTCCTCTACCTGTCCTAACCAAAAGCCCTATCAATTGTGGAGCCGACTGGAAGTCCGGTTTCCTCACCATAGAGTCTCCTCCTAGCGTGGCATCCTTTTTCCTCTACCTGCCCTAACCGAAAGCCCTATCAATTCTGAAGCCGACTGGAGACAGGGAGCTGCAGCAGAGGAATGAGCGAGCCACTTGCAGCTCCAGAGCCGCAGGTGGCCAACTCCTGTTCCAGTCCTTATGATTAGAACAGAGGAGGCTTGTTTAGTAAATTCTTAAATGGAAGGCCCAAGGGATTGGGCTTAATTGGTGTTTCCAACGATAAATCAGATTTCAGGTAGTCCTTGACTTACGACAGTTCACTTAGTGACTGTCCAAAGTTACAATGGCGCTGAAAAAAGTGACTTACGACCGTTTTTCACACTTAAGGCCATCCCGGCATTTCCACCGTCCCATGAACAAAATTCGGATGTTCATATTTACGACAGGTTGCAGCGTCCCGGCGTTACGTGATCCCCCTTTGCCACCAAGTCCGCGGGGAAGCCAGATCCACTTAACAACCGTGTTCCTCATTTAACCATCGCAGGGGTTCGCTTAACAATCAAGGTGGCGAGGAAGTTCGTAGAGGGGAGCAAAACTCCCTTCACGAATGTCTCGCTTCGCCGTAGACATTTTGGGGCTCAGTCAGTGGTCGTAAGTCAAGGACTGCCTGTAAAAGGATCATAGCCAGCCATGGTTGCAGATGCCAAGCCTGGGAACTTACCTTCGACGCAGTGTTCCACCTCTTCCAGGTTGCGCAAAGTAATCCTCATCAGACTAGAGTTCAGCATCAGTTCATTCTTGTGAACAGGCCACATATAGTGCGGGGCGGGATTGACGAAGAAAATCCGGGTGTCCCCCGTGGAGACCTGGTTGTCGCAGATCAAGGGGTCCCCAAAGCCCCCAATCATCACCTTGTTCCCGCCGTCCAAGAGGATCTCGTGAGTCACCACCTCTTTCCCCTTCAGGTATCTCCAAACCCTCACCTGGAGAAAGGAGGAAGAATTAAAGAAGGTGACGTTAGAATGGAGCAGAGCAGAGCAGAGCAGAGAAGAGAAGAGAGGAGCAGAGAAGAGAGGAGCAGAGCAGAGAAGGGAGGAGCAGAGCAGAGCAGAGCAGAGAACAGAAGAGAACAGAAGAGAAGAGAGGAGCAGAGAAGAGAAGAGTAGAGCAGAGCAGAGAAGAGAAGAGCAGAGAACAGAAGAGAAGAGCAGAGCAGAGAAGAGCAGAGCAGAGAGGAGCAGAGAACAGAAGAGCAGAGCAGAGAGGAGCAGAGAAGAGCAGAGAAGAGCAGAGCAGAGAACAGAAGAGTAGAGCAGAGAAGAGAAGAGCAGGGCAGAGAGGAGTAGAGAAGAGCAGAGAAGAGAAGAGAAGAGCAGAGAACAGAAGAGAAGAGAAGAGCAGAGCAGAGAAGAGCAGAGCAGAGAGGAGCAGAGAAGAGAAGAGAAGAGCAGAGAACAGAAGAGCAGAGCAGAGAGGAGCAGAGAAGAGCAGAGAAGAGCATAGCAGAGAACAGAAGAGTGGAGCAGAGAACAGAAGAGCAGGGCAGAGAGGAGTAGAGAAGAGCAGAGCAGAGCAGAGAAGAGCAGAGAACAGAAGAGTAGAGCAAAGCAGAGAAGAGCAGAGCAGAGAAGAGAAGAGCAGAGAAGAGCAGAGAACAGAAGAGTAGAGCAAAGCAGAGAAGAGCAGAGCAGAGCAGAGAACAGAAGAGCAGAGCAGAGAAGAGAAGAGCAGAGAACAGAAGAGTAGAGCAAAGCAGAGCAGAGAAGAGCAGAGAACAGAAGAGCAGAGCAGAGAAGAGAAGAGCAGATAAGAGAAGATAGCAAGCAGAACAGAAACATCGGAATAGAACCAAGCCAGGCAGTTACAGAGGTGCAGAGGACAGTCGCAAGAATTGCAACTCCAAAAGACTTCCTGTCCTGTGCGGTTGTAAGAATTGGCAACGTGCTGTCCATCACAACTTGCCATTGCCAACTCACCACGCCTACCTTGCCGCAAGACAACTCAGTATGATCAATTTGCTACGGGACAACTTGACATAGGGCAAGAGTTACATTGACGTAGTAAAGGTAAAGTTCCCCTTCGCACATCTGTGCTAGTCGTTTCTGACTCTAGGGGGCGGTGCTCGTCTCCATTTCAAAGCCAAAGAGCCAGCGCTGTCCGAAGACGTCTCCGTAGTCATGTGGCCGGCATGACTCAACGCATAAGGTGCACGGAACGCTGTTCCCTTCCCACTAAAGGTGGTCCCTATTTTTTCTATTTGGGCATTTTTTTACATGCTTTTGAACTGCTAGGTTGGCAGAAGCTGGGACAAATCACGGGAGCTCACTCCGTTACGTGGCGCTAGGGATTCGAACCGCCGAACTGCCAACCTTTCTGATCGACAAACTCATCGTCCTAGCCACTGAGCCACTGCGTCCCTCCATTAGACTAGTCTAATTGAATCATCGAAGAGTGAATGCCAAAGGACAAGCAAAACAAAATGTGAACGAGAAATAATTTTAAATAATTAAATTAAATTGTTGAAATGATCTCACAGCGAGTTGGCCGCAGCAAAATTGGCCGCAACGAGTTGTCCCATTCCATTGACAAGAATTTGACTGCGGCAGTAGGACTGCATCCAAAGACCATTGTAAAATCCCACTTTTTTTTATTATTACAGCGTATCTCTTTTTAGATTAGATTAGAAGCCACATCTTCCTAGCTGCGAAATTTCAGCCGGCAATTATTTTTTTCTTCTTGCCTTATTTTTCTCCCTAAAATCCTCCGCACCCAATTAAATGAAAACCATAAAGTACAACGATCGCAAGAAAACCGAACCAAATTTAAAAACAGCACACAAGAAGAGGTAAGAACAAATATACAAAGGAGTAACGCAACATTACGCCGGGGCAAAGAAGGGTGGGCAACATATTGCCATCATGAAGTCAAAATGAAGTGATTTTTTAAAAAATGAGACGGAGGAGGGGGATTATACCAATTTGGGGAGGAATTGAAACAACCGTCACCCAATTAAGTGCGGAGCATGGATCAGGAAGCCTAGGTCAGAACAGTGAGTCAGTAGACATTCCCCCCGAAAATAAGACCTGGTGCCTTTTTTTGGTGGGAAACGTTTGTGTGTGTGTGTGTCTGTGTGTGTGTGTGTGTGTATTTGTGTTACAACCCCTGGTATGTCCAAATATGGAAGGGAGCTCACTACTCCCCCTTTCTGTCCTTCGGCTCACTACAGAAGACCATCCAGGCAGAAAACCATATTTTTATTTTTAATGTTGCCTTTGCTATGTTTGTGTTGTATAGCTTGAAATAGATCTATACTAGTCTCCCTTTATTTATTTATCAGCACAAATACAACACACACACACACACACATAAAGACAGGGTCTTATTTTGGGGGAAACACAGGGTAAGACTACTTGCATTCTACGTTCTATGTTTTTCGGAGTATAAGACGCACCTTCCCCCCCCCCCCCAAAAGAGGATGAAAATTTGGGTGCGTCTTATACACTGAATGTAGACCCACCCACCGGCCCCCACGCTTTGGCCTCTGCCTCCCTGCAATTTACCTTTTTGCAGCAAATGGGGGCTTGCGAAGGCTTCAATAGGCTATAACAATCCCTGCAGCCTGAAACAGCTGATGATCGGGAGAAATTGAAAGTGAAACTTGCTGTTTGCTCCAGGAGGCAAATTGCTGGGAGGCAGAGGCAGATTTTTTTTTTCTTGTGCTAATCAGGCTGTTTGCTGCAAGGAGGTAGGTCAATAACTATAAATGCCTCTAGAATGTTCAAATTATTAGACTTATTTTTTAAAGACTGCTTTATTATTATTCTAGACAACGTAACAAAATTAAGAAGCTTTTAAAAATACTGTAAATGCTTGATCTGGAGAGGCCCAATGAGATCACTTTAAAAAGTGCTATTCTTTTAAATAGCGGAGAATAACTATACTTCCAGAAAGCACATCAATTTTAACAACATCTGTACAAGTATAGTCTGAAATATAACACTACAAACAGTGTATATTGTCTGTTTGTTGCAAGGTGGCAAATTGCTGGGAGGCAGAGGCAGATATTTTTCCCTTGTTTCCCTCCCCAAAAGCTAGGTGCATCTTATACTTTAGAGTGTCTTATACTCTGAAAAATACGGTATTTCTTGCAGCGCTCACCTTTCGTGTGAATCCTGCCTTTTCCTCAGACAGGAAGAATTTTCCCAGACTGCAACTGACTGCAACTTTACCATACCTGGAATATTTCTACCTCTCTGCACAAGGGCTGAGCCCCTTCTGCAGAGAGGTAAGGAGCAGACAAATACTTCTCACTTATCAAGAAGCAAATATTAGACATTCCTCAAACTTGACCTGACAGCGGCTGGTACTTTTCTATCTAGGAAGACCACAGCTTATAGTGGACTGCAGAAGGAATAGATAAAGACATCCTATCCTTGGTCATCAGTGGAGACCGAGTGGAGAAAGTGAGCAATTTTAAGTTTCTGGGTGTTTTCATAAAAAGAGGACCTGGTCTGGGGCAACTCACATTCCAGCCCTGGTCCAAAGGGCCCAGCAGAGATTGTACCAACTGAGACTTCTCAGGAAACAACAACTGAATGAAAAACTGCTGGCGACCTTCTACCGCTGCACCATAGAGAGTATTTTAACTTCCTACCCCTGAGTCTGGTTTGCCAATTGCACATTGGCGGATAGGGCAGCGCTCCAGAGGGTCAACGTCATTGCCCAGAGGATCAAGGGTTGCCCTCTCTCCTCTTTGGAAGAGCTTTATAGCTCCCGCTGCCTTAAGAAAGTTCAAAACATCCTTAAAGATCCATCTCATCCTTGGCACCCTTTTTTTTAAAAACTATTACCACCTGGCAGCCGGTACAGGGCAATAAAAACAAGGACAAATAGGCTGAAAAACAGGTTCTACCCCAGAGCAGTAACTATATTAAATTCTACTGTATAAAGGTAAAGGTTTCCCTCGCACATACATGCCAGTCATTCCCGACTCTAGGGGGCGGTGCTCATCTCCGTTTCAAAGCACAAGAGCCAGCGCTGTCCAAAGACATCTCCGTGGTTATGTGGCCAGCATGACTCGACACCGAAGGCGCACGGAACGCCGTTCCCTTCCCACCAAAGGTGGTGCCTATTTTCCTACTTGCATTTTTTAACGTGCTTTCGAACTGCTAGGTTGGCAGAAGCTGGGACGAGTCGTGGGAGCTCACTCCGTTACGCGGCGTTGGAGATTCGAACCGCCGAACGGCTGACCTTTCTGATCGACAGGCTCAGCGTCTTAGCCGCGCCCCTATTCTACTATATAGTGCAATGTTAATGCCCTGCCAGGGGTTTTCAATTGAATTGTGTATAGAATGGGAAGGATGTGCGTTTCTGTTTTATTTTCGTAGTTTTCTTATGTACGATGTACACCGAAGATGGCATTGAATTTTGTTGCACGAGGTGCAACTATTAAACTCATGTTGGAAGAAATGTCCTTCTGGGTTCAGCTCCAAGTGGGGAAAAAGACTCTGGAAACATGGAGGCTGCTTGGAAAGATGGTTTAATGATGGACAGGATCACATGGCTTGAGCTCCTGAACAGAAAAGGGGGATCAATGCTTCCAGATGTTGGGTGAAGAAGAAAAGAGAGAGAAACAGGGCTTGCTGAATTTTTTTCTACTCTCTGTTCGGCCCCACCTCTCTGTTTCCTGTTCCTGTGTAAGAAATGTATTCTGATTGGTTGTCAGACTCCCAGGGGTGGCCGGGGGGGGGGTGTCTTAGCTACCTTCGTAGGTTGTGTGTCTTTTGAGTTCCCAAGCTTGGTTGAGCATTGCTTCTTCCCAGGGGCCCTGTGGTGAGATGGGTAAAAGGGCTGATACTATCATGCCTTAATGCTTAATCCCATCGCCCGGGAGCTGAAGGGGGAGATCTTTGTTATGTAGAATAGGCAGGCCTTTGACCAAAGCGGGGGCCTATTAAGAATTGAGTCTGTGTCCTGCCTAAAAACATGTTTCTCCCTTTCTGATCCAGGGAACAATATAATATTCTGCTTTTTCAATATTTCCCAGGATATTTCTTTTTTTTTTTTCTCCCTAGGAGAGGGGCGGGCGCTCACTTCCCACGCTCAGACTTCTCGAAGCACGGGAAGACAGAAAAAAAGGACAAAGCCCGTGTTAAGAGAGGTTATCTGACAGCGGAGTGAACAGGAAGCACACCGGTTGAAAGAAAAAAAGAAAAGAAAAAGAAACCGTGCCAAGAAAGGGAGAAAGGAGGCCTTGGCATCGACTGCCTTCCACTTTGCTCCAGATTCAAGTCGCAGCAGGAGGAAGGGGGGGAGGAGTACCTACAACCTAGAAGCTCACACAAAGAGCCCCACCTCATTTCTTGGCAAAACAAGGGGAGGATTAGGAACTGGAGAGGCCCCGGATGTGCATCGCTTGTGTGGAGAAAATGTCTGTAAGCAGATTTTTTAATGCCAAGGTTGGCGCCAGGCTGGACACCTTCCCCATCTCTTTCTCTGAACTTATCTGGAAAGGAAAGGTTTCTCTCTCTTTTTTTCCCCCTCTTCCTCTTTCTCCTCTCCTCTTTTTCTCTCTTCTCTTCTTTCTGCTTTCTCTCTCTCTTCTCTCTCCTTCCTCTCCTATCCCTGCTCTCTCTCGCGCACCTCTTTCCTCTCTTTTTTCTTGCTCTTTCTCTCTCTCGCCTCTCTCCTTCTTTCTCTCCTCTCTCCCTGCTCTCTCTCTCTCATCTCTTTCTCTCTCCCCTCTTTTTCTCTCTCCTCTTCCTCTTTTTCTCTCTTCTCTCCCCTGTCCTTTCTGTCTTTCTCTCCTCTTTCTCTCTCCTTCTTTCTCTCCTCTCCCTGCTCTCTCTCTCCTTTTTCCTCTCTTTTTCTCTTCCTCTCTCTTTCTCCCTCTCCTCTTTCTCTCCTCTCTCCCTGCTCTCTCATCTTTCTCTCACTCTCCTCTTTTTTTCTCTCCTCTCTCTCTCTCCTCTCTCTCTCTCCTCTCTCCTCTCCCCTCTCTCTTTCTCTCTCCTCTCCTGTTTCTCTTTTCTCTCTTGTCTCCCCTCTCCTCTGCCTTTCTCTTCTCTTTCGCTCTCCTCTTTCTCTCTCTCCTCTCTCCTTCTTTCTCTCCTCTCCCTGCTCGCTCTCTCTCTCTCCTCTTTCCTCTCTTTTTCTCTTCCTCTCTTTCTCTCCTCTCCTCTTTCTCTCCTCTCTCCCTGCTCTCTCTCCTCTTTCTTTCTCTCCTCTTTCTCTTTTTTCTCTTCTCTCCCCTCTCCTTTCTGTCTTTCTCTTCTCTTTCGCTCTCCTCTTTCTCTCTCTCCTCTCTCCTTCTTTCTCTCTCTCTTCTCTCTTTCTTTCTCTCCTCTCTCCCTGCTCTCTCTCCTCTTTCTCTCTCTCCTCTTTCTCTTTTTTCTCTTCTCTCCCCTCTCCTTTTTGTCTTTCTCTTCTCTTTTGCTCTCCTCTTTCTCTCTCTCCTCTCTCCTTCTTTCTCTCTCTCTTCTCTCTTTCTTTCTCTCCTCTCTCCCTGCTCTCTCTGCTCTCTTTCTCTTCTCTCCCTCCCTCTCCCCCCTCTCCCCCCCAAAATGCAAATAAAAGAATAAAAGAATGCCAGGAGTTGTTGACTCATACCAATCTATAAAATGTTATTTTACTTAAAAATATTTACAAGTTTGAAAGATGGGGGTAAAGGCTAATGTCTTTACAGAAAAGAGTGATCTAAAAAAAAAGAAATTTTAGCTACCTGAACATTTTGCTAAACGTATCAACTACTTTATCGTTATTTAAACACATATCACAACCACGAAAACCATCGCCTTTTAACAACTGTGTCCTTTGCACTTAAGGGAGGCATATTTCTCTGGGAATTTAAATAATATCTATCACCTAATTCAAACACACCCTTTCCTTCTTTCTTTCCTTCCTTCCTTCCTTCCCTCCCTCCCCTTCCCTTGGGGAAGAAATGGAGGTAGTGACAGATTTTATTTTCTTGGGCTCCAAGATCACCACAGATGGGGACTGCAACCAAGAAATTAAAAGGCGCTTGTTCCTGGCGAGGAAAGCTATGGCAAAGCTAGACACTCTACTAAAAAGCAGAGACATCACCCTGCCAACAAAACTGCGCCTAGTCAAGGCAATGGTTTTTCCAGTTGCAACGGATGGCTGTGAAGGTTGGACCCTAAGGAAGGCTGAGCGCCAAAGAATGGAGGCCTTTGAACTCTGGTGCTGGAGAAGAAGACTCCTGCATTGAGTCCCTTGGACTGCAAGGCCATCCAACCGGTCAGTCCTAGAGGAGATCAACCCTGACTGCTCTTTAGAAGGCCGGATCCTGAAGAGGAAACTCAAATACTTTGGCCACCTGATGAGAAGGAAGAAGGACTCCCTGGAGAAGAGCCTCATGCTGGGAACGATGGAGGGCAAAAGAAGAAGGGGACGAGAGAAGGAGGTGGCTGGATGGAATCACTGAAGCAGTCGGCCTGAGCTTCAATGGACTCCAGAGATGATAGAGGACAGCAAGGCCTGGAGGAACGTTGTCCATGGGGTTGTGATATAGGTTGGACACAACTTCACAACTAACAACAAGAACATACATTTATGTTGGGTATAGGAAGGAAGAAAAGAACATTCCTTCCTTCTTTTCCTCCCTCCTTCCTTCCTTCTTATTCCTTCCTCCTTCCCTTCCATTCCTTTCTTCCTTTCCCTTCCTTCCTTTCCTCCCTTCTTCCTTGCCTCTCCTTCCCTCCCTGCTGAGTTTTTGGGTTTGGTCTCCCTCCTGCATTCATTCATTCATTCATTCATTCATTCATTCATTCATTCATTCATTCATTCATTCATTTTAAAGTTCATTTATTTTCTTCCTAAAGCTCTCAGTGGCATGAATGGTTTTTAATGCTCAAAATGGAGAGTCATAGAACGAAGATTGAGGAAAACTAAATCAGCTGCACTCATTTAATTAAATATTGTGGCAGAGCGCCTAAAGGGCTTTTCCACTGAAGCTGAGAAGGTATGTATGTATGTGTGTATGTATAAAACAATCTACTATATTGGTATAATACTGTACAATTAAAGTATATCATACAGTACTACTGTATTGATTAGACAAGGTCGTACCGGAATCCAAAACAGAACAATGAAGCCTGTATATAATATATGGTTATATGGACCCTAAGTGAAATTACCTTCTCAGCATCAACGGAAAAGCCCTTTAGGTGTTCTGACACAATATTTAATTAAATGAGTGCAGCTCATTTAGTTTTTCCCAATCTTCATTCTACGACTCTCCATTTTGAGGATTAAAAACCGTACATGCCACCGAGAGCTTTAGGAAGAAAATAAATGAATTTTAAAATGAATGAATGGATGCAGGAGAGTGACCAAACCCAAAAACTCAGCTCTGACTTATCTTAAGGCCTGTGATTTAGGCAAGGCATTGGGGGGGGGGGGTTGCCTTGGGGTTATGTTGGCAAGATCAGCCAAGGACTAAAGATGTGCAGGGATTCGTTATTTTAACCTGGCTGGGGAGGGACGGAGGGAAGGAAGGAAGGAAGGAGAGGCAAGGAAGGAGGGGGGAAAGGAAGGAAGGAAGGGAAAGGAAGAAAGGAAGGGAAGGGAGGGAGGGAGGGAGGAAGGAATAAGAGGGAAGAAGGAGAGGCAAGGAAGGAACGGAAGGGAGGGAGAAAGGAAGTGATGAAAGAAATGTCCTTCTGGGTTCGGCTCCAAGTGGGGAAAAAGACACTGGAGACATGGAGGCTGCTTGGAAAGATGGTTTTAATGGTGGACAGGACCACATGGCCTGAGTCCTGAACAGAAAAGGTGATCACATGCTTCAGTGTTGGGTGATAACTTCCTACAGAAGGAAGAAGAGGCAAGGAAGGAGAGAAGGAAGGGAAGAAGGAAGGAAGGAGGGAGGGAAGGAAGGAGAAACAAGGAAGGAGGGAGGGAAGGAAGAAAAGGAAAGGAAGAAGGGAATGGAAGGGAGGGAGAAAGGAATAAGGGGGAAGGAAGGAGGGAAGGGAGAAAAGGAAGGAAGGAAGGAAAGGAAAGAAGGAAGGAAGGAAGACGAGGCAAGAAAGGAAAGAAGGAAAGAGGGAGGGAGGAAAGGAAGGAAGGAAGGAAAGGCAAGCAAGGAAGATAAGACAAGGAAGGGGGGAGGGAGGGAGAGAATCTCTAAACAGCCAGTTCAGGAAAGTTAAAAGCCCTATCACCTTCCCACCCAGAGGCAGGAGCAATTAAGATGAGCTGCATTAAAAGCCCCTCGAGAGATTCCTTTTGGGTACACAGAGGATTAAAGGCAAAAAAAAGGTAGGAAGGAGCATTCTAAGAGGATCAGGTTTGAGCAAAGGTGATACCAGCAACAAGAGAATTTTGAAGAGTGAGAAAGGAGGAAGGGGGGAAGTGGGGAAGGCTTTTAAGTAGTAGCTAAAATTTACATTCAGAAAGAACAGCCAACCACTTCAGGAGAATTACCCATTAAGAACCCCTGCAGGGTTATTTGGGGAGGGGGGGGGTGTCTCCCTTTAAAAAAAACAGGGAGGGGGAGGGCAACCTTTCTAAGATGTTTTCCTTTTCCAGACTGCTTAATGAAAGCACCTTTATTTCCATCACCTTCCTCTCCACATCACTCTAGGACTCTGCAAAGGTTGCCCAGGTTTAGTCCCTTGCCACATTGTTATGCCTGGGCCCTGGATGGGGATGCAAAACTACTCTGGGGATGTGTGGAATTAACCCACCTTAGGGGGTCCAGGTAGTTAAATAGGAAGGATGGAGTCTCTCCTCTGCACCTCCATAATTGCCTGGATTGGCTCTGCAACCCAACAAGACAGACACGGACTTCAGAGGAGAATCAGAACTGCAGAAAAAACAATGGCTACCAACCTGCCTTCCATTGAGGACCTGGACACTGCACGAGTCAAAAAGAGGGCTGTGAAAATATCTACAGACCACTCGCACCCTGGACGTAAATGGTTTCAACTCCTACCCTCAAAACGACGCTATAGGGTACTGCACACCAGAACAATTAGACACAAGGACAGTTTTTCTCCCCCGAACACCATCACTCTGCTTAACAACTAATTCCCTCACCACTGTCAAGCCATTCACTAAGGCTGCATTGCTATTACTATTGGTCTTCTCATGGTTCCTATCGCCCATCTCCTCCCACTTATGACTGCAGGACTGTAGCTTTGTGGCTTGGATCCTCACGATTTATATTGATATTGATTGTTTCCTGATTGCTTATTTGTACCCTATGATTATCACTAAGTGTTGTACCTTATGATTCCTGATGAATGCATCTTGTCTTTTTATGTGCACTGAGAGCATCTCCACCAAAGACAAATTCCTTGTGTGTCCAATCACACTTGGCCAATGAAAACTTCTATTCTATTCTATTCTATTCTATTCTACTCTACTTCTATTCTACTTCTATTCTACTCTACTCTAATTCTATTCTATTCTATTCTACTCCACTCCACCCTACTTCTATTCTAATTCTATTCTACACTACTTAATTCTATTCTATTCTACACTACTCTACTCTAATTCTATTCTATTATATTCTATTCTACTCTACTTCTATTCTACTTCTATTCTACTCTACTCTAATTCTATTCTATTCTACACTACTCTACTCTAATTCTATTCTATTCTATTCTACTCCACTCCACCCTACTTCTATTCTAATTCTATTCTACTCCACTCCACTCTACACTACTCTAATTCTATTCTATTGTATTGTATTCTATTCTATTCTATTCTATTCTATTCTATTCTATTCTATTCTACTCTAATTCTATTCTACTCCACTCTACACTACTCTGCTCTAATTCTATTCTATTCTACTCTACTCTACCCTCTCTCCTTCTCTTTCTCCACCTTCCTTCCTCCTCTCCTTCCCCTCCCTTCTTCCCTTCCCTTTCTCCTACTCCTCCTCTTCCCCTTCCTACCCTCTCTCCTTCTCTTTCTCTTTCCCTTCCTACCCTCCTCTCCTTAGCTCTTTCTTCTTTCCCCTGTCTTCTTTTCATTCTCTCCTCTTCTCTCTCTTTCTTTTCTATTATTGTTGGTGCATATTTCAAAACTCCGTTTATGTTTCCTTGGGATGGTACTTCCGCCAACCCAAATATAATTTAGTATCATTTCACAGCCCCCTTTTTCTGACCCGTTTTCAGCTCCTGGATCAGAGGAGCAAACTTAGGTGCAAAAGCAACAAGCCCAATTCCCAGCTCTGGTCCCACCAGTCAAGGGAGAGAAGATTAGCTTGGCTCCATCTTTCAGATCCTAATCTTTTGTTTTCCCCCCTCGATAGTTAATCAGTTGTCTGGGGAATCAATGGCAGGAAGCAATACACTAAGATTTCTTTCTTAAGCTGCATTTACTTATCTTGGGGGGGCTGGTGTCTGTCAGCCCCCAGAGGAGTGGGGGTGTTGAAACTTAACACAGGGAAAATCAGTTGGGGGCACCCCACATACAGTATTTTAAGTTTCAATCAGCCTCAAAGCTACACATCTTTGACTGAAGTCAATTCAGCCAAAAAATAAGCTTGGGGTGTGTGTGTAAAAATACAATTGCTATATATACAATGCAATAGCAGAGTTAGAAGGGACCTTGGAGGCCTTCTAGTCCAACCCCCTGCCTAGGCAGGAAACCGTATACCGTTTCAGACAAATGGCTATCCAACATCTTCTTAAAAACTTCCAGTGTTGGAGCATTCACAACTTCTGGAGGCAAATTCTGTTCCACTGATTAATTGTTCACACTGTCAGGAAATTTATCCTTCCTTCTAAGTTGCTTCTCTCCTTGATTAGTTTCCATCCATTGCTTCTTGTTCTGCCCTCAGGTGCTTTGGAGAATAGTTTGACTCCCTCTTCTTTGGGGCAGCCCCTGAGATATTGGAACCCTGCTATCATGTCTCCCCTAGTCCTTCTTTCTATTAAACTAGACATACCCAGTTCCTGCAACCGTTCTTCATATGTTTTAGCCTCCAGTTCCCTAATCCTCTTTGTGGCTCTTCTCTGCACTCTTTCCAGAGTCTCCACATCTTTTCTACATCGTGGCGACGTGCATGTGCGAATTCGTGCGCGCACGCCCAAACCGCTGCATGCCACCTGTGGCACTTGGGCCATAGGTTTGCCATCACGGCCCTAGCTGTTTTTGGCATGAGGGCAGGCCAAGAAGCAATGGGAGGAAACTAATCAAGGAGAGAAGCAACTTAGAACTGAGGAGAAATTTCCTGACAGTGAGAACAATTAATGAGTGGAACAGCTTCCCTCCAGAAGTTGTGAATGCCCCAACACTGGAAGTCTTTAAGAAGATGTTGGAGAGCCATTTGTTTGAAACAGTATAGGGTTTCCTGCCTAGGCAGGGGGTTGGACTAGAAGACCTCCAAGGCCCCTTCCAACTCTGCTATTGCATTTTATTGTATTTGTATGAAAAAAACTTTTTTTAAAAAAAGCTACAGATCTTCCCTGCTTCTCCTTTGAGCCTTAAAGACAACCCTGCGAGGTAGACCGAATTCTTAAGCTTAGTGACTTACGGCCGTTGCTCCGACTTACGACCGTTCCACCATCCCCGTGATCTGGGGATGAACATCATCAAACCCTTGGCTCATATTGACCACCGTGGCAGTCATTCCCAGGGTCACGCGATCCCTCCCTCCCCCCCCTTTTGCAACAAGCATCGACTGGACCACCATTTAACCGGGATGGTAGAAGGCCGTGATGGCTAGCCTTTTTTGTCCTCGCGTGCCGAAAACGTACTTGTGCGTGTGACAGTGAGTGTGTGTGTGTGCCCACATCCACAATGCAATGCAGATGTGACCTTCCTTTGTGCCCCACCCCGTGTGCATGTGCGCGCAACACCCCCTCCTGCTCCTCCAACCCCCTGCGCATGCGCACATAACCTGTCCCCCATGGCCTGTTTTGGGCCTCACAGACCTCCCTGCATCCTTCTGGGACCCCAAATGGGCCATGGGGACCCCATGCTCTTCCCCCCGCAATGCATGCATGCACATCTCCCACACGCGCAGCAGAGACCCCAAAATCAGCTGACCGGTGGGAGGTGTGCATGCATGTGTGGTGGTGCTGAACTGGAGCGACAGCTTTGTGTACCCACCAATAAGGGTCCACATGCCACCTATGGTTCACCATCACGGGCGTAAGGTCTCCTGCCTTGGAGCTGGGGGTTGGACTAGAAGACCTCCAAGGTCCCTTCCCAACCAAGCCTACGATTCGATGTTCGATGAAAGCTTCTGGCGGGCAAAGTCCAGGGGGAAGCCCGGTTCCCTTCACCGCCCTGTGAACAATTGCTAGGGTTCACTTAATAACTGTGGCTAGAAAGGTCGCAAGATGGGACGGGAATTCACTTAACGTCTTGAAATGTGGAGTTCGGCTGTGGTGCTTATGGCAAGGACTACCTGCCTCCCATTTTCACTCCTCCCTCCACCGTTCCCCGTGGACAAGCAGTACTGCAGAAACATTTTGGGGAATAAAGCTTGGGGATTGATGTTGCAATATAGACTGAAAAATGCCAGCAACTTAGCTGGCACTTCAGTCTGGTTTGTTTGTTTTAAAATCAGCACGGTTTAGCAGAGGGAAAAAAATCCATCATAGTTGGGAGGTGATTTTAGACTCAAAAAAAAGGTAAAGGTTCCCTTCGCCCATATGTGCTAGTCGTTCCTGACTCTAGGGGGCGTTGCTCATCTCCGTTTCAAAGCCAAAGAGCCAGCGCTGTCCGAAGACGTCTCCGTGGTCATGTGGCCGGCATGACTAAACACCAAAGGCGCACGGAACGCTGTTCCCTTCCCACCAAAGGGGGTTCCTATTTTTCTACTTGCATTTTTAATGTGCTTTCGAACTGCTAGATTGACAGAAGCTGGGACAAGTCACGGGAGCTCACTCCGTTACAGGGCGCTAGGGGTTCGAACCGCCGAACTGCCGACCTTTCTGATCGACAAGCTCAACGTCTTAGCCCCTGAGTCAAACAATAGACAGCCACTATTTTCAACAGGAGTCGGCAACCTTAAATATTCAAGGAGGCATTTAATGGACCCGTTTCCCGCAGAAAAGAAAACTCCGAGAGCCACAGAAACTCCCTTCCCGCGCCTGGATATTTCCTGAGCGCCCACAAAACTAGCACACGTAGTTGAATTAAAGGTTCTGAAACTCTGCTTTTCGAAACGCTGAATAAATCTCATGCCGGCGGGTGTTACACGTTGGTGGTTGGGAGGCATATTTTGAGTGACAGGGAGCCGCAGCAGAGGGATTGAAAGAGCCACATGCGGCTCCAGAGCCACAGGGGATGCTGACCCCTGAACTAGCCCTGATTCGATTCCAAAAGGCGGCTTTGAAACTTTCCCAAACGTTTTACAGAACGTGTAAAAAAAGCAGCTGGCTTTACGGGTGCAGATGTTTGAGGCTTGGTACCCACAGCAGCACTGTTTCAAAGGCTCTTTGAAAGCCATCGCCCCGCCTTCCTCGCCATCTAAAAATACTTAATTATGGCCCCAGCAGAACATTTTTAAACCCAATGAGAATCATATGTCCTTGTCTTTAAGAAAATGGAATTCTGGCCGAAGGGTGTCGGGTTTTTTTTTCCCCCCCAAAGTGCCTCTAATCAAATAGGCATTCACGAGTGCCACCCAATCCGTCTTTCGACTGAGTTGGCACTGACGGGAGATCAAAAAGATTTGTGGGCACAACGGTGCAATGAAAGAATCACAGCAGCATTCACTCAAGACGTTGGGTGATATTCAGCCATTCGGTTCATAAAATCAAGGACGATACAGTTACCGTGTTTCCCCCAAAATAAGACCGAGTCTTATTTTCTTTGGAAACCACTCCCCCCCACCAAAAACAGCTAGGGCCGTGATGGCAAACCTATGGCCCATGTGCCACAGGTGGCATGCAGCGCCATTCACCCTAGTTCACCTGTACCTCCCACCAGGCAGCCAGTTGTCAGATCTCTGCCGTGGATGTCCATGGAGGTGGGGCACATACATGGGGCTGCACCCGCATTGCATTCAGGGGGGGGGAGTTGGGCGTGCGTGCATGAATTCACACATGCACGTCAATGTAGAAAAGATGTGGAGACTCCGGAAAGAATGCAGAGAAGAGCAACCAAGAGGATGAAGGGACTGGAGGCTAAAACAT
This sequence comes from Natrix natrix natrix, assembly GCA_029891615.1. Classification (NCBI taxonomy): domain Eukaryota; kingdom Metazoa; phylum Chordata; class Lepidosauria; order Squamata; family Natricidae; genus Natrix; species Natrix natrix. The sequence continues at coordinate 1,165,269 of JAKRSK010008689.1, forward strand.
AGGAAGAACGGTTGCAGGAACTGGGTATGTTTAGCTTAATAGAAAGAAGGACTAGGGGAGACATGATAGCAGTCTTCCAATATCTCAGGGGCTGCCCCAAAGAAGAGGGAGTCAAACTATTCTCCCAAAGCACCTGAGGATAGAACAAGAAGCAATGGGTGGAAACTAATCAAGGAGAGAAGCAACTTAGAACAGAGGAGAAATTTCCTGACAGTGAGAACAATTAATCAGTGGAACAGAAGTTGCCTCCAGAAGTTGTGAATGCTCCAACACTGGAAGTCTTTAAGAAGATGCTGGATAGCCATTTGTCTGAAGTGGTGTAGGGTTTCCTGCCTAGGCAGGGGGTTGGACTAGAAGACCTCCAAGGTCCCTTCCAACTCTGCTATTGTATTATTGTTATTATATTAGGCTTATCCCAAATAAATTGTGCTAGGCCTTACTTTTTGAATAGACCTTATTTTCGGGGAAACACAGTCGTTCTGTACTTACGACCACAGTCGAGCCTAACATTTATGTTGCTAAGTGAGGCATTTAAGCGAGTTTTGTCCCCTTTTGCGACCTTTCTTGCACCCGTGGTTAAGGGAATCACCGCAGTTGTTTAAGTTAGCGACACTAGCGTAAACCGCTGCATTGTTAAGTGAACAGGTTGTTAAGTGAATCTTTGACTTTGCTCGCCATCGGGGATCCCATGACAGCAACGGTCGTTAAGTATGAACCAGTTGGGAAAGGATCTGAATTTTGATTCCTGCTACAAAGGTCGTAAGTGTGAGAAAAAACTTTTTCAGCGCTATTGTGACCTCGGTCACTAAATGAATGGTCGTTAAGCCGAGGACTGCCAAGAGTTAGTTCGGCCACCGAACTCCAGCTGACGTTCCTTCAAAAGTCACATTTGGCAATAGTGTCGTTTGCAAATGACGCGCAAGAGAAATTGAGGATTGAACGCTGTTGGCGGAGTCCAAAGCAGCTTCATTGAGTTTGATGATTTATTGCTATACTTTCTTTTCTTAATCATCTGCCTCTGGATCATTTAATTCTACCTCATCCCTGCAGCAAATCCCTGTAAATTGCTCAATTCCTTATCTTGAGAATTATTCCTAGAGAGGAATCCATGCATGGGTCTTATCTTCGCCGTACTCTTCTACTGGTAGCAACTCCTGTTGCAAAGGTAGGTAGCCTCCTCTAAGAACCTCTTTCTTAATCTCTCTCTCTATATATAAAAGCCAAATACCACTCACGCATCGTCACGAAATCTCCATAACCGTAAAGCCTACAAACCTGAAATTTGGCACGTGTTGGCTTCTAGGTGCTCGCTAAGAAAGGATTTTTCGAAATGACCATCAGATCATTAGTAATTCTTATACAGTAATTAATACACCCTGATGCTAAGGAGTTAGACACGCTACTCCCCCTCCCCAACTGAGAAGAACTCTGTTCCAACTGCCAGTTGCCTTATATTAACACACTCTGATGCTAATGAGTTAGACACTCTACTCCCCCTCCCCAACTGAAAAGAACTCTGTTCCAACTGCCAGTTGCCTTATATTAACACGCTCTGATGCTAAGGAGTTAGACATTCTACTCCGCCCTCCCCAACTGAGAAGAACTCTGTTCCAACTGCCAGTTGCCTTATATTAACACGCTCTGATGCTAAGGAGTTAGACATTCTACTCCGCCCTCCCCAACTGAGAAGAACTCTGTTCCAACTGCCAGTTGCCTTATATTAACACGCTCTGATGCTAAGGCGTTAGACACTCTACTCCCCCTCCCCACCTGAAAAGAACTCTGTTCCAACTGTCAGTTGCCACACATTCCATTACCTCAGTTCAAACTGGCAGACGTTCCACTCCTTCCCTCAGGAGCAGTCTGGGGCTGCTTACAGTACTAAACATCAGTACCTCACTAAAGTGCCTACGCTTATTCCACCTATGGAATTGCTTCTGGACTCAAGGCGGCAGGAGCGATATTCTGTTATGTGTTTCAATCACCGACGACCACTGAGTCAATGGACTGTGAATCGAATTTCCCCTGCATAGCCCGATCGCATAGCTTCATCGCAAAGCACAGGTGTCCAGCTAGTATACTATAATAACCTTAATATAATAACCCAGAAGATCATGCTGTGGCAGGGGATAAACCTTAGATAAATATCTTCGGAAAAGCTGTGGGAAGACCTTGCTTTGCACAAAGGGATTCTCCCCACCCACCCAAGACCCTCTTTCATTGCACCGTGGTGCCCACAAATCTTTTTGATCTCCCATCAGGGCCAACTCAGTTGTAAGATGGACTGGATGACCTCCAGGGTCCCAACTCTGTTAATCTGTTAAATCAAAGGACTCTTTAAAAGATGCGGCAAAATCTTTAAGCCAGCATCTGCCAATCTTGGCAACTGTACATTACGTGGATTTCAATTCCCAGAATTCCAGTCATACATTCTGCACCAACACCACTTGCTGGTGAGCTCCCACAGTCACACGTGGTTTATATCTCACCGCGCAAACCTGGTTTGTTAAAAAACAAAGTTAAAACACACCCAGGCTTAGTGCAAGGTGTACATCAAGACTTCAGCCTGGAAGAGAGGTTTTGCTGTATTTAATTCAGACTTATTCTCAGGCAGTCATCAATTGTGTTATTATTAGGGGGTATTTACAAAGAGGCTTGCTCCTGGGGAGGAAAGCGATGGCAAATCTAGACAGCATGCTAAAAAGCAGAGACATCACCCTGCCAACGAAAGTGCATCTAGTCAAGGTGATGGTTTTCCCAGTTGCAATGGATGGCTGTGAAGGTTGGACCCTAAGGAAGGCTGAGCACCAAAGAATGGAGGCCTTTGAACTCTGGTGCTGGAGAAGAAGACTCCTGCATTGAGTCCCTTGGACTGCAAGGCCATCCAACCGGTCAGTCCTAGAGGAGGTCAACCCTGACTGCTCTTTAGAAGGCCAGATCCTGAAGAGGAAACTCAAAGACTTTGGCCACCTGATGAGAAGGAAGAAGGACTCCCTGGAGAAGAGCCTCATGCTGGGAACGACGGAGGGCAAAAGAAGAAGGGGACGGCAGAGAAGGAGGTGGCTGGATGGGGTCACCGAAGCATGAGCTTCAGTGGACTCCGGAGGATGGTAGAGGACAGGAAGGCCTGGAGGAACGTTGTCCATGGGGTCGCGATGGGTCGGACACGACTTCGCCACTAACAACAACATTTATCCATCAATTTCGAATCACAATCACAAAAGAATCACAATCTGACACAAGTATATAGTAAAGGAAAGGGAACAAGTAGCCTGTGGTTTGTTTTTGTTTCTTTTTGTGGCTGAGAGTTTAAAAGGAAACTTTTATAAAACTTTTACATAGAATGTATCTTTTAAGAGTAGCTCGGAGGGGGGGGGGGAACAAGGTGGATGTTTGCTCCCAAAATGTCCTGCTGACTCGTGGTAGAAGGGAGGGAGGTTTTTATTTTTGGGGGGGGGGGAAATGTTGAGGTGTCCAAGGCACACAAAATCGGGATTGTTATTCCCCATTTCTTGGAGAGAGCTGGTTCTAAAAAAAAGGAGTTTGATTCATTTTTTTTCAGTCCCGGATGGCACAATCAGCTACTGCCCACTTCCCTGAGTGATGCTGCTATGAAGGGGGAAAAGGGGGCGGAGGGCAGGGGGGGCAGGGAGGGCAGAGGGGGCAGAAACTCAGCTTGGGGGGGAGAAAGAAAGAAAGAAAGCAACTTCTTCCTCCCAACTAATCTAACCCTGCAAAATAAAATCCCTCTTGATATCTTCTGGGGAAAGAGAGCCAGCCGCTGAGATAAAAGCACAGAAACCTAGAAGACTGATTTCCTTTTTTTCCTCTTTCTTTCTTTCACTCTTTCTTTCTTTCCTTCCTCCGCTCTCTCTTTCTTTCCCTCTCTTTCTTTCTCTTTCCTTCCTTTGCTCTTTCTTTCTTTTTTCCTTCCTTTCATCTTTCTCTCTCTCTCTCTCTTTACTTCCTCCGCTTTCTTTCTTTCCCCCTTTCCTTCCCAATTTCTCTTTTTCTTTCCTTCCATCTTTCTTTCCTTCCTTCTCTCTCTCTCTCTCCCTTTCCTCCTCCCTTTCTTCCTTCCTTTTCTCCTAACCAGAGACTGGAGGGGGGTAGGGGTGGAAGGACGGGCGGGGCGGGTGGGGGGGGGAGATGGGAAAGCAACAAGTGAGGCCACGCGATCGCCCTTTTTCCTCCCAGTTCTCCAGCGAGTAAAATTCGGACCGAGAAGGAAGAAAAGGCCCCCCTCCCCTAAATTTCCCACCGCGGGTGTGCGCGTGCGTGGGGATCTGGGTTTCTTCCTCCTCTCTCTCTTCCTCTCCTCTCTCTCTGTATCTCTCTCTCTTTTCCTCTCCTCTCTCTCTCTCTCTCTGTATCTCTCTTTCTCTCTCCCTCCCTCCCTCTCTCTTCCTCTCCTCTTCTCCTCTCTCTCTTCATCTCTCTCTCTCTCTCTCTCTCTCTCTGTATCTCCCTTTCTCTGTCCCTCCCTCCCTCCCTCTCTCTTCCTCTCCTCTTCCCCTCTCTCTCCTCTTCCTCTCTCTTCCTCTCTCTCTTCCTCTCCTCTCTGTATCTCTATCTCTCTCTCCTCCCCCCATCAGCCGCTGCCCCGCGCTTACCTTGCACGAGTAGGTCTGGTGCACCGGGTCGACGTTGAAGATCTCCTCCACCGTGCCGGTCAGGACGACGTTGGCCTCTTCCTCCCGCCGCTCCAGCTCTTTCTCCGGACAGCTCCGGTTGCCGAGGGCCGGCCACGGCCCCAGCGCCAGCGCCAGCAGGAGCAGCAGCAGAGGCGGAGGCAGGCGGGCGGCGGCGGGGGGCGACCGGGGGGAACCCTTCGCCCGCCGCATCGCGGCAACAAAAGACCCGGCGGCGAGTCCGCGAGGAAGCCGGGGAATGGGGTGGGGGGGTTTGGCCCCGCGTCCCTAAGCGGCCAGCCCCTTTGGCGCGGCGATCCTAAGTTGCCAGGCGCGCGGGGAAAGGGCGAGAGAGAGAGAGATCCAGAGAGAGCGAGAAAGAGATCCAGGGAGAGCGAGGAGAGCGAGAGTGCGAGAGCTCTAGAGATCCAGAAAGCGCGAGAAAGAGATCCAGAGAGAGCGACAGAGATCTAGAGAGAGAGAGAAAGTGCGGCCGGGAAAGAAGGGGGGGAAAGGAGAAGGAAAAAAAAGAGAGAGACGGGGGAGGTGGCGTGGCCGGCCCCGCCGAGAGCTCCGTCCCTTCCCGGCTCAAACTGGCCGCTTCCTTGGCCGCCGCTGGCTGCAAAGGGCCGCGGCGGGGGCGGCTGGGGAGGAGGAGGAGGAGGAAGGAGGGAAAGAGAGAGAGAGAGAGAGAAAGCCGGGCTGCGCTGCCCGCCTCTGCAGCCGCGGGAGGGACCGAGAGAGAGCGAGAGCGAGAGAGAGAGGCGGGCTTGGAGTGGGGAGGGGGACGGGGCTCCGGCACAGAGACCGCCCCTTGCCCGCCGCTGGAACCGCCGACGCCGCTCCGGTGAAATGGGTAAATCGCGCCGCCGCCGCCGCGCGTGATGTGACTCGCCAAGGTGCAGCGGCGCTGGGCTCAAGGCCCTCCGGAGGGCGGGCGGACGGGCGAGAAAGGCGGAGCCCGCGGCTCGGACGGCGCTGCCTCGGGCGGAAGGGAGGAGGCGCCGCCGGCCGCCTGTCTGGTCGCCCGCCCGCTGGGCACTTGCGAGGATTGGTATTAATGGAGTAGAATTTTAGCATAGCATAGCATAGCATAGCATAGAATAGAATAGAATAGAATAGAATAGAATAGAATAGAATAGAATAGAATAAGGAATGGAATGGAATGGAAGAGAATTCTAGAATACAATAGCATAGAATAGCATACCATAGAATAAGGAATGGAATAGAACAGAACAGAATAGAATAGAATAGAATAGAATAGAATAGAATAAGGAATGGAATGGAAGAGAATTTTAGAATAGAATAGCATAGCAGAGGATAGAATAGAATAAGGAATGGAATGGAAGAGGATTTTAGAATAGAATAGAATAGAATAAGGAATGGAATGGAAGAGAATTTTAGAATAGAATAGCATAGCAGAGGATAGAATAGAATAAGGAATGGAATGGAAGAGGATTTTAGAATAGAATAGAATAGAATAAGGAATGGAATGGAAGAGAATTTTAGAATAGAATAAGGAATGGAATGGAATGGAAGAGAATTTTAGAATAGAGTAGAATAGAATAGAGAATGGAATGAAATGGAAGAGAATTTTAGAATAGAATATATTAGAATAGAATAGAATAGAATAGAATAGAATAGAATAGAATAGAATAAGGAATGGAATGGAATGGAAAAGAATTATAGAATAGAATAAGGAATGGAATGGAAGAGAATTTTAGAATAGAATAGAATAAGGAATGGAATGGAAGAGAATTTTAGAATAGAATAGAATAGAATAGAATAGAATAGAATAGAGAATGGAATGAAATGGAAGAGAATTTTAGAATATATTAGAATAGAATAGAATAGAATAGAATAGAATAGAATAGAATAGAATAGAATAGAATAGAATAAGGAATGGAATGGAATGGAATGGAAAAGAATTATAGAATAGAATAAGGAATGGAATGGAAGAGAATTTTAGAATAGAATAGAATAAGGAATGGAATGGAATGGAATGGAAGAGAATTTTAGAATAGAATAGAATAGAATAAGGAATGGAATAGAATAGAATTTTAGAATAGAATCGAATAGCATAGAGTAGCATAGAATAGAATAAGGAATGGAATAGAATAGAATAGAATAGAATGTAGTATAGAAAATAGAATAGAATAAGCAATGGAATGGAATGGAATAGAACAGAATAGAAACAATGAAAGGGAAGAAAGATAATGTAGCAAAAGGAAATTGCGGATTAAAAAGAAGAGAGGGAGCAGTTACAGCTGAAGAAGCAAAATACACACACACACACACACACACACACACACACACACCGGAGCAGAGCAGAGCATTTGAAAAGTTGAAACCCAGCCAGAATGGCAAAGCAGCCACTGATTCTACAAAGAAATGATGCCGCTTTGGGGGAGACCCCGCTTTTCTTTCACTCCATGCCAAATCTGAGACGAGTTTTAAATTGTGCGCTTCGTAGGGAGGAAGAGCTGGGGAAACGACACAAATGATAACAACTAAGTCAAAGTAAAACTTTGGACCCAAGATGGCTGTCAAGTAATCCAGGAGGAACCTCAACTCCATCTTCAGAGGAGCCCTTGTGGTTCTTAGTTGTGACGTTGTGTCCGACCCATCGCGACCCCATGGACAACGTTCCTCCAGGCCTTCCTGCCCTCTACCATCCTCTGGAATCCATTGAAGCTCACGCCGACTGCTTGGGTGACTCCATCCAGCCCCCTCCTTCTCCGCCATCCCCTTCTTCTTTTGCCCTTCATCGTTCCCAGCATGAGGCTCTTCTCCAGGGAGTCCTTCTTCCTTCTCATCAGGTGGCCAAAGTCTTTGAGTTTCCTCTTCAGGATCCGGCCTTCTAAAGAGCAGTCAGGGTGGATCTCCTCTAGGACTGACCGGTTGGATGGCCTTGCAGTCCAAGAGACTCGCAGGATAGATAGATAGATAGATAGATGATAGATAGATGATAGATAGATAGATAGATAGATAGATAGATAGATAGATAGATAGATGATAGATAGATAGATAGATAGATAGATAGATAGATGATAGATGATAGATAGATAGATAGATAGATAGATAGATAGATAGATAGATAGATGAGAGAGAGAGAGATGATAGATGATAGATAGATGATAGATAGATAGATAGATAGATAGATAGATGATAGATAGATAGATAGATAGATAGATAGATAGATAGATGATAGATAATAGATGGAAAGATAGATAGATAGATAGATAGATAGATGATAGATAGATAGATAGATAGATAGATAGATAGATAGATAGATAGATGATAGATAATAGATGGAAAGATAGATAGATGATAGATAGATAGATAGATAGATAGATAGATAGATAGATAATAGATGGATAGATAGATAGATAGATAGATAGATAGATAGATAGATAGATAGATGATAGATAGATAGATAGATAGATAGATAGATAGATAATAGATGGATAGATAGATAGATAGATAGATAGATAGATAGATAGATAGATAGATAGATAGATTAATTAGTTGTTCTTAGTTGCAAAGTCATGTCCAACCCATCGCGACCCCATGGACAACATTCCTCCAGGCCTTCCTTTCTTCTACCATCCTCTGGAATCCACAAGCTCATGCCAACTGCTTTGGTGACTCCATCCATCCACCTCCTTCTCTGCCGTCCCCTTCTTCTTCTTTTGCCCTTCATCGTTCCCAGCATGAGGCTCTTCTCCAGGGAGTCCTTCTTCCTTCTCATTAGGTGGCCAAAGTCTTTGAGTTTCCTCTTCAGGATTTAGGACCTTCTAAAGAGCAGCCAGGGTTGATCTCCTCTAAGACTGACCGGTTGGATGGCCTTGCAGTCCAAGGGACTCACAGGAGTCTTCTCCAGCACCAGAGTTCAAAGGCCTCCCTTCTTTGGCGCTCAGCCTTCCTTACGGTCCAACTTTCACAGCCATCCATTGCAACTGGGAAAACCATCGCCTTGCCTAGACACATTTTTCTTGGCAGGGCGATGCCTCTGCTTTTTAGGATGCTGTCTAGATTTGCCATAGCTTTCCTCCCCAGGAGCAAGCCTCTTTTAATTTCTTGGCTGCAGTCCCCATCTGCGGCAATCCAGGGAGATAAATTATATCCATTTCTTCCCCATCGATTTGCCATGAATTGAGAGGGCCAGATGCCATGATCTTAGTGTTCTTTAACGTTAATTTAATTTAATTTATTAAATTTATAGACCGCCCCCTCTCCCCAAAGGGACTCGGGGCGGTGTACAGACCACAATAAAACAATATACAAACTCAGATAATTATAAATACCCATTAAAACGAATTATATGATAGGCTGTACAGTTATAGTTAAAAATTAAAACAACCTAAAAAATCTATCCCTAAACATTTAAAAATTTAAAATATAGGCTAGAGGGACACAAAAGCTAGAGTTAGGCCAGGCCAGCTAAGTTGAACAGGTGGGTCTTAAGTTTTTTACGGAAGGAGCGGAGATCGGTCGTTATTCTAATGTCGGGGGGTTGAGTTTCAAACCAACTTTTGCACTCTCCTCCTTCACCCGCATCAAGAGGCTCTTTGGTTCCTCTTCACTTTCTTTTTTTTAATTTTAACTGCAGTTAAACTGGGTTCATGCCACACACACCTTAATAAACCATGGAATGCCAACCACAGATTCACGCAAAGCTCTTAGCCATAAATGATGACTTTATATGTTGGGTGAACCCAATACTGATTCCAACCGGCCATCGATATTATATCCAATTTATACAGAGCACTAGAAAGATTGCAGGCTCATATAATACATAATTCCAAAAATAAACCAACATTTTTTTCTGTTTGGGCCCATCAAGTTCAGAGAGGGAGCTTTTCTCCAATACCTCTGAAGACGCATTCAGAAGAGAGAATGTTTGCACAGCGTGGTTAATCAGCTCAGAAAGATGGGGGAGATTCCGGCAGATAACACGTTAACCTGATTAGTTTTTATCTGGGCTTCGTGTGTGGTTTAGATGTGTGTGCTAATCCAGCCTTTTTAATTAGGTTTGTGATTCATTGCATTTTGGAATTCCAGAAAGTGGGTTAACTCATCCGTTGGGTTTAAACCTAGAGGCTCCTTGAAGCAACTGCGGCATGGAAAATGCTAGATATTTTTTTGGTTCCCCCCCCCCCCCCCCCTATGCAATTCAGGACTGCAATTATTTGAATTCTTTTCCTTTTTTTTTTTTTTTACTTATTGCTCCTTGTTTACATTTCCAAATCCTGAGCCTGGGTTCCCAATGCCCCTTGTGATATTTTGAAAATAAAATGCTTTAATTTGAAAGCTGTCTCGATGGAAAGTCTTCATTTTGAGTGGCAGGTCGAGCCATATTTCACACACACACACACACACACACACACACACACACAGAGCCTTCTGAAGTTCCTGGTGTCTGGTAGACCTGAGCTGAATTTGGGTTCCATAGGTAAAAATACAATACAATACGATAGCAGAGCTGGAAGGGACCTTGGAGGTCTTCTAGTCCAACCCCCTGCCTAGGCAGGAAACCCTATACCGTTTCAGACAAATGGCTATCCAACATCTTCTTAAAGACTTCCAGTGTTGGGGCATTCACAACTTCTGGAGGCAAGCTGTTCCACTGATTAAAAAAAGATGGGGGGGGGGCTATCTTGATTTTTAAAAACAGATGTAATGTACTGTTTCATAAAGGGACGCGGTGGCTCAGTGGCTAAGACGCTGAGCTTGTCAGTCAGAAAGGTTGGTAGTTCGGCGGTTCGAATCCCTAGCGCCGCATAACGGAGGGAGCTCCCGTGACTTGTCCCAGCTTCTGCCAACCTAGCAGTTCAAAAGCATGTAAAAAATGCAAGGAGAAAAAAATAGGGACCACCTTTGGTGGGAAGGGAACAGCGTTCCGTGTGCCTTCGGCGTTGAGTCCTGCCGGCCACACAACCACGGAGACGTCTTCGGACAGCGCTGGCTCTTCGGCTTTGAAACGGAGATGAGCACCACCCCCTAGAGTCAGGAACGACCAGCACATATGTGTGAGGGGAACCTTTACCTTTATTGTTTCATAAAAAAGATGTTGAGACACTGGAAAGAGTAAGAGAAGAGGAGCAAAAAGGATTAGGAGGATGGAGACTAAAACACAGGAAGAACGGTTGCAGGAATTGGGAATGTCTGGTTTAATGAAAAGAAGGACTAAGGGTGGCATGATAGCACTGGTTTGATATTTAAGGGGCTGCCACAAAGAAGAGGGAGCTAACCTATTCTCCATAGCAATGGGTGGAAACTAATCAGGGAGAGAAGCAACCTAGAACTAAGGAGAAATTTCCTGACAGTGAGAACAATTAACCAGTGGAACAACTTGTCGTAAATGCCCCAACACTGGAAGTTTTTAAGAAGAAGTTGTGTAACCATTTGTCTGAAATGGTATTTGGCTTTCCTGCCCGAGCAGGGGGTTGGACTAGAAGACCTCTAAGGTCCCTTCCAAATCTGTAATTCTGTAACCGGTGTATCTCCTGTTTTCTCAATCGACAGGAAATCCGTTCTCCCCCCACCCCTCTATTCTGAAGTCCCACTGCGTTCAATGGGGTTGATTCTCCTCTGAAATCTGTCAAAAACACAAAAAAAAAACACGAGCCATTTGATTTCTTCTCAAAATATTTGGGACTACAGTTCCCATCATGTCTAGTGGAGGCAGGGGGTGGAGGGAATCGTAGTCTGGAGGATGTTACCTATACAGCTACATCCTCTGCTTTCTCTGCCCGAATAAAAGATCCCATTTCTCTGTTCAAATTATCGGTTTATTTACAGTTCCGTGATAAAAGTAACGCAGAGGCCTTCTCTTTTTTTCCGTTTAAGCTCCTGGTGTTTACACTCTTCGGAGCCCTTAAAACAGCTCCGGGAATATCTGTCAACCATCCAGCCGGCCAATTTGTCAATATCCTTGCAAAGCTATCCCAGAGGACTAAACGATTAACCGAAGATTTTTCCCAGGGCAGTTTTCTTGTTTAAATCGAGCTCGCGTCTGTTGAGAAAATATTTTGCTCTGGGTTCAAAACGGATGCGCCGTTTCCTTCCCGCGCGCACTTTTATCTCTTTAAGATCAAGCCTCTCCGTCGTCATTGACATTGGACATTTGCAAAGGATTTGGGCTTCGATTGCAACACGCCGCACTCCCTAGGGGACCGTCCCTGGGAGACCAATCCCTCCTGCTTGGATAATGATTGTCGGATAACTAAATTGATTAATGGGAGCTGGAATATGTTCTGAAGGAAGGAAAAGAGGGAACATTTGTACACTTGCCAAACAAGTAGAAGAGATAATCCTCTTTGTTTTTTCAGCTGAGGCCACAGGAAAGCACTGGTTTTTTTTTTTTCCCCAGAGTGTTTGGATCCAGTTCAGCTCTTTTTGGGGATTTTATTATTGGGTTTTCATTATTGTCATTATTTGCTGGATAGCCGTGCTTCGCGACGAAACTATGTGAGGAGAAATCCAGTTCGCTCCGATTCAATCTGTTGGCTCAGTGGCGGTCGGTGATTGAAACACAGAAGGGAATATCGCTCCCGCCACCTTGAGTCCGGAAGCAGTTCCATAGGTGGAAGGCGTAGACATTTTGGTGAGGTACCGACGTTTAGTACTGTAGGGAGCTCCCAGACCGCTCCTGAGGGAAGGAGTGGAACGCCTGCCAGTTGGAACTGAGGTAACGGAATGTGAGGAAACTGGCAGTTGGAACAGAGTTCTTTTCAGGTGGGGAGGGGGAGTAGAACTCCTTAGTATCAGAGCCAGAGAGGTTCCTACTGTTTCAGCCTGGGTGACTCCATCCACCCACCTCATTCTCTGTTGTCCCCTTCTTCTTTTGCCCTCCGTCGTTCCCAGCATTAGGCTCTTCTCCAGTGAGTCATTCCTTCTCATTAGGTGGCCAAAGCATTTGAGTTTCCTCTTCAGGATTTAGGACCTTCTAAAGAGCAGCCAGGGTTGATCTCCTCTAGGACTGACCGGTTGGATCGCCTTGCAGTCCAAGGGACTCAATGCAGGAGTCTTCTTCTCCAGCACCAGAGTTCAAAGGCCTCCATTCTTTGGCGCTCAGCCTTCCTTACGGTCCAACCTTCACAGCCATCCATTGCAACTGGGAAAACCATTGCCTTGACTATACACACTTTTGTTGGCAGGGTGACGTCTCTGCTTTTTAGTCGGCTGTCTAGATTTGCCATCGCTTTCCTCCCCAGGAGCAAGCCACTTTTGATTTCTTGGCTGCAGTCCTTCCTCTTTTACTCTTTACTTTGTACTCCTTCGCTCTTGCAACATCGTTTTTAAAGATGAACAATATTTCAGAAATCGTTTTATTATTTCCTGGTACAGTTCCCTTGGAATTTACCTCCTTCGTGCCTGCATGAGCCTTTCCATGCATCACAGCTTTGGGAGGAAAAGGCAGCTTACGTCTTACTGAAATTGGTCACAGATCCTCCCTACTTAGAGGCAGTCTACCTCTGCAATCCAATGATGCTCGAGGCTGGGTCGTCTTGGATAGAGCTGGAATGCTTGGATCCCTCCAAGAAAAATTCTTTTGTTCAAAGAACACACCCGCCTACAATTTTGAATCCTCAATCCCAATTGTTTGGATTCACCCAATGCCATAAACCAGGGGTGTCCAAACTTGGCAACTTTAAGACTTGTGGACTTCAACTCCCAGAATTCCCCAGCCAGCAGGGGAATATAAAAAGTGCAAATCATTTTTCTGCGGTCCCCCCCCAAAAAAATTTTTTTGCGGGCCACCAGTGGTCCATGAACCATCCATTGGAGACCGCTGGACTAGATGGCCTCCAGTCCAGCAAGGTCCCTTCCAACTCTGTTATACTGTTACTGTTCCAAATTCTCCATTTCCAAATCTCATTTTAAAATTGCACCGGCCTTTAACGTCTTGGGGATAATACAGTTGCTAACAGATACTCCACCTCCAAATGCAGATAAACAGAATTAAAAAATGTACTCTGCGGGGAAAAAAACAACCCCAGAAAGGTTTTCATCCCAACCTTTGGCATTCATCTTTCTCTTTTGAGAAATTCTCTCCATCCAAGGACACCTCCATCATCTTCAACCGCTTCTGAGAAGAGAATATTTCTCTCCCGTTTCTTGGCAGCCCAGAGGTGCCCAAGGCTCGATGTTATTTGATTACAGCTCCAGCCGGATTTATTAGCATGATGGTTGGGATTAATCGAGAGAAGTAAAAAATGCTTCATTGGGCAATCTAACCTTTTTTTTTCAAGATCGGAAAGTTAGTTAACACTGTCGGGGGGGGGGGCTTGTAAGAGTGAAATAAAAATGTTTCCTGCCCCCTTCCTCCCCCTTTTTCTCTGCCGCGTTATACAAAAATGGATTTTTGTAATTCTTCGGGTGGAAGAACGCAAGAGACCCTGGAAAGCCGCAGAAAAATAATTGAGATCACCGAGGGGGTGGTGGTGGAAGCGAGGGTCCTGGAGGAAACGGAGGGAGCGTATGTCGTGAACTTTAAAAAGATTAAATGTCAATAAAATAATATTTGAAAAGAAAAAAAGAGAAGATGGATTGGCACGGGGATTATTATTATTTTTTAAATTTCAGAATTGTAAAAAGAATCCTGAAATTGCCTCAAAGGTACTTCCACCCACCCACCCAAAAGGCAACTAAGCTAAAAGTTTCCCTTGCACATATGTGCTAGTTGTTCCCGACTCTAGGGGGCGATGCTCATCTCCGTTTCAAAGCCGAAGAGCCAGCGCTGTCCGAAGACGTCTCCGTGGTCATGTGGCCAGCATGACTCAACGCCGAAGGCGCACGGAACGCTGTTCCCTCCCCACCAAAGGTGGTTTCTATTTTTCTACTTGCATTTTTTACGTGTTTTCGAACGGCTAGGTTGGCAGAAGCTGGGACATGTCGCAGGAGCTCACTCCGTTACGCGGCGCTGGGGATTCGAACCGCCGAACTGCCGCCTTTTCTGATCAACTGGCGTACGTCTCTGGCTGCCTGCATGGCGGCTGGTGTTTGGATGGCCTGCAGAATCCAAGAATAACAGGCTGGGGGAAATCTGGAGATTCGCAGAAGTCCTATCCATTATTTAGGGAAGGGAGGAAACAAAAAACTAAGGCCAGATGTCTGGAAACGAAGATTGCATGCTTCTGCTACAAGAAATCCTCAAAAGAGGATTTGGAGATTTATTTATATTTACATTTCCTGTTTCTCCATTGCCCATCTCCCCCAGATGGACAGAGCACTGCGTCAAAAAAGCCAGGCCTGGGAAACGAAACAACTTTGTGGCTGAAGAGTGAATTAGTGCTTGTCCATTTTAAACCACCTGTGTTATCCCCAGCAAGGTAGCTACTCTCTATTTCTGTACAGGACCCCCCAAATTGGATCTCAGGGATGTGCGGTCAGGGGAGGCAGGGGAGGCAGATCCTCACCGCTTTCATCATGAAAAAAAAAGGGAAAAGGGAAAAGGCGCTGAGGAGCCTTGGGGAATGGGACTGCGCGAGCCGCGGTCCCCTGCATGTTGACTCAGGAAGGCGGGGAATGGGACCACGTGTGCAGGACAGAGGGAGGTGCAGGAGGCTCCTCTAGCCTCAGCCTCCCTCCTGCACATGTCCCATTCCCCGCCTTCTGTCGGGTTCTGACACCGGAGCTCATGTTCCAGGGCGAATGCGCATGCGTGAGCGGCTCCCTTCCTCACACTGAGCAACGGCAGATTTACGGGAAGTTGCTCGCGAAAGCAGAAAGTGCGACGGACTTTTTGGACCGTCGGCTACCGTTTCCCTGCCAGCTCGCTCGCGAAAGGACCCTGGAAACCGAGTCGTGGCTGGCGTCTTGTTAAGAATTCCCCGCCTTCCTGATGACGTCACCAGCCTCACCGGCCATAAACCTCACCGCACGTCACTGTTGGATCTTATGTGCAAAACCCCACTTTGGTAGGTATGTTGGAAGGATGTCCTTCTGGGTTCAGTTCTAAGTGGGGGAGAAAGACGCTGGAGACGATGGTGGCTGTTTGGGACGATCACATGTCTTGAAGATGTTGCGTGAAGAAGAAGAAGAAGAAAAAGGGAAGAGATGCTGAGAGTACCTGGGTTTCATACCATCTCTGGTCTTTTGAATTTGAGCTTGCGTTCTGATTGGATGTCAGATTCCCATGGGGCCGTACAGGGACATCTCTGTAGGCTGCCTGAGTCCCAAGCTTGGTTGACTCTTGCTGGGTGATGGGGCCGTGCAGGGACATCTCTGTAGGCTGCCCTGAGTCCCAAGCTTGGTTGACTCTTGCTGGGTGATGGGGCCATGCAGGGTCATCTCTGTAGGCTGCCCTGAGTCCCAAGCTTGGTTGACTTTTGCTGGGTGATGAAGTAATGCAAAAGCTTTGGGATTCCTCATGGCTCTGCCTGAAGGAGGGAGATCTTTGGGGTGCTGAAGGAGGTTTAACTATGCAATATTATTATAAATATAGCTGAAAACATGAACCGGGCCCACACTTTGCTCAAAAAAAAAAACCCAGACTTTTTTGGAATTGTCATATAAGTATACTGTTAAAAGAAGGATGCATGCAACATTATTAATATGAGAGAAGTTTCTGGGAGTGTAAATACTAAATACCATCAATGTGAAATTTTCTCAGAGGCGGAAATATAACTAGGTGGAGGGAGTGGAAGGGAAGGGAGAGGAGGGAGGAAAAGAGTAGGAGAGAGAGAAGGAGTGGAAAGAGAAGAGGGAGGAGGGGAAAGGGAGAAGCAGAATGGCGGTGGAAGAGAATGCAATATGGTGTATGGAAAACAGCAGAGCAAATGGCTTGTTGTGGGTTGCCGGGAAGAGAAATTGACACAATATTGGAAAATGGAAAATAATGTTTGTTAAGATGTAATGGTATACTTGTGGCTACTGGTATGAACATTAAAAAAAAAACTTTTATGAATAAATAAATAAATGTTAAACTTGTGGGAGAGTGGGGAAAGAAGTTAGGCAAAGGAATAAAATCCGGTTTGAAGCATTAGGGCTCCTGGGAAAATCGTTTCCAGTAAAAAGAATGATATTAAGATTCAAGGCACGCAAACAAGTTTTATATACATAACATTTTTCTCTCCATTGCGTTGGCTGGCAAGGGGTCCCAAACCTTTGAAATAACACAGCAGAGGGTCTCCGAGTTGTCTCTGGCCAAAAGACAGAAGGGGGTCCTCTCTCTCTCTTTTTTTTAATTTGCCTTCCCCCACCCCATTCTCATTGCCCTCTGCTGTGAGGGGGTGTGGGGTGTGGAATCGGTGGGCTTTTTCAACCTGTGAATCTGCCGTTCCTTTAAATCCATAAAAATCAGGATTAATGGGTGCGGAACGTCAAGGAGAAGAAAGAGAATTTAAGGGGGAAGTCGTAATCTTGAGACTTAGCCAAATCCTTAATGTAACCATTGCCTTTCGCATTAGCAGAAGCAGGAAAGGGGGCAGAAAGAAGGGAAGTGATAAAACTCTGCTCTTTTATATATATTTGGGCATACCAGGGGTTGTAACACAAATACACACACACACACACACACACACACACACACACACACACACACACACACACACACACACACACATATATATATATATATATATATATATATATATATATATATACATGTTGTATTTGTGCTGATAAATAAATAAAGGGAGACTAGTATAGATCTATTTCAAGCTATTTAGCTCTCATCAGCTAGCCATACCCTTACTGGGAATCAAACCAGGGCTGTATTGCATATTAGGCCGATGTAATTGCCACTAAGCCACAGGCTCTCTTCCTTATCAGCTACGCCAGGGAAATAGGTATGTATTTGGGCATACCAGGGGTTGTAATACATACACACACACACACACACACACACACACACACACACACACACACGTTGTATTTGTGCTCATAAATAAATAAAGGGAGACTAGTATAGATCTATTTCAAGCTATTTAGCTCTCATCAGCTAGCCATACCCTTATTG
This sequence comes from Natrix natrix natrix, assembly GCA_029891615.1. Lineage (NCBI taxonomy): Eukaryota > Metazoa > Chordata > Lepidosauria > Squamata > Natricidae > Natrix > Natrix natrix. The sequence continues at coordinate 1,182,867 of JAKRSK010008689.1, forward strand.
GGCATACCAGGGGTTGTAACATACATACATACATACATACATACATACATACATACATACATACACACACACACACACACACACACACACACACACACACCACATTATTTGCAATTTGGCAACAAAGGGGAAACAAATTCTCCCCGTAAACAGGAGTGAATGCATTAACCAATTTCGTTGTATTTATTTTGTACAATGACAATAAAGATTATACTATTGGAGTTGATGAATGACACAGGGCTTATTAATTTGCACACACACACACACACCACATTATTTGCAATTTGGCAACAAAGGGGAAACAAATTCTCCCCGTAAACAGGAGTGAATGCATTAACCAATTTCGTTGTATTTATTTTGTACAATGACAATAAAGATTATACTATTGGAGTTGATGAATGACACAGGGCTTATTAATTTGCACACACACACAAACACACTTTCGGTGTGAATATGGAGATTCTCAGTCATCCAGGCCATGGTTGTCCCAAAAGGTTTTTTTTTTCCCCCAAAAAAGGCAACTTTCTGGGTTTTTTTCTTTGAGAACGTTTCGCTTTTCATCCAAGAAGCTTCTTCGGCTCTTTTTCAAGAGGGTTACTGGAGTTTCTGGGGGGTTTTTTCTTTCTTTGAAGACAGGAGGCATGCAAGATGCAAGTTGAAAAGATTATTAATCGCCAAAGTCAAGCCGAGAAATGATAGAAAGGACCATCTCTTTCTAAGCGATGGTTTGGAGAAGCACACAGCCCAATGAGTAATGTGCTTCGCGCATTGCAACGAAGAACGGTAAACTATGATTTATAGGCTCAGCGGACTGCATTAAGCTAAATCAAGCAAGGGCATGATGGTTTCATGGTGATTCATGCAAGGTGTGAGCCGGGCCAAACTCTTAAACGTGGGAAGGGGTTTTAGAGGACATCAAATCCAAGTCCAGAAAAGTTTCAGCCTTTCCAAAAATCTGCTTCTCTGATGGGGGGGGGGGGAGACATGCATTCAACTCACGGGACGGCTGATTTCAGGGAAAGGCAGGCTATTGTTTAACCAAAATTCTGCCCATGCTTCAGTTTTAAACTGAATTTAGCACAAGGAACATTTTTAGTAACGGCGCCTATACTGGAATGAAGGCTGGATGGCCCTTCAAATGTAGTACCAGCCAAGATGGTTAAGGATGAGGGGACTTGTAGTTGACAGATTGGCCGAATGGGGACTCTTCAGCCTGGAGATGAGATGATCAGATAAGATCGAATAGTGCCCTTCAAACCTCTGAAGGGGTGTCGCAGGGAAGAAAGTCGTGGATTTAATTTTACAGATGAGCAGAGTTGGAAGGGACCTTGTAGGTCATCTAGTCCAACCCCCCCACCCACCCAAGCAGGAGGCCCTACACCATTTCTGACAAATGGCAGCCCAGTCTCTTCTTGAAAGTCTCAAGCGAGGAAGCCCCCACAACCTCCGAAGGAAACTTCTGCTCCATGGGTTGATTGCTCTCTGTGTCAGAAAATGTCTCCTTATTTCCAGGCTGACCCTGATTTCTCAGCTGTTCTTTTCCTCTGGCAGCTCTGCACAGGCGCACGCTGGGAACAGGCTCCAGCTGTTCCTCTGCCTCACTGCTGCCTAGCTCCGAAGGCAGCGGAGAACTGCCAGACGGCCTCGGCCCCGTCTCTGCCTCCAATGCAGAGCCTTGGTTCGAGTCTTCCCAAGCCTCCAGGACTGGCCCACGTCTCTCCCCAACCTCCTCGCTGTCCGACTCTGCTACCATCTTCGCTGTCCACTGGTAGGCCACTACAGGACTTTTCTAGAATCATTGCAAACCACGCAGCCAGCATAGGAGGGGAGAAATTGATTCTCTTCCACTTGCAGACACTACGAAGTGTTGGTTTTTGGTTTAAAAGCCTCTAATCGTCTGATATTGATTGCCCCGTTGAGTCACTCCCTTCTCCTCGCCTTCGGTCAAAATCTAACCTCCTGTAGCCCACCTCCCTTTGATCTCATCCCCTCCCTTCGCCCTCCTCCTTCTAGGGAGTCAGAAAGGAATGACATTTTTCCCCCACCCCACCCTTCCGATCTTTGCTCAAGCAATCACGCTAGCCAACATCCCCGGTGAGAGTCAAGGTTTTTTCCCCCTGCTTCTGCCACAGATTCAATCATGTGATTTTTGGGCTTTCCCTCCCTCATTAGATTGTGGCGGAAGTGATAGGAGCAGGGGTTAAAGTTCATCAAGTGACTCCTTCGGAGCAAATATTTAACCACGTAAGGTTTGATCAGCGGGGAAAAAGTGCCTATTTCTACATTTCGGAACGCCAGGCTTGTGGGAATCGACGGTTTTGTCTAGTTAGTAAATACTTTTGGATGCTTTGAGTTGGTGAATGTGGCGATAGGAGGCCACATCTGCATCAAGGATAAATAGATGCAGCTACAGATTGACAGAGCTGGAAGGGACCTCGTAGGTCATCTAGTCCAACCCCCGCCACCCAAGCAGGAGACCCTACACCATTTCTGACAAATGGCAGTCCAGTCATCATTGAAAGCTTCCAATGATGAAGCTCCCACAATGTCTGGCTAACAGAAGAATAACAGAATAACAGAGTTGGAAGAGACCTTGTAGGTCATCTAGTCCAACCCCTCCCAAACCCCCACCCGCCCAAGCAGGAGACCCTACACCATTTCTGACAAATGGCAATCCAGTCTCTTCTTGAAAGCTTCCAATGATGAAGCTCCCACAGCATCTGTTCCACTGGTTAATCGTTCTCACTGTCAGATAATTTCTGCTCAATTCTAGGTTGCTTCTCTCCTTGATTAGTTTCCACCCATTGCTTCTTGTCCAGGTGCTTTGGAGAATAGCTTGACTCCCTCTTCTTTGGGGCAGCCCTTGAGAGATTGGAACACTGTTATCATGTCTCCCCTAGTCCTTCTTTTCATTAAACTAAACAAAACCCAATTCCTGCAACCTTTCTTCGTATGTTTTAGTCTCCAGTCCTCTAATCCTCTTTTGTTGCTCTTCTCTGCACTCTTTCTAGAGACTCCACATCTTTTTTATAGTGTGGTGACCAAAACTGGATGCCGTATTCTAGGTGTGGTCTTATTTATATGCACTTACTTATTATATGCACACTTCTATTATAATGTTCACACAGACAGAAGCAGACTAGATTAGATTGACAGATGGCAGTTTTAAAAGGCCATCGGTCGTCTACCGTTAAAGTTCTCATTTCCATTTTGAATATAATAGAGAGACAGGATTGTCCTACCTACCTTAATAATTCCTTGCTGGAAAATACGGAAATTAAAACCCAACACACGTCGTGAATATGCCCCGTGTATTCACGAGCAGGTTTTTTGTATCGGGGGTGGGTGGGTGGGAATTACTTGTAAGAAATTTGCAATCTGTCTAGAAATTGCTTTATTTTTCCTCTAGCCTCCCAGATCTTTTTCCTTTTTTTCCTCATCCCTTAAGCCTGGCGATCAGCATCTAATCGGGCAGATCAAAATTTTGGGAGGTTAGGCAAAGTCGCCTTTTGGGAATCTCCCTTCCAAAATGGGTCAAAACCCTTTTCCCCTCTTCACTTTACCTTTTGGGTAACAAGGTGATTAGAAAGATAAAATGCAGAGTTAATATGCTTGGAAGACTGACATGACATTAAGAAGGAAGGAAGGAAGGAAGGAAGGAAGGAAGGAAGGAAAGAAAGAAAGAAAGAAAGAAAGAAAGAAAGAAAGAAAGAAAGAAAGAAAGAAGGAAGGAAGGAAGGAAGAAGGAAGGAAGGAGCTAAGGAAGGCAGGAAAGAAAGAAGGAACAAAGAAGGAAGGAGCAAAGGAAGGAAAGAAGGAAGGAAAGAAAGAAGGAAGGAAGGAAGGAAGGAAAGAAGGAAGGAAGGAAGGAGTGAAGGAAGGAAAGAAGGAAGGAAGGAAAGAAGGAAGAAAGAAAGAAAGAAAGAAAGAAAGAAAGAAAGAAAGAAAGAAGGAAGGAAGGAAAGAAGAAAGGAAGAAAGAAGGAAGGAAGGAAGGAAAGAAGGAAGGAAGGAAAGAAGAAAGGAAGGAAAGAAGGAAGGAAGGAAGGAAAGAAAGAAAGAAAGAAAGAAAGGAGGAAAGAAAGAAGGAAGGAAGGAGCAAAGGAAGGAGGAAAAGAAAGAAGGAAGAAAGAAAGAAAGAAAGAAAGAAAGAAGGAAGGAAGGAAGGAAGGAAGGAAAGAAGGAAGGAATGAAAGAAAGAAAGAAAGAAGGAAGGAATGAAAGAAAGAAGGAAGTAAGGTGTGAAGGAGGGAAAGAAGGAAGGAAGGAAGGAAATTAAGGAAGAAAGAAAAAGGAAAGAAGAAAGGAAGAAAGAAAGAGAGAAGGGAGGAAGGAGTGAAGGAAGGAAGGAAGGAAAGGAGCAAAGGAAGGAAGGAAAGAAAGTAAGTAGGAAGGAAGGAAAGAAGAAAGGAAGAAAGAAAGAAGGAAGGAAAGAAAGAAGGAGGGAAAGAAAGAAAGAAGGAAGGAAGGAAGGAAAGAAAGAAAGAAGGAAGGAAAGAAGGAAGGAAGAAAAGAAAGAAAGAAAGAAAGAAAGAAAGAAAGAAAGAAAGAAAGAAAGAAAGAAAGAAAGAAAGACAGACAGACAGACAGACAGACAGAGGCCCTGAAGGGATGTAGGCACTGGCAATTGCCTGGTCCCCTGAAAACAGAGAAGAGAGGTTGTGTGGATGCCGAATATCATGGCAGGCTCCACAGACAAGATTTGTGACCCGTGTGTGTTTGTGGACGTGTCGGGGCCCAGAGCTTGGCTGAGCATTAGAAGAAATTTCCTGTTGCTCAGAGCTTCCTGTGAATGAAACAGTCACCAGATTGGTATTTGGAGATACCGTTGAGTCTTTGCAAGCTTCCCAAGTTAGCCGGCCATCCCGCACACCTGGTGGCAATGAGTTCCACAGGTGAAGCAGAGGCTCCTTGGGGTTCTCTTTTGAAGGCAACCCTCCTTGAAAGAGCTTGCTTCTAATTCCAGGCCTTTTCACGACAAGGGAAGGAAAACAGATGTGCGGTGGGAAAAGAAGAGGTCGGAGGGGGTCAGAAAGAGTTGGGACAGGCTGGGGAAAGTTTAAGGTCTGGGTAAAAATAAACTATAGTGCCACCTGCTGGCTGACAGTTGACACAGCATGAAGACTTATACTGCACTGCCCGTTTGATTGTCCTATTGCATTTGTAGAGCGCTTTCTGCTCCTATAAAGAGTTTCTTAGATTCTTTTCTTACAAAATAAAAAGGTGAAGATTCCCCTCGCACATACATGCTAGTCATTCCCGACTCTAGGGGGCAGTGCTCATATCCGTTTCAAAGCCGAAGAGCCACCGCTCGTCCAGAGACGTCTCCGTAGTCATGTGGCTGGCATGACTCAACGCCGAAGACGCATGGAACGCTGTTCCCTTCCCACCAAAGGTGGCTCCTATTTTTCTACTTGCATTTTTCACCTGCTTTCGAACTGCTAGGTTGGCAGAAGCTGGGAGAAGTCACGGGAGCTCCCTCCGTTTGGCAGCGCTAGGGATTCGAACCGCCTCACGCCCTTGCTCCATGCTCTCGGGAAGCCTCAGTCAGAACAAATACATCGAGGAATATATATCGCAGAAAAATGGGTGAATTTTGCACGGCCAAAATAAAAAGGCAGTGAGCCCCGTGGATCGGTGTTCTTCACCAAAGCCCCTCCAACTTTAAGACCCCGCCCCAGCTTCTCTCTCTCTCTCTCCTTTTGGAGTGGGGACCCCCCTAAATGTCTAGAAAAGGAGAAATCTGTGTGAAAAACAAGGACGTGGAGTTTGCTGGCTCCCTGGGCGTACGGCCAAACGGCTAAAAGCACCGAGGGCAGCAGGAAGTGGGGGCCAAAATGCCCAGATACTGTATATTTCCTTTTACTTAGCTCCTGTCAGGAGAAAATGCATTTTTTTAAACTTCTCTCTCTCTTTTTTTTTTTGGCTCCCTCTCCTCTGCGGTGCTTTTCAATTAAATTAATTGCCCTGATGGATTTCCTCGCCCCCCTTCCATCCTCTTTATTAAATTAAGAATTCTTCGCCCGTCTCGTTCCCAGAGATGGCTTCATTTGGGAAATTGCTTTCATTTTTTTAATGGGTGGGGGTGGAGAGAATTAAAAAAAAAAAAATCCCGCAGCCGCCCCACGAGTTTGCACTGGATCCAGCTAATATTAGAATGCTTGAAGAAATCAATCTTTTACAAGGTTGCATTTGCAAGGCTGCATTTCATCCTGACGGTAATAAATTAAAAAAAAAAAAAGCAAGTACTTTCTTTCTTTTTTTTAAAAAAAAAAAAGAATTGTATTGGTTTTTAAACATTTATGCGAAAAGGTAAAGGGGTACATAGGAAATTTTGGCAGCTCCCACGCTAGTGGTAGAAATCCCTCCAAATCTCACAATTTTTACAATATTTAAAAACAACATATAAAAGATAAGCAAAAAACAGAATCTTATTCTACATCAACCATGTGTTCAATCGTTTTTCCTTTATCGCTTTCTAGTATATCAACAATTACAAATATTTCAAACACTTTTATTTTTGTGACCTGAGCCTTTTCGATATTGCTCCTTCCTCCCTGTCCCCAGGTGGAGCCACAGCCCCCCCTCCTTCATATCTTGTACCTTACTACTCTTTTCATACCTTCCCTGTGTTCGTCCTCTAGGAGAGAGAAATGTTTTTTAATGAAGGCTTCAGCCTCCTGCACTGGATTAATTCTGATCCTATTTCCCTCCCAAAAGATCAGCATTCCCTCGGGCAATAACCATCTAAACCAAACTCCTTTATTGTATAATTTCTTTGATAAGGAGGAGTACTTCCTCCTTCTTTCTCTTATCTTTTTCGGAATTTGCTTAAGAATGGTGATGTCTTCATCTTTATATTTTAGAAAGCAAGTACTTTCTCTGATGCTCCGTGGAGAAGCGGGATTCAAAACTGAGAAAGTTTGCTTTCCCCTATTAAAACCTTCATCATCATCGTTTACCAACCCCATAATCCCTTGCGGGGTGGAATGTAGGCAACTGAACGGAGCTAGCAGAGTGTTTTACTGGCCGGATGCCCTTCGTGTCACCAATGTAGAGTTTTGTTCAGCAGATAGATTTCTCATTGTGCCCAGAGAGAGAAATATCTGCCTCTACCTAGGATCGAACTCACAGCCTTCTGATTGGTGAGGTGAGAGCTCCAACACTAGGACGCCACACCACTCTATAACTATGAAACCTTGGTGGATAAAAATCCTGTCGGATCATAAGATTCACCCCCAAATGCTTCACAAGGCCAGGATAATTCTTTAGCTTGCACAAGATCCTAAGTGCAGCTTGTTTTAACCTGGTGTGAGTTTTCTCTGCGTGTAGTTTAGAACCTAGAAAATACCTGCACGGGTAGTCCTAAACATACGACCACAATTGAACCCAGGATTTATGTTGCTAAGCGAGAAATTTTTAAGTGAGTTTTGTCCCATTTTACGACTTCTCTTGCCACCTTTAGAATAGAATAGAATAGAACAGAACAGAATAGAATAGAATAGAATAGAATAGAATAGAATAGAATAGAAAACAGTTGGAAGGGACCTTGGACCTCTAGTCCAACCCCCTGCCTAGGCAGGAAACCCTATACCGTTTCAGACAAATGGTTATCCAACATCTTCTCAAAGACTTCCAGGGTTGGGGCATTCACAACTTCTGGAGGCAACTTCTGTTCCACTGATTAATTGTTCTCACTCTCAGGAAATTTCTCCACAGTTCTAAGTTGCTTCTCTCCTTGATTAGTTTCCACCCATTGCTTCTTGTCCTGCCTTCTGGTGCTTTGGAGAATAGTTTGACTCCCTCTTCTTTGTGGCAACCCCTGAGATATTGGAACATTGCTATCGTGTCTCCCCTACTCCTTTTTTTCATCAGACTAGAATAGAATAACAGAGTTGGAAGGGACCTTGGAGGTCTTCTAGTCCAACCCCCTGTTCAGGCAGGAAACCCTACACCACTTCAGACAAAGGGTTATCCAACATCTTCTTAAAAACTTCCAGTGTTGGGGCATTCACAACTTCTGGAGGGCAAGTTGTTCCACTGATTAATTGTTCTCACTGTCAGGAAGTTTCTCCACAGTTCTAAGTTGCTTCTCTCCTTGATTAGTTTTCATCCATTGCTTCTTGTCCTCTGTCCTCAGGTGCTTTGGAGAATAGCTTGACTCCCTTTTCTTTGGGGCAGCCCCTGAGATTTTGGAAGACTGCTATCATGTCTCCCTAGTCCTTCTTTTCATTAAACTAAACAAAACCCAATTCCTGCAACCGTTATATGTTTATATGTTTCAGCCTCCAGTTTGCTAATCATCTTTGTTGCCTCTTGCACCAACCTGGAAGCCAGAACGGGGCGCGGGGCACTGCGCGAGCCCCCAAAATGCAATGCACCCCCCTGCGCATGGACCTGCACCTCACCCCCGTGCATAGACCCCAAGACCAGCTGGCTGGGGGGAGGCCCGTGCGCATACATAGTGGAGCTGGGTTGGGGCAACAGCTGGCATGCCCGCAGAGGTTCTCCATCCTGGGACTAGAGGATAGATTTAATGCAGGAATCAAAACCACCACCTAAGCAAGCTGCCTGGAGAGCAAATGAATGATGTAAAGTAAGCCGTTGGCTCAAAGAGACCTGTGGCATTAAGCGATTGTCAAAAGGGGTTGCAAAAAATCTTAAGGCGAAGAGTGGGGGGGGGCGGAAATCAATCCCCCTCCCCTCCTTAGCACAATTCCAGGAAGTGGTCTTTTAATATTAATTACCTTGGCAGGGATGCAAAGATTTTTATTTTATTTTTTTGCAGACAAAGCACTCTGCTAATTAAGACCCTATTAGCACATGTTTGGGAAGCAGCCTTGTACTGAGGTCTCTGCGCAGGGCAATCCTCAATAAAAGTGCCCGGTTCAAAGGGCCCATTTAAAAATCAAGAAGGAAGGCAGAGAGAAAGAGCCACAAGTATTAGGCAATTGTGACCAGCCTCTTTAAATAAATAAAAAAAGCGGTACCTACGGCCATTTCTGCATGGTGGGCTACCTCAAAAGAAGACTGGAGTTTGGGATGACTTGAACTCTCCGAGGTGGCTGCAAAACGAGAGCTAGAATTGTATTTGCCCACTATTGGGGAAGCCAAGAGATCCCTAACTGAAGAGAAAGTGATTAGGGAAACATTAGAATGTGCAGAAATGGATAGGCTAACACTGGGAATGAAGGAGAAGGAGCAAATGGAGGATTATACGATAGCAAATAGAATGACATAGTTGGAAGGGACCTTGGAGGTCTTCTAGTCCAACCCCCTACCTAGGCAGGAAACCCTACACCACTTCAGACAAACGGTTATCCAACATCTTCTTGAAAACTTCCAGTGTTGGAGCATTTACAACTTCTGGAGGTTCCAATTAGTAATTGTTCTGTCAGGAAATTTCTCCTTAGTTTGCTTCTCTCCTTGATTAATTTCCACCCATTGCTTCGTGTCCTGCCCTCAGGTGCTTTGGAGAATAGCTTGACTCCCTCTTCTTTGGGGCAGCCCCTGAGATATTGGAAGACTTCTATCCTGTCTCCCCTAGTCCTCCTTTTCATCAAACTAGACATACCCAGTTCCTGCAACCGTACTTTGTATGTTTTAGCCTCCAGTCCCCTAATCATCTTTGTTGCTCTTCTCTGCACTCTTTCTAGAGTCTCCACATCTTTTCTACATCGTGGCGACCAAAACTGAATGCAGTATTCCAAGTGTGGCCTTACCAAGGCCTTATAAAGTGGTATCAACACTTCACGTGATCTTGATTCTATCCCTCTGTTGATGCAGCCTAGAACTGGGTTGGCTTTTTTGGCAGCTGCTGCACACGGCTGGCTTCTATTTAAACGGTTGTCCCTTAGGACTCCATGTCACGATGTTAAAAAGTTTGCTAGGCCTGAACTGCCTAAACTGACACTCAAGAGTTAAACTAAGAAAGCTTTATTGCGCAGGTCATAAAACAAAAAGTTCTTATCTGAAAGTGATTTATTGCGCACGCGTTACACATTCCAAATTCCTCTCTTCTTTGTTCGGCAGCCAACTTTGGCAAACGTAGCTTTCATTATCAAAATGTAACCAATTAGTTATTTCTGTTTTCATTTACTTTATTTTATTATTAAAGTTTGTTTATTAATTAGAATATTTTCTTAAAGACTTATTTTTCTAAACATCTCAAAAGATATGCGGAAGGGAATCAGCCACGGTCCATCGATCTCCAACAGGGTGTTTTTTCCCCTGACACTCCAAGATCCCTCTCACAGCTACTACTATTGAGCAAGGTACCACCTACACTGTACCTGTGCATTTCGTTTTTCTTGCCTAAATGTAGAACCTTACTCTTTTCACCATTGAATTTCATTTTGTTAGATAGCACCCAATGTTCAAGTCTGTCAAGATCCTTCTGTATCTTAAGCCTATCTTCCGGAGTGTTGGCTATTCCTGCCAGCTGGATGTCATCTGCAAATTTGATGAGTTCCCCATTTATACCTTCATCCAAGATGTTGAAGAGTACCGGGCCCAAAACAGAGCCTTGGGGTACTCCGTTGCACACTTCTCTCCATGTAGATGCACTTCCATTGAGGACTGCACATTGAGTGTGGTTGGTCAGCCAGTTACGAATCCATCTGGTAACTGATGCTGTCTAACCACATTTGGGTGATGTTTACCAATGGTTAGAGAACAAAACAGGAAATTGGAAATGAAAGAAGAAGATAGAAAGAAGAATAGAAAACGTATTAAGACAGAGATAAAAATAAAATGATAATTGTTAGCCCCAGCAGGATGAAAATAACTATACTCAATGTTATTATTATTGTGTGTGTGTGTGTGTGTGTGTGTGTGTGTATATATATATATATATATATATATATATATGTATGTGTGTGTGTGTGTGTGTGTGTGTGTGTGTGTGTGTGTTGTAATTGTACTGATAAATAAATAAAGGGAGACTAGGATCTCCCTTTATTTATTTATCAGTACAATTACAACACAAATATAAAAAGGCAACATTAAAAATAATAATATGGTTTTCTGCCTGCATGGTCTTTGTGATAAGCCGAAGGACAGAAAGAGGGAGTAGTGACCTTCCTCCCATATTTGGTCATACCAGGGGTTGTAACACAAATACATATACATATACATACACACACACACACACACACACACACACACACACACACATATATGTGTGTGTGTGTGTGTGTGTGTGTGTGTGTGTGTGTGTTTGTGTTACAACCCCTGGTATGACCTGGTATATGTGATATATATATATATATATATATATATATATATCACACACATATATATATATATATATATATATATATATATATATATATATATATATATATATGTGTGTGTGTGTGTGTGTGTTTGTGTTACAACCCCTGGTATGACCTATATATATGTTGTATTTGTGCTGATAAAATAAAGGGAGACTAGTATAGATCCATTTCGAGCTATTTAGCTCTCATCAGCTAGCCATACCCTTACTGGGATTCGAACCTGGGTATGAGTATGGCTAGCTGATGAGAGCTAAATAGCTCGAAATGGATCTATACTAGTCTCCCTTTATTTTATCAGCACAAATACAACACAAATATAAAAAGGCAACATTAAAAATAAAAATATGGGTTTCTGCCTGGATGGTTTTCTGTGATGAGCCGAAAGGACAGAAAGAGGGAGGAGTGAGCTCCCTCCCATATTTAGGCATACCAGGGGTTGTAACACAAACACACACACACACACACACACACACACACACACACACACACACACACACACACACACATATATATATATATATATATATATATATATATATCAGTGATATATAGATTAGAAGATATGTTGGAAGATGTGCTAAAAAGGAAATGAAGAGATTCATAAGGTTTAACTGTACAATGCATTATAATTCATGGAAGAATGTCGCACAGAAATATCTGTGCCCAGATGACACGCTGCTTAAGGAAAGATGGAACGCATGTATTTTAAAACTGAAAAATAAAAAAACTTTTCTTTAAAAAAAAGCAAGGTGAAGAAAATTGAACGGGGTGAGATGGCCAGTTTCTCTTCTTCGATTAGGGAAAAGACAATTATCCCCTCTCTGCCTCTGACGCAGAGCCCTCATCTGAGCCTTCCCCAGGACTGGCCCATGTTCCTCCCCAACCTCCTCGCTGTCCGAACTGCCAGGCGGGCCACAACACAAGAAAGACATAGGCAAAGAGAGCGGAGAGGCTACCTGCAAACCAACCTGTGATTAACTTTGACATTTAAGGGACAAGGCATTTAACGGTGACACTTTTTTCACCCTAGCGATGGGAATCTGGAATCAGGAGCCTGGTTTTTCTGTTAATTCGCAGAGGGAATGTGTGCCTGGCTCAAGGGGATGGAAAATATTTATTCGAATAGTCTCCTCAAAAAAATAAAATAATGGTATAGGTGGATGGAGGAAAGAAACAAGAATCAATGAAGGAATGTAACAAAACTCAAAAATAATAGTTATGGGTAAAATAAGAAAGTTAAGAATGGTGAAACCCAAATAAAACACAATTGAATGGGGGGAAAAATAAAAACTTAGTTAATTTTTGGTGATTAATAAGTAGAACGTTGTAGATGCTTATAGAATGTTTTTGTTTTTAAAATGTTTATTCGTTAACAGATAACCCATCATGACAATAATAATGAAATAATAACTCTAACTGGTAAAAACAATTTGGATATAAACTATAGTATGGGACCTGGGGAAAAGATTTACTAATTTTATTAATATTTTTCTGTTTAGATTTTGTTATAAAGATGTAATCTCTCCTGGGTACTTATAAATTCTAGTAATAAATTTTTGTCTAGATTTATTATAATATAAATAGAAATGATCCTAGACAAAAGCACGTTTAAACAAATATAGTTAAATGAGAATGATGGTATTATTATTATTATTTATTAGACTTATAAGCCGCTCCCTCTCCTCGAAGGGACTCGTATATTGACGGTATAAAGATTTTTGATTTAAAATGTACACTTCAATATGAATGAAATATAAAGAATGATTGTAGTAACGCACGAAATTTATTAGTAACCAATCGACATGCTTTCTGGAAGATGTAATGAAGAATCTTTTTGTGTGTGTCTTTTGTTTAATTAAAACAATAAAATAAAAAATAAAAAATAAAGAGTGTCTGTGTAGCCACCAGAAAAAGGATAGGTCAAGCAAAATTAAAAAAAAAAACCCAAACCCCAGGAATCTCTTTCCTTGCAAATCAATGCATCTTGGGACTGAATTGCCTCTGTGATTAAAGCTAATGAATCCACCCACGATATGCAGCTGAGTGCAGGGAGAGCCATTAATGTGTTTTTTTCCTGAGCACTTCGCTTTCGAGAAAGACTCTGCTTAAACTCCCCGTTGCCACCGGGAGTCAAACTGGACGGGCGGGAATTTGCTGCCGGGAAGGGTAATATGGTTTTTCCCCGCTGGTGAAAAGTGATGGGAAAGTGAAGGAAAAACTATTGCCGTGATGGCTAAACTCTCTGCGGGCACATTAGCCGTCGCCCCAGACCAGCTCCATCGCGCATGTGTGCGTGCCTCCCGCCAACAAGCTGGTCTTTGGCTCTCTGTCGGGAGGGGTGAATGTGCTCGCATTGCATTTTGGGGGTTCCCATTGTTGGAAGTAACGTCCTTCTGGATTCAGTTCCAAGTGGGGATAAAGACTCTGGAAACATGGAGGCTGCTTGGAAAGATGGTTTAAGGGTGGACAGGATCACATGGCTTGAGCTCCTGAACAGAAAAGGGAGGATCCCATGCTTCCAGATGTTGGGTCAAGAAGAAAAAGAGACCGATATGCTGAAAGTCCCTGGTTTTATGCCCTCTCTGGCCTTTGATCTTGATCTTGTATTCTGATTGGTTGTCAGACTCCCATGGGGCCATGCAGGGGCAACTCTCTAGGCTGTGCTTTGAGTCCAGGTTGAGCATCGCTTCTTCCCAGGTGCCCTGTGGTGAGACGGGCAAAGGGCTAATCCTATCATGCCTTCATCCCATCACCCGGGAGCTGAAGGGGGATGTCTTTGTTACGTAGAATAGACGGGCCTTTTTAATGGCCCATTGACAAAGGTGGGGGCTATGAAGAGTGAGTCTGTTTCCTGCCTAAAAAAAAAAACATGTTTCTCCGTTTCTGATCCAGGGAAAATATAATATTCTGCCTTTTTCAGGATATTTCATTCTTCTAGGAGAGGGGTGGGTGCTAACTTCCTACACCATGCATTCGCACCCCCCTCCCCGCAATCCCGTTTTGGGCCTGGAAAGCCCTCCTGCACCAACCTGGAAGCCCAAAATGGGCGAAAGGGACGCGGGGCGCATGCGTGATGGATGGGCGGCATGTACAGGGGGACGTGGGGTGCTTGCATTGCATTTTGGGGTTACATGCGCATTGCATTTTGGGGTTACATGCGCACTTCGGGCCTTCGGCACTCAAAAGGTTACCCTTCACTGGGCTAAGGGAAAGGACAGCAGCCCCAGTGGGGGCCGAGATGCCCTAGAAACAAGAGGAGAAGGTGGAAAGATGCTGCCTTTAATATCTTTATTAATTAAAAGTCCCGCAGCTCCAGAAAGCTGAATTTTGCTTTGTGAGATTCAATTACCGTTTCTTTTTCTTTTTTTTGTCCATTTTTAACGACATGGTTTTGCTTGGAGGTGTTCTGGAGTCCTAAAAAATGTGGACATGCATAGAAGCAAGGAATTATTAGATTAAAATAAGAGCATGGTTAGAGAAAATGTTACACCGTCGTATAGGGTTAAGGTCAGAGACATTCTTAGGTATCTTAGCAGAGAAATATAGCAGAGAAGATACATATCTGATCAGGGGTGAAACCCAGCAGGTTCTGACAGGTTCTGGAGAACTGGTAGCAGAAATTTTGAGTAGTTCGGAGAACCGGTAGCGGGAATTTTGAGTAGTTTGGAGAATAGGCAAATGCCACCTCTGGGTGGGGTGGGAATGGAGATTTTGCAGCATCCTTCCCCTGGAATGGGGTGGGAATGGAGATTTTGCAGCATCCTTCCCCTGGAATGGGGTGGGAATAGAGATTTTGCAGCATCCTTCCCCTGGAATGGGGTGGGAATAGAGATTTTGCAGCATCCTTCCCCTGGAATGGGGTGGGAATGGAGATTTTGCAGCATCCTTCCCCTGGAATGGGGTGGGAATAGAGATTTTGCAGCATCCTTCCCCTGGAATGGGGTGGGAATGGAGATTTTGCAGCATCCTTCCCCTGGAATGGGGTGGGAATAGAGATTTTGCAGCATCCTTCCCCTGCCACGCCCACCAAGCCACACCCACCAAGCCACACCCATAGTAAAAAAAATTGAATTTCACCACTGTATCTGACCATACATGTAATAACGGTGGAGAGAATTGTATTCACACAAAATTGGAAAGCAGGCAAAATTCCTGCAGAAGGAGAGATAATAAAGAAAAGTTTACCTTGTGGGGAAATGAATAGGCTAACATTTGAGAATAAAGGATAAAGAGGAATCGGTGTACTTCAAGACGTGGGGAAGATTTTACGATTGGTTAGAAAAAGAAAAAGAATAGGGGGGGGAATAAGGAATTAGGAACTCAGACGACACGCTATTAAATGAAGGAGGGGGGAAAGAGGGGGAAAATAGAAAAGTATTAATATGCAAATATATGTCTAAAGGTTGATGTATGTGTAACTAATAGAATGGAAAATGAAATGAGGAAGAGGGAATTTAAGGTGGTTATCGAAATTCAGAACCAGCTTTCTCAAACGCCACCTCAAAAATACATCAGATTGAAGAGGAAAATATGTAATCACGACAACGGAAAGAGGGAAGGGAGAGTGGAAGAAAAGGCAGGAAGAGGATAGGAGAAGAGAGGAAAGGAGAGGGAAAGTAGAAAGGGAAAAGGAGAGGAAGACGCAGAGGGGAAGTAAGGCTGGAACAGAGAGCAGGAAGGGGAAGAAGAGAGGAGGAGTGTGGGAGAGGAAAGGGAAGAAGAAAAGGGCAAGGAGAGGAGGAAGGAAGAAAGCAGAGAAGAAGAGAGGGAAGGAGAAAAGGAGAGGGAAGGAAAAGTGGGATTGTGGTAAAACAAGACGGATGTATGGGATGGCAGGTAAAGCAATCCCGATTAGATATTTAAATCTCTAGAGGAAGGAAGGAATTGTTATAAATTTAAAAAGATAATACACAAAATTAATAATAGCTACGAGAATGTATATTTGTGAATGTATGTATGAAAAATAAATAAAAAAACTTTTTTTCAAAAAAAACCCCCACCCATCTACATATACAGAATCCAAAGTAAGAGAAACTGAAGGGACCTTAGAGGTCGTCTAGTCCAACCCGCTGCTCAGGAAGGAGACCCTGGCCTATAGCATTCTGCTCAAACAGTTCTCCAATCTCTTCTTAAACATAGCTTGCCTTCAAACGTTGTGGGAACTTCATCACTGGAAGCTTTCAAGAACAGACCGGACTGCCATCTGTCAGAAATGGTGTAGGATCTCCTGCTTGGGTGGGGTGGGGGTTGGACTAGATGACCTACAAGGTCCCTTCCAACTCGGTTAACCTGTAGATATCTCAGATACGTTCTTTGTCTAAACCTGGAAATCTCCCTCTAACATCCCAGCTTAAAGTTTCCTAAACTTGACGGCTTTAAGATGGGTGGACTTCGACTCCCAGAATCTCCCCCTGCCAATAAGGATTAGAAGGAAAGAAAGTGCAAAGAAGGGGGGAGCATTTGGACACCCCCCCTCCCAAACGTAGCCTGAATCACTCATGGAAAGTTAGGGTTTGCTCTGCCCACTCTTCTGCCAGAGGAGGGCAATAGCGGATAATGAGAGAAATCACAAGGCAGAGTGAGAAAGTAGAAGATAAGTCATCTACTGCAGCTGTCACCCAACTGGAGGTCCGGGAGAAAATTTGGGTGGCCCACAGAAAAATTATTTGCATTTTTTATATTGCATTATATTAGGGGACCTCAAACAACGGCCCCTGGGACGGATACGTGCAATGAAGGCTTGTGTTGCTGCAGAGAGTCTCCCTCTTTGGGGTCTTTTTGTGTGGGTCGGAAGGGGGCAGAAATTCCGACTTGGGGTCTGCTTCAGCCTCCTGGTGGGGGGCTTTGGGCGAAGGCTGGAGGGAAGAGCCGCTGGTGGCAAAGAGCCAGAGGGCCTCGTTCCAGTGGGACTGCATCACGGCCTGGAACTGGCTGACCATCTCAGCCCGCTGAGCCTCCAGGCGCCGGTCCCTGGACTTGCACTCCTGCAGGTATTCCCTCTGCTTGGAAAGCCTATGCTCCTAGTCCTCAGTGAGGCGCTTCTGCTGAGCCTCCTTCTCGGCTAGATCCAATTTGAACCGAGCTGTTTTGCCAACTCTTTTCTCCTGGGGGCTGCTTAGCTCCAGCAACTGCTTCCTGTTGGGGCCTTAAGGAGCCCAGGCGGGCAGGCGAGGAGTGGCTGGGAGGCAAGGCTAGGTTTAGACAAGGCTTGATGTGAGTGACATCAAGTTGGCCACACCCACTCAGTCACATTAGCCACGCCCACCCAGCCGGTTATTAGGCAAATCATATTAGTGGTCCGTGGGATTTAAACTCATGAATTTAGCGGCTCACCCTGCCTCCTTGGGCCCCGCTCTCCCCCCCCCCCAGCTCTACTGGACCCCCCCAACCCCCACCCCCCCCCCCAAAAGTCTCCCCAGCCAACCCCCTCGCCCCCCCGACCCCCCCCCCCCCCCCCCCCCCCCCCCCCCCCCCCCATGACAAGCCTTCTACTGCCCCCCCCCCCCCCCCCCCCCCCCCCCCCCCCCCCCCCCCCCCCCCCTTACTTAATAGCCTTTCTGCCCAAAAAATCCCCCCCCCTCCCCCCTCCCCCCACCCCCGCCCCCCCCAAATCATCTCACGGGAACGCGCTGCCCCCTAAGAAAGGATTGTAGGTACTGACGAGCATTCCATCCACTCTGCCTTTGCCTCGCCGTATGCCCTATTTGGTCCCTGTTTTAAATTCCGCTTTTGTTTTATTACGTAAGTCATGGTGGGATGCTTCATTATACAGTACGAATTCCAGACTTGTTGAAAATTAACAGCTGCTATTAGGTCATTAGTTAATTACTTGATCAGACATTTTCACTACTATCAATGATCTCGCATTGACGTGATTGTGGTAGAAGAGAAAGAGAAACAGTGCTTGAGTGTGGCAAAACTTTGTAAAGAGCGGCAGCCTCCGTCCCCCCCCATAGCCTATAGCAGAAGCCTTTGTCTTCTCGTCCTCAACTTTTCCGGGGGTGTTCTTTACACTGAATGTTAGCCCCACACCACAACACGTCCCCCACCCTTGGTATAGTTGGAGCAACATGCTGAGTATCCTATACATCCAGATTAATAGCAGATGTGTAACTCATCTTGCTAGTCATAACGGTGAGGTAGTATATATGCAGAGACGTTTAAGATGCTTGTTGGTATCAATAGTGATGCTCAAAATGAGAATAGGTCTATAGCAAACTAGTGGTAGTACCCCCCCCACCCCCCCACCCTCCCCCCTGGCCCCCCCTCCCCCCCCCCCCCCCCCGAACCCCATTCGTTGACTAAACAGTATTGATGCTGACGGACAAAGGAGTGCACACAGTACTGCGATCACTTACGCGGAAGACATAATTGACGCAGAGTCAGAGAGACATGTTAGATGGGCATGCGTTAAATGACTTAATGCATTTGTGCCTCTGTCTTGAGCTAGCCAGCCCTGCCTAATGTACGCATGCCGTCTATGTAGTCCTGGCTGTTAGGTAATGCAGACACTTATTTAAAATTGCTGCATTATTTCCAGCCTCTGGAATCACTCAGGCAAAAATGCTTTCGAGAGGTCTTACTTCTAAAATAATGAAATGTTTTTAAGAGGAGCAATGTGTGGCGGGTGGTCTCTGCAAAACTTTGGACCTACCCACGTCCTTGCTCCGCGCTCTTGGAGGATATCGATTTTAAACATGATGTCTCGGTGCCTTGTTTGTAATGCTTGAAACCTCTTGAGGCTATGTGATTCTTTTTTCGGTTACGTGTGTTGGCGCCCTTAAAAGCACCCGCCTCCGAGCACGCACGAGGATAGTCATCTGTCCAGTTTAGCTGCCGGGAGGGCGCGTGGTTATTTTAGCGTTCGAAGGCGAGCATTCATGGAGCAGCGTGTATCGTGTCCGGACTGGTTCTCCTCTGACCTCCGCCCTCTCCCGTGACCGCGGCCACCATCAGTACTATAACTTACTGTGGGAGGTGGTGCGGGGGTATGTTTTGACTCAATGCTACAATGTCTCATAAAACAGTTTGGATTAGCTCTTAGGTCTGATCTTCTTTGAACCCGACCTCGATCCAGACATACAATCAGAGGCTGCTGCATTAGGCCATTTGTATAGCTTACTCTGGGATCCCTGTGGAATGGCATGGAACTGTTTGGAAAATAGGATTCCCCATATGAAGATTGGTTTATATTTTTGTTTTCAAGCAGAAATAGCTCAATTGTGTTTTGATAGCGATAGTTTTGAGTCTAGCGAAAACATATAAGCAGTAATGATTAGTAAGCACGAAAAATGGATTGGAAAGGAAAAGTTCGCTACCGTACTTTCGAATGACGTAGGTGCCCTATTGTTGCATGCGCACTGGGGGGAGGTTCGGCGCATGAGTTGCATTATGGGTGCGGCATCAGTGACAACCCGCACACTGACCCCGCCTTGGCGGCTCCCCCACATTGTGGCGCTGAGCGCGAGCCAAAAAAGGTTCGGTCGCCAATCGGCTGAGGCTATAGCATGCAAATTCACCTGCCAGCCTGATCGAAGCAGCTGATGATCGGGAGGCTCGCTTAAACTGAAAGCGAAACTTGCTGTTTGCCGGGTGGCAGAAGCAGATTTTTTTTCTTGCGCTAATCAGGCTGTTTGCTGCTTGCTGCAAGGAGGTAAGTCAATAACTGCAAATGCCTATGGAATGTTCGAATTATTAGACTTATTTTTTAAAGATTGCTTTATTATTGTTCTAGGCAGCTGAACAAAATGAAGAAGCTTTTTAAAGTAAATGCTTGATCGGAAGAGGCCGAGTGCTATTGCATCTTCTTTTAAATAGCAGAGAATAACTATACTTCCAGAAAGCCACATCAATTTTAACAGCATCTGGGCAAGTATAGTCTGAAATGTTACACTACAAACAGTGTATATTGTCTGTGCTGTTTGCTGTTTGTTGCAAGGAGGCAAATTGCTGGGAGGCAGAGGAAGATATTTTCTCTCCTTGTTTTCCTCCCCAAAAGCTAGGCGTGTCTTATACTTCGTAGCGTCTTAGACTCTGAAAAATACGGTAGAAAATGGGCTGCATCCATCCATTCCCCACCCCCCAAGAAAAGGGAGAGGGATGGGATGAAAAGGAATTTAAATAATGTCCACAGACAACTCGAGATACATTAACTTAATGAATCAAACGGAGAGAAGGAGCTGTCAGAAAGTCAGCTGCATTAAATGCGGATTGGCTTTTCGTCTGGCCGGGAAAGAAATCTTGTCTATCATATTCGGTCCGATTTCATTAAAGCCAACCCATCAATCAGGGACCTTCAATGGCCCACTGGCCTCTTGAGTTCTCCCAGCTCCCAGACCCCGTTGCCATGGTGACCCTTGCCGCCACCTCCCGTCAGTCCAGGTGTCTTCCTTACAAACCAGTATTGTTCTGTATGGAGGCCACCAGCTGCATGTGACCCAGCAGTGCCCCCCCCCCCCCCCCCCCCCCCCCCGGAGTATCTTTACGTTTTTTGTTATTACGAGTGCTTTAGTCATCTGTCTTGTTGCTAGCTAAATAATTCTTGCCTGGCTTTCCTTAGGAGCTATAGAGTGGGTATTCCCTCTGGGGTCATATTTTACCATGGTGTCAGATGAGTATGGTACTGGTTTTTTTCCTCCCTGCACCCACTTGGTGTCCCCGCCTTTGGCTACCTCGTGCCCCCCCCCCCCCCCCCTCCTAGCCAGTCGGCCTCAACACCCGCCCATGGTGTCCTCCCCGGATGTCCCACCCCCCCCCCCCCCCCCCCCCCCTGTGCTAGGGTTATGAGTGCGGAATGGTGTAACACCTTTTTTTACATCGTCGAAGCTTGATATTAGATGAGAACTGAGAATATATGGATTGGAGTGGATTAGTAAATAGAAGAAAGTA